>CM077166.1:30784606-31282514 GCA_039583875.1 Platanthera guangdongensis | reverse complement strand
GCGTTTACACTTCAGTACATACTTAGGCCACATATCACTATGGCAATTCACAATTTTTCTCTTTTTTTTATATAAATGCTGAATTGGAAACACCCAATAAATAGCTAGTGGATTAAGATAAACTAGGGAATATAGGGAATTTGGTCATTCAGTAGTGGGTAGCAAATGATATAGAACCAATCAAAGAATCTCATGAAAGTTCAAAATGGTATAGCTACTAAAACATTATCTTGACTCACATTATTACTTAGTTCTTGCTCACCCAATTTCCTAATTTTAGAAATCAACATCAAAAGTTTTCAGAGAAGTAAACAAAAACTGGAGAAGGATGTGCATGAATCAAATGCCTTAGAGTGCTTTATCAAAAAAAAATCTTGCTAATTTCAAATTCAAAATCTGAACTCCTAAGATTCCCTAGCCGTACCAATAATTATCATTGAACTTCAAGAATAACTTATCACTAAGTACAGGTCAATATACGAAAATCTTGCAATTACGAGTGATCAAATCAAATTATCTACCACCACAATTGCAGGGGCGATATTAGCCAACACCCCCACACTAAGGGCTTGCTAGGCCCTAGCAAGGTTAATGTGTTATATAAGAAATAATATTCTATCTATACTATTCAGCCTTTGCATGAATTAAATAAACATGAAATTGAAACAGTAAAACTCCCCTGATAAGGAAATGATTTCCTCAAAGTCTCTTGAGTTTCTTTAATGTGCTCCTCATGTGCTCCGATGATCTACATTACTCCGTACCATATTGACCAGCCCAACTTTTATCTTGACTATGACAGAAGAGAACAAAACATGGAGGCAATCTAATCAAGTTTGGATTAGCAACAACAATGAACCAGAATAACTTAATCGCCTTCATATTCATGTCATAACTGTATATAGCAATAGCCTAAAACTTGATATATCAATTTGAACATAAGAGCAGAGTAATAAAGCAAATGAATTTAGGATTTCCAAACAAAATCTAGCACTTAATGAGTCCAAATAATTACGCAAGATCATATCATATCATGCAAGTAGTGCAGAGTAATCATTCACCATGCAGTTAAACAAAATGGTGCAAAATAAGGTCATCCAGAGCGTAAAAATAAACAAAAGGTATCCATCAACCATTAACACATAATATCCAAAAACAAATAAAGCCAAAAGGATCTAATCTGACCCCCCTTTCATCGTCTTCTTCGGGTCATTCATTTCTTGATCCTCCTCGCCTTCCGGCTCCACCTCTTCTTCCTGATTCCTTTCTTCTTCATCGAATTCAGTTGGGTCAAGAGTCCTTCCATCAGCTGCTAGCAGCTCCCCTTGTGTTGAACTGCCACTGATATCGAAACGGCTCTACATCCTCCTGCAACTTTGCTTTCTTCAAGAGACTATCAATCTTCCTCTCCATAATATCCAGTCGG
Organism: Platanthera guangdongensis; assembly: GCA_039583875.1. Taxonomy (NCBI): domain Eukaryota; kingdom Viridiplantae; phylum Streptophyta; class Magnoliopsida; order Asparagales; family Orchidaceae; genus Platanthera; species Platanthera guangdongensis. Next base: position 31,281,088 of record CM077166.1, on the reverse strand, counting down.
GAACTGAAGTAGCAGTGCTGGCATCTCAAGTATACTTTTATGTACTCAATACTATCCATAGCTTCATGTAATGTGACCCCTTCTCCGGATGGCACTGCTACATTCTCCCGCTTTCCGGCCCATGACGTTGGAGGTCTACTTCCTATTCTTTTATGAGGTGTCTTAGAACCGCTGTCCATCTCAGTCCCAACTTTGATATTCACCTCCACCACCTGTCCAGTTATCGGCCTCCGCACTTGGGTAATCAAATCATCAGTACCGCAAACTACCCCCGCCTGCCTACAAAGCTCTGTGATCAAGGTTGGGAACCATAGCAGCTTGGCCTTGTCCTCCTGTATCTTCATCTTCAAATGGTTGCTAATTATAGCTCCCACGTTAATCCTATTCCCCTTCAAAATGTGATATATCAGCTCTGCCCTGTCCAAAGTGACGTTGTTCAGGTGGCGGGTAGGCATAACGGTAGCATTTATGAAAAGAAGCCACACCTTAGCTTCCCTGGACAGTGATGTTGATTTCAGCGCCTTCATCGACCTCTGTGACCATTCCGGGTCTGGTGAATTGCAGATCGCAGCTGCCAGTTCGTCGGATGTAATTTGATTGTTCAGACTCTCCAAGTCTTCATCAGCACCTACTCCATACAGCTCGTTAATTACATTGGAAGATATGTGATCAGCCTCCCTCGTACCGTCACGACCTCGTCCTCCATTTGCTTAGCGTTAGCGTAGAATTCGTATACCCAGGATAGAATGGCCTCCGACCGGTGATGGCAGAACGTCTCCCAGTGTAACTCATGCATTTGGAGAGCGTAGGGAAGACTCCATGCTCGCTTCTCCATCAGGAATCCCCTTTCATAAATCACTGGTAACGTCTTTAGATCCTCAAATCTATAAGCTGCATCCTTGCTAACAAACCGTGACGCTTTCTTCGCTATCGATTTCCCTTTTTTTAGTCGACATTACTACATTATGGGCTTAGCAAGATCAGGAACTCCTCACCCTCACACATTCGAGACTCAGGCATGGAGAGAGAACTGGAATAAGAATGGTGTTAGGCGTTTTCGAAAATTACCTGATCGGGCTTGAGATGCAACAGTAGGAAGGGGTCCAGCGAAGTTGCTCTCGTCGTCAGGTCGCGAAATGGCGATGGGCTCGCCGGAATCAACTTCTAGCAGTTCGCCGCCACTCACGCCGTCGATTACGCCCGCAGAACTCGCCGTCTTCGCCGGATTATCGCGATCTAGGGCAGGAATCGTCCAGTAAGGAAAAGGCCCGGTCGACGGTATTAAAGAGGAATCCGATCGACGCTTTTAATATGAATAAGCCGGTCGACGATTTCTTATATGAAGCCCGGTCGACGACGATTTACTCATATGGGCCGAAACTAAAGTGTTGCAACCATTTATTTTTGCTGTCGTTGCAACACCTGCGCGGTTTACACTCTCCAAACAGAAATTTGTCAAGAAAACATTTTAGCGCTGCAACTACCACTACTGCTGCTACCAATTTTTCCGTCAGCACTTGAATTCATTCCTCCACCACTACTCTCCTAATCAAAACCAAAGAAAAACTTGAAGAAAAAAAACTAATAAATTCAAACAGTACTAAACATAAAGCGATGGGTTGCCTCCCACCTAGCGCCTAAGTTAATCGTCTCGGCAAGACGGCTCTCCTTGTACTCGTCAATGAAATTTTATGACCATCGCATCGCGCTGGTCACCACCCTCATAATAAATTTTTAGTCGCTGTCCATTCACCTTGAAAGTTGATCCGTCCTTCTCGTTACATATTGTTACTACACCATGTGGGAACACCTCAACAACTCGGAATGGTCCAGACCATCTCGATTTCAGCTTTCCTGGAAATAATCGAAGGCGTGAATTATACAAAAGCACAAGTTGTCCGCTTCTAATTCTCTCTTCTGCAGTCTCAAATCGTGCCATTTTTTAACCCGATCTTTATAAAGTTTCGTGTTCTCATAAGCGTTAAATCTAAGCTCTTCTAACTCATTCAAGTGCAGAAGCCTTCTTTTACCCGCTTCTTGAAAGTCAAAGTTAAGTCTCTTGATCGCCCAAAAAGCTTTATGTTCCAATTCTACCGGTAAATGACAGCCCTTTCCATACACCATCCTAAAGGGAGTCACTCCTATGGGCGTTTTGTAAGCGGTCCTATAAGCCCATAGCGCGTCATTTAATTTAAATGCCCAATCCTTCCTGGTTGTACTCACTGTCTTCTCTAAGATGGACTTAATCTCTCTATTGGAGACTTCGGCTAACCCATTGGTTTGCGGGGTGATATGCTAGGCCATTTTATGCGTTACACCATATTTTTTTTAAAAGTAATTTAAATTGTGTATTAGAAAAATGTGAGCCCCCATCACTAATTATCGCCCTAGGCGTGCCAAATCTCGTAAATATATTTGCTTTTATAAACTTGAGTACAACCTTAGCATCGTTTTTTTGTGTGGCGATGGCCTCTACCCATTTTGACACATAGTCTACTGCCAATAATATGTAGAAATTTCCTCCAGAATTCACAAACGGCCCCATAAAATCTATGCCCCAAACATCAAATACCTCTACTTCAAGAATATTGGTCATAGGCATACTTGCCCCCCGATGAATATTGCCCGTCTTCTGGCATCTATCACATGCCTTGACAAACAAGTGAGCATCCTTAAATAGCGTTGGCCAATAAAAACCAGCCTCTAGTACCTTCATAGCAGTTCGTTCTCCCATAAAGTGCCCTCCGTAAGGAGATGCATGACACTTTTCTAGGACATCACGAACTTCCATCTCAGGTATGCACCTACGAATGGCTTGGTCAGCGCATATCCTAAATACATAAGGGGCATCCCAAAGATAAAACTTGGCCTGATGAAGAAACCTTTTCTTCTGCTGATAATTTAAATCTGATGGCAAAAATGTTACTCACAATGAAATTTACGATGTCAGCATACCATGGGGTATTCCCCTCCGATACTGCCAACAGACTCTCATCAGGAAAATTCTCCCTAATCTCAATGTTTACATGCTTCCCATACTCAGACTCCAGACGTGATAGGTGGTCTGCTACAGGATTCTCCGCCCCCTTACGATCCTTAATCTCCAAGTCGAACTCCTGCAAGAGGAGTACCCACCTAATCAATCTAGGTTTAGCATCCTTTTCTCTATCAAAAATCGTATAGCTGCATGGTCTGTATAAACTATCACCTTAGACAATATTAAATAGGAGCGGAATTTGTCAAAAGCAAAAACAACTGCTAATAGTTCCTTCTCGGTAGTGGTGTAGTTTATTTGTGCGTCGATCAGTGTCTTGCTAGCATAGTAGATTGTATGGAAAACCTTGTCGCGCACTTGTCCTAAAACTGCGCCCACAGCAAAATTGCTTGCGTCACACATAATGGTGAATGGTAGAGACCAATCAGGTGCAATAATAATTGGTGAAGAAACTAGACTTGCTTTAATGTATGAAAGGCGGCTAAACACTCCTCGTCCAAATTAAAGTGGGAATCTTTCCTAACAGCTGGCTTAGCGGCTTAGAGATTTTAGAAAAATCTTTAATGAAACGACGGTAAAAGCCTGCATGGCCCAGAAAAACTACGCACTCCCTTAACATTAGTTGGTGGGGGTATTTTTCTATAACCTCAGTCTTCGGCGGTCTACTTCCAAACCCTTCTTGGACACCTTGTGTCCCAGAACAATCCCTTCTTTGACCATGAAGTGACATTTTTCCCAGTTTAAAATTAAGTTGGCTTGAATGCATTTGTTCAAAACTTTCTTTAGCACTTCTAAACATTCATCAAACGATCTCCCAAACACTGAAAAATCATCCATAAAGATCTCGATCCCCTCATCAATTAGTTCAGTAAAGATGGCGATCATGCAACGCTGAAATGTGGCAGGAGCGTTACATAATCCAAAGGGCATTTCCTAAATGCAAATGTTCCAAAAGGACAGGTGAAGGTGTCTTCTCCTGATCCTCGGGAGCTACCATGATTTGATTATACCCGAGTAACCATCTAGGAAACAGAAATACTCATTTCCTGCTAACCTATCAAGGACCTGATCAAGGAATGGGAGTGGGAAATGATCTTTCCTAGTTGCTTTATTCAACTTTCGGTAATCCATACAAATCCTCCATCCAGTTACCGTTCTAGTGGGAATCAACTCATTGCTCTCATTTCTAACTACCGTAATACCCCCTTCTTTGGCACACACTGAACAGGACTTACCCACCGACTATCAGAGATAGGATATATAATACCTGCATCCAGCCATTTGATTATCTCCTTCTTGACCACTTCTCTCATGGGTGGGCTAAGTCTTCGTTGGGGTTCTATTGACTCTCTTGACTCTTCCTCTAGAAGGATTTTATGCATGCAAATTGAGGGCTTATCCCTCTAATGTCTGCAATAGTCCAGCCTAATGCTCTCTTGTTCTCACACAGAACCGCAATCAATTTATCTTCATTCTCCTTAACTAAGGATGCATCAATAATAACGGTAATGTGTTATCCTCACCGAGAAAAACATACTTTAGGTTTTCGGGTAGCGGTTTCAATTCAAGCAAGGGTGGCTCTACAATAGAAGGCTTCATGATCTCCGACTCGCTTGACCTGCTTATTAACTCAAACATGTTAGCATTTGGTAAATGCTCAAAAGTACATAACGTTTCCTCAGTTTCCTTCGAATCTGGATCCTCTTCTATTTCTTCATTTGTTAAAGCACTAAGAATTTTGTGCCCAAATTATTTTCATTATGCATCATGCTTATAGGTGCACTCACCTCCTCAATGGAGAGACACTCCTCTTTATCATCCGGAAATCTCATGGCTTTGAGGATGTTGAATGTCACATTCTCATCATTAACTCTCATCGTAAGCTCACCCTTCTGAACATCAATGAGTGTTCTTCCGGTGGCCAAGAATGGTCTACCAAGAATGATGGGGACATCCTTGTCCTCATCCATATCAAGTATTACAAAATCAGCGGGGAAAATGAATTCTCCACTTTAACCAACACGTCTTCTACAATTCCCTTAGGAAATGCAAGCGACCTATCGGCCAACTGTAGAGTAAGAGATGTAGGTGTAATCTCCCCTAGACCCAACTTCTTATAGATAGATAATGGCATCAGGTTGATGCTCGCTCCAAGGTCACATAACGCTCTCCCAACAAACTTCACTCCAATAGAACAAGGAATTGTGAAACTGCCGGGATCCTTAAGCTTAGGTGGCAGCTTTTTCTGCAATATAGCACTACACTCCTCAGTCAACGCCACTATCTCTTTATCAACAAACTTTCTCTTCTTTGACAAGATATCCTTCATAAACTTGACATAACTTGGCATTTGCTCAAGTGCTTCAGCAAATGGGATATTATAGTTAGCTTTTTGAAAATATCCATAAACTTCTGGAATTGCATGTCAAGTTTGGTTTAGCTAGTCTAGATGGAAATGGGGGTGGTGGGTAGATTACGTCTTTCTTTTGATTTAATTTCTCTTTTTGCTTCTCTCCCGCCTCCTTCTCTAATGTGCTCGACTCGCTCGGCATCTTACTTGCCTCTTCTTCGCTAGCTTTCTCAAGCAACCCCTCCCCACTTGGAATCTCTACACCACTCCGTAAGGCAATAGCTTTGCATTGATTATTATGATTTCTTTTGTTGGATTTAGTGTGGTATCAGAAGGTAGAGTTCCAATGGTCTTTGACTTAATGAATTTGCAAGTTGACCCATAGTTGTTTCTAGTGATCTTAATGAAGATTCTATTCCTCCCATTCTTGAGTCATACTTTTGGAACATGCCTAAGATAAACTCATCTGATATCTTCCTTTGGTTTAATTGTTGGGGTTGAGAGTTGTTATTGATAGGTAGGTGATTTATATTTTGATTAAACCCTTGTGGTTGATTCATCCCTTGATTATTTTTCCAGGAGAAATTCGGATGATTCCGCCACTCGGGGTGATAATGGTTGGCGAATCCCGGTGAATTTGCCTTTGTGCTCCTCCTACATAATTTGCCTCTTCAGAAATTTGATTTAATTGCTCCACCGTCAATGGAGCACTAGATGAAGGCTGTGATAATGAATCTAATCTCTTATTAATTAGGTTGAATTGTGATGCCAATTGAGCGGCCAAGGATGTGAATTGGTCCACTTGGTGGATACCAACTGGATTGTTGTTCCCTTGACGCATAGGCTGGTAATTATTGGCAGTGAGGTCTTCAAGGATTGCATACGCATCCTCGGGATACTTCTTAAGCAACGATCCTCTGCAGCCCCGTCTACTAAGATCATGGTTGCAATTTGCAAACCATTATAGAAGGTGGAAACTTGCTGATGTAGGGCTAACCTATGGTGGGGACACTTTCTCAGTAGCTCCTTAAAACGCTCCCAAGCGTCGTACAGTGTCTCTCCGTTTCCTGTGTGAATGTGGTTATATCTCTTATAGCTTTGCAGTCTTCGAAGGAGGAAAGTATTTATGTAAGAATTTTTCGACTAGTTGCGTCCAAGTTGTGATACAATCATCAGGTAAAGAATCTAGCCAATCCTTAGCCCTCCCTTCTAGTGAGAACGGAAACAGTCGTTAACATAATTGCATCATCGGATGCCCCGTTAACTTAAACATATCACAGATGGCTAAGAAAGTTTTTAAATGAGAATTTGCATCCTCATGATTGAGACCCCCAAACTTATTGTATTGAACTTGTTGCATAATTAGTGGGTCCATTTTAAAGTTATTCGCTGCAATTGCCGGACGAGCAATGCTGAAATGCAAACCCCTACCTAGAGGTGTATTATAGCGTAGCATGTCAAGCGAGGAGTATTAGGTTGAATATTTTGTTCAACATGCTCCTCATTATCATTCAACGTTGTTTTGCACATGATTATCCATCGTAGGATGAATAATGTTAACGGTCCTAAAGTCTCTCCTGTTTTGTCTGCAGGTACGCTCAATTTCAGAATTCAAAGGCAATAATTCTACTTGCCTATACCTGGACATACACTGCACAGAGTTTCAAATAAACTTGATTCAAACAAACAAACAATCAAACAAACAAAAAAAGACTTTATCTCTAAATACTAGGGATTCACTAATATTATGAAAATAACACTAAATCAGTTGCACATCCCCGGCAACGGCGCCAAAAACTTGATACGCCCGAAATAGATGTATATAAACGCAAGTGCACGTGCCGATCAAGTAATATAAAGTGAGAAGTGATCGTTCCCTCGAGGAGGTGACTGACCTAGTGATCACAATTACTAGCTCTTCCCGTTCTCTAAATTCAAGACAATAATTAAGGTGAATTTCTAGATTTTATTTAAATAAGTACTCTTTAGACAAGAACTAAAATGCGCTGACAAGAAAATATTGTTATCCAAGTTTTAGGAAGCAATCTTGCATGTTGGTTTCCCTTACCTATTGCGATGATTTTTATAGAAAAAGCTTTCATGAGTTGTTTGACTTCTATCTTGCAGGGTGCAAAAGCGGATCTCTTTATCTCTCGATTTCCGAGATCCGGTCACCCAAATTCCCCCAGTATCTCTAATTGGGTGGAAAGAAAGTAACGAAAAAAAATAATAAAAAATATTGTGCCAATAGTTGGGATCATTCAAGTATGTATTGCCTACCCAGCCACCATTCACTATGACAAAGTTTTGATTATTTCCTTTTTCTTTTTTTTTTATATATAGTCACTCTGGGATCATTCTAGATAGGAGTGTACATACTTAGGCCAACTATCACTATGGAAATCACAATTTTTCTCTTTTTTTTATATAAATGAATTGGAACACCAATAAATAGCAGGGATTAAGATAAAACTAGGGAAATATAGGAATTTGGTCATTCAGTAGGGGTACCAAAATGATATAGAAACCAATCAAAGAATCATGAAAGTTCAAAATGGTATAGCTACTAAAACATTATCTTGACTCACATTATTACTTAGTTCTTGCTCACCCAATTTCTAAGTTTAGAAATCAAAACATCAAAGTTTTCAGAGAAGTAAAAAAAAACTGGAGAAGGATTGTGCATGAATCAAATTGCTTAGAGTGCTTATCAAAAAAATCTTGTAATTTCAAATTCAAAATCTGAACTCCTAAGATTCCTAGCCGTACCAATTAATTGATCATTGAACTTCAAGAATAACTTATATAAGTACAGTCAATATACGAAATCTTGCAATACGAGTGATCAACAAATTATCTACCACCACAATTGCAGGGGCGAGTATTAGCATAGTGGTTGAGTATTCCCGCCTGTCACGCGGGTGACCGGGTTCGATCACCCGGGCAACGGCGCCAAAAACTTGATACGCCCGAAATAGATGTATATAATAACGCAAGTGCACGTGCGGATCAAGTAATATAAAGTGAGAAGTGATCGTTCCCTCGAGGAGGTGACTGACCTAGTGATCACAATTACAGCTCTTCCCGTTCTCTAAATTCAAGACAATAATTAAGGTGAATTTCTAGATTTATTTAAATAAGTACTCTTTAGACAAGAACTAAAATGCGCGGACAAGAAAATATTGTTATCCAAGTTTTAGGGAAGCAATCTTGCATGTTGGTTTCTCTTACCTATTGCGATGATTTTTTATAGAAAAAGCTTTCATGAGTTGTTTGACTTCTATCTTGCAGGGATGCAAAAGCGGATCTCTTTATCTCTCGATTTCCGAGATCCGGTCACCCAAATTCCCCCAGTTATCTCTAACTTGGGTGGAAAGAAAGTAACGAAGAGCGCACAAATCCACAATGCTAACTCAAGAGGAAATCTCTTTCTCTCCCGAAGTTATATTAGAATTAGGTTACACTTACACACGCTCCTCTCTCGAATCTCGCAGTGCAGTAAAAAGATGGAATTTTGACTAAAGAAATACGTGACTCCTCTCTCGAATCTCGCCACGTAATATAAAGGATTCAACCCTAGACTAGCATAACTCCTCTCTCGAATCTCGCCATGCTAACTAGAAGATGAATACTTGCTCAAAACATCCACAAATAGAGAACACAATTCCAATAAAGATAGAAAATCAAACAATCATTAAGTCAAAACCTTGAATCAAGTCATCACAACAAGTAAGGTACTCACAACACACAAGATCTAAGAAATTAGTTCATGGCGGAGAGATGAAACCAAATTAGATGGATCTTACTAGACATGCTTCGGAAAATTCAAAAGTTTCAGGAAATAATTCACTTGGAAGTGCAAAATCCGTTGCTCTTGACGATCCGGAGTAGCCTTCTTCTTCCTCTTGCCTAGGGTTTGTCTCCCAAGATGGATCTTCTCCTCCAAAAGTTCCCTCTTCTCCTCCTTTTTTTTTTCGTCCAGCACACACCTTTTATTTCCTTGCTTTTGTCCTTTAAAAACGCCTCCAAATATGCCAAGGGATGCCTCCTTCCAAATTTGAAAAGGTGGCAAAATTCGAATTTCAAAATCTGAAAACCGCCCAGGTGACGTTGCAACCTTCATTTTTTTGGGGTGTTGCAACACCTGCGCTGTGCCTACTTGCATTGCCAACCAGCACGCGAGTTGTTGCAACTATTTATTTTTTTCGTGCGTTGCAACCTTTTTCCAGATTTTATATTTTGGCAGATTTCCGTCCATGAGCTTATTCCTCTTGCACCACTAGTAAACATACAATGAAAAGAGACCAAATTAGCCTTGAATTAGATAATCAAATAATTACTTTCATTTCTATAGCTTTCTGTGTTAATTCGTGTCGGATATGCCGAGTAATATGTCAGAAAAACGTGGCTAGATAACTTCTTTTGGGAAGTTATCAGGTGTATCGAGATTCGAGTGTTTATTATCATCCCTTGATTGTGCTCAAATACCGCACCACAAGAGAAATGGATGTCAATGTCAGATATGGGCCTTGTGGTGTCATCTTGCTACAATATTGCATTAATCCAGCTTTCAATATTTCAAAGTCTAACATTTCTTCCCTTAAATTCCGGTCCACCGGGTACACCAAGACTAGTATGTATGAGCTTTATAGATGATAATCATTTTGTACACTTGATGTTGCGCGACGGGTGTCCATTGTCATGTCTTGTCTCGCCATGAAAAAGGTTTCGAGATCCTATTGTTGAGTCATGAGAAGATATATTTATTTCAAGATTGGAGACCACTCAAATGCAAAAGTATACACAAGAGGAGATAGTCAATTTGGATGGTTAGTACTTTTGAGTATGTTAATGCTCATTATAATATTGATTTTAGTTTCTTAATGCAATTATTGATTAATATCAACATGAGTGTTAATAATTTGAAGATATTTCTTTTACAGGTCAGTGACAATGTGTTGGTATTATTGAACACTTGTGATTTTGAGCTACTTATATAATATTTTGATGTAGACTTGATAATTTTTGAGCACTTGTGGTGTTGGTGCTTCATATCTTTTGATGCAGCTTATGTATATTTTGATGTACTTGATATTTTTTGAGCACTTGTGGTGCCGGTGCTTCTGATTTTTTTGATGCAGGTTATATATATTTTGATGTAGACTTCAATTTGGGGGTAATGAACTATGCCTTTGCTGGTGGGCTCCTTGATATTTTTTTTACTTTTAATCTTGGTCTGCGAATAACAATAATTTCTGTGAATAACAATTCTGAGTATCTTTGGATCTGCGAATAGTAATAATCTGCGAATAGCCATATTTGATCCGCGATTAACAATCCCAAATTATTTTGTATAAAAACAATACAAATATTAGTAGCGTGCAAAAATTCGGCGCAATATTATAAAAGATATAATATTACTTCCAATTCCACCAGCTATCCAAAAATGCAAATTGGCGTAACTACCACACTTCAGACAAAACAATTTAATGAGCTCAAAAACCGGCCATCATTAAGCGCTTTGTTTAAATCTTTATATACAAAAGCCCGCTACAAGTAGTCGCAGCTCATTGTGGTTGCACATCATCTAGCTAGCTGCCTTCTTTGATAAACAATTAGCTAGTATTAGGCATGTCCAAATACTCTGCTCACCTTCACCTCTTCTCCATCATTATCGCTCTCCACTTCTCGGATGCGGCGATCGTAAGTGAAAAGATGCATCGTGTCGAAAAGATTCATTACGACATGGAGACCACTAGGGTGCCTGCGTCCCATAAAGTTAAAGGTAATCGTGACGAAACAATAATTTTGGAGCCAAAGAACTACCCGATGGTGCAAGAGCTCGGTAAATATGCGGTGCGTGAAAAATATATCGACGATGCCAGTCCTTCAACCCTTATGGTGTTCAAAGAAGTGTTTGAAGCTAGTTTCACGTGGTACAAAGGCGGCTTCATGTATAAGATCAATGGTAAGGTATGGATACTGCGACGCATATCTACCTTGCCGAAGCATTTCGAAGCTGAAGTCGTAGTCATGCAATCGTATCTCGGACAGTACATGTATTTGAAGTCGTTCTTAATTTTTGCATAAAGTAGTCCCTATTTGATATAATAAGTTTCGACAAAAAAGACATGTCGATCTATGAAGGTATTGTTAAGAAGTGTTGCTTTTGTTACGAAGAGTTGTGTTGTTTATTGATAGATTATTTTGTGTGTAAGAGAACACACAAGTGTGTTTGTTTCGAAATTAAGTTGTATAAGGCCAGGTTGCGTTTATTCAAAATATTATGTCTTTTAATTAAAGTGGTCTTGTATATGTATGTGATGAGTCAACTCTAAGATAGTAACGCGAACGGTAATGTGGGGCTCGTGAAGGAATTTATCCCCGTGTGGTTTATCGAGGATTAGGGGCGGATTTAGAGGGAGAGGCAAAGGGATATTGACACCCCCTCCTTTTTGTGATTTGTTATCAGTCGATTAAAATTTGGCTATTCACGAAACAAATATAGCTATTCGTAGATCAAATTTGACTATTCGCAGATCAAGTTCAAGTTTTAGTGGCATGCGAATAATTTAAAATTATACTTTAGATGACAAGTGGCATCTAGCCGGCGGCAGCGCCTCAAAACCTTTAGATTGGGCACAATCTAGTGGTATGCTACGTTTGTAATGAATTAATAAGCCTCAGTTTGGGATGAAGTTTTTGTTCGGTGAGATTGGACAAAAAATCAGTCGTAAAGAAAAATAGTTGTGAATATAAAAGTGGATGAAGCTCCTTAGGTGAGGTCAAGAGAATCACAAGCAATTATTCCTAAAGACCGTGTTCACAATTGTCATCACCACCACTGCAAACTAAGCCTTGTTGCGGCCAACTCAATTCTTCTGGTAGACCGGACTAAACTACGCCGCTTTTGTTGAGTGCGTCACGTGGAATGGAAGGTGATGTCCGAGCGTGTGTCGCGACTCGTTAAAAGGGGCGGTTTAGTCCCACACCGCCTATCGTGCTCTCTGGTCATGTGTGTATAAGGGTGGTTTTGGGAAGTGTCATCATAATGCTTTACAGTCTTAGCCCGTGAAGCGGTCGAGCGCGCACACAATTACAGAGTAAGCAGAAGTACACAAAACAATTTATATATGTGTTGGGGCCAAATTCGACGCCCCGGTCGAACCGGATTAACTTGGACCGTCTTAGCTCACGGAACGGTCGAGCGCGCACACAATTAGTGTGTGAGAGAGATTATGCACACAATATTTTGTCGTTGAAAAACACCTCAACCGGGTAAAAAAATCAAGCGACCAGATCTGTGTCGGTCGAACTCCACTATCTGCTTTCGGTTACAACTTGCTTGAAGAATTGAGGGCGACATGTCGCTGCTCGTTACACTTTGGAGATGAGAGAGTTTCTTAGGCTCACGGCGGGCAACAGACTACTCCGCGTGAGACTATTTGTTGGGACGTTGCGGGCGAACATGCACTTGCTGTAGTAGGAATTTCCTTCTTGCCGCGCACTTTGGGACTTAGACGGATTTTGATGGAGCGGCGGTGACTCGAAGGTGGCTCGTAGGAGTAATCCGGCAGAGCTCTGACCTGAGGAGGAAGAAAGTAGAAGAGAGAAAGATGAGAAATGTGTAGGCCCGTGGCCTTTTTATAGCTTCCAAGCTAGAGGTGGTTACGGTGGTTGTGCGACTATCCGTACATCGTAACCACCATCATCATAATTTTGAGTATAGTTTGGGATGAATTGCATGTTTAATTTTACTAAATGCAAACCCCCACTAAAAACATGTCCTTCCACTACTAGTGGTAGGTTACACCGGTTGTTAACCGCACATCGGACGGTTGCGATCGTGGTGGAACGATCGGACGGCGAGGAAGGCGCTCAAGGAGGGCAAGAGAGAAGGTCGGTCACCACCTCAAGGTTGCTGCTAGATGACTGGAGAGGCCGGCCGGGCAATACGGCCAGGCAATACGAACTGTGGTTGGACAGATAAATCCAAAGTCAATCAACTCTTGTAATTGCACTCGTAGGTTAGTGGGGGCATATGGTATGGGGTTCACGATATGGGTTGAGCCACATGGACTATGGTGATCGAGAAGTACGTCTCCCTCTCTGGTCCTGGCGGGGGATGGGGTCTTACAGTAGTAACATTTTTAGATATTTGGAGAACGTACAAGATAAGTGAGACCATTGTATACCATTTTCAAGCACTAAGGTAAATATGCATAGTGCTCTTTTTTGGTAGGAAACAAGGATCTCTAGTTTGGATCACCCTTTCGAGGAAGGCTTAGGGAAGATCAAACAAATGATACTTGGGCCGATGAATCCGGCTGCAACCGAGAATTAATTGTGAGTGATCCCCACGAGGAATAGTTGCAAGTGGTCTGCACGAGACATAAGCCTTAAGTGAGGTTTGAAGTTCGAGCGGGACGAACGGCACCAGATATATGTTCGTGCCTTAGGGGTGGGTAACCGTTGCCTCTCTAAAAGTTGACCTCAGTTGGAAGTGCAGACTACAACTTGCCAATAAATATTAATGCCCGGTAAATTACTAGCTTTGAGATCACCCATCACTTACACATACAAGTGTAACTTCTTGAGAACAAATTATTATATTTTAAATAAGCACAAGGCACAACCCTCATACAACTTTTGAACCAAACACAGTACTGCGTTTTCAAACATAAAAGAGATAATCTTTCAATAAACAACACAACTCCTCCCCGCAACAAAAGCAACACTTCTTAACAACATCTTCATACATCAATATGTCTTTTTATAATAACTTATTAAACCAAATTGGGACAACTTTACACAAAATGGAATGATTTCAAATACCTGTATCGTCCAAGATGCATATTTGCGACGACAACTTCGGCGCCGAAATATGCGACCCTGTGAACACGGCCGGTCCCAATTATTACCTTACCGGCAAGCCTATATCTAACGTTGCCTCCATACTGCTTGAAAGTGGCACCAAACACCCCGTAGAACGACATCTTAATCGAACCACTCTTTGCCTGTTTACGTTTTTCATTCACCGCGTAATTGCCGAGCTCTTGCACCATAGCGTCGTTCTCTGGATTCAAAATCTCTGTTTCACCATTACTTTTAAATTGGGGGAGCGCCCGCGCAATACGATCGGTCTCGGTGTCGTTCTGAATAATTTCAACATGATCCTTCGCTTCATCTACCATCATCGCATTGGAGAATTGGAGAGCGGCAATGACGAAGAAGATGAGAAGGCGAGCCAAGTATTCGGCCATGCCAAATAATAGCTAATTGTTTATCACAGAAAACAACTACAAGATGTGCATCCACAATGAGCTGCCACTACTTAGACTACTACATGCAGCCTATTTATTATATAAAACTTCAAACAAGCGCTAACGCTTAATGATGGATGGCCGGGTTTTGAGCTTATTAAATTGTTTTGTCGGACCAACTTGACATTTTTTTGATTTTTCAGGGGCGGTTAATTTAGAATAAAATATAAATAAAAAAGGAAAATAAAGATAATTGAGTAGTTTTAAAATTTTAAATAGGAATGCACACAAGGAGAATGTGTAACCAAAATTTTTTTTTTGGGTGCGTATAACACACGTACTATTGTTCCGTGCGCGGGGAAGATCCAACCATGTCATCCGTGATCTCAACGGCTGAGATCATTCGGCGTTTAATGGTGAGCCTGGATCGCCCGTGAGAGTTGGAGTCCTGCAACAAATGAAGGTGCAAGGTCTCGCCGCCCCAAGAAAACCATCTAACCTTTCTCATTTAAGTATCGCCCGACGTTGGAGAAGTCATGCCCAATGAGGAGATGTTGCAGCGAGAGTGTGTGAGAGAGCTTGTTCATGCACAGGTATTCGACTTTGCCGAACGGTAGTGGTGCACAAAAAACCGGTCCTAACCGGTTAGGACCGGTCACGATTAGTACCGGTCCGGTCTCAGGGGTCCCTATGGGTCCCCCATTTTCCACCAAAGACCGGTGCCGGACCGGGACCGGTAAAAGACTGGTTCCGGACCGAGACCGGTAAAAGACCGGTAAAGGACTGCGACCGGTAAAAGACAGTTAATTAGATCAGTTATGCACTCGTATTCATAGGTTTTGGACTATAATTTTCTTCATTATCATCAACCTAGATGAGATTAGAGCCAAAATTTGATTATAGACATCATTCATACAAAATTTAATAAAAACGAAGACTTCAATCGCTTCAGAATAGCGGAGTACCAGTAAAAAAAATCTGTTCTGGACCGGTTAGGACCGGTCCTCCTCAAGAAGAGAAAAACCGGTCCCGAATCGGGACTGGTTTGAGCGGGACCGGTCCGGGACCGGTCGGCCAAAAGACTGGTCTTTTAAAAGACCAGTCCTGGACCGGACCGACAGTCTTTTTGTGCAGGACTGACGAACGGGACTGCCGAGGGTTGTGGTAGAAAAGGAGAAGTGGGAAGCCGTCGTGACCTAGAGGGGGAAGAAAAGCCACTCTTCGCAAAAGCTCTGGGAGGAGAGGGTTGTGAAGAGGTAGATTTGCTGTGGAACTAAAATGCCACGAGGAAACTTTAATAAATAGAAACCGTATATTATATGATGAGGGATGAATGAGTGGTCAAGATGAGTCGCATGATTTCTAAAATCATGGAATTAAAATGTCAATTCATAAATCTTTTTAAGTAGTATATTGTGGTTGTGATAGGCGCGAGGCTGTCCCTACGGTCAACTGCGATAAAATCCCGATTATGACAGCATCCAGGCCGTGACAGGCGCGTGACTTCGACTCTATCAATTAATTAATGTAGTTTAAAATAAACACATTGTTAATTAATTGATATGAAAAATAATGATGCATTGTTTTTTATTTTGTTAAAACAAATCATATCATTTTTCATATAATATTAATCTTTCATCATTATATTTTTTATTGGTTTCAATTATTACTTTTCATATTAACTTTAATAAAATTATCTAGTATGATAGCCTATCATTTTAGGCCTATGAGCTCTACTATAAACTTTTTAAATTTTAGAAGTTTTCATTATTACTTGTAATTTGAGAATACAATATAATTAGATAAAAATAATAAAAATATATATGACAATTTTGAATGATTCGCTAAACATAACTTGTTTCCTGTTAATATTATCATAATATAATTTTAAAATTAATGAAACAATTACAAAATTCAAAAGAAATCATTATTATAATTAATTTGAAAAATAAATGAAATAATTAAATAATTATTTAATGATATTAAAAATATATGATTAAATAGTTACATTATAATTATAATTATATTATAATTATAGCAGACGGTTGTCACAACAGCATGCTTTTATAATCTACGAGCATCTTCGCACGGGCTACGCCCGTGCTCGATGCTCTCGGGCGGCCTTCGGCCGCATCCAGGCGGGCTTTGCTCGCCTCCGAACGGGCTTTTCCCGTGCTCGATACGTTGTTGCGGGATGCACGCGCATCAAAGCGGGATGCACTCACATCAAAACGGAGTGCACCCACATCAAGACGGGCAGTGACCGCAATATATTCATATGCGTACTCAAAATGGCCGTAAAAAATAT
This sequence comes from Platanthera guangdongensis, assembly GCA_039583875.1. Classification (NCBI taxonomy): domain Eukaryota; kingdom Viridiplantae; phylum Streptophyta; class Magnoliopsida; order Asparagales; family Orchidaceae; genus Platanthera; species Platanthera guangdongensis. The sequence goes on along the minus strand of CM077166.1, from coordinate 31,264,172 downwards.
AAATCAATATTACAATTTTTATTTTATAAAAAATAAATTACGTTTTATCGTAAAGGAGGAGACGTGTGAGACACTGCCATGCGGAGGAGATTTGTAGGCGAGCGTGGGGGCCTGGGTCACGCTGGCAGGAGTGCGGGAATGGCTTTATGACAAACAACAAAGAAAGATGAATGTGGGGTCATGTGCATGCTGGTTTGCGAGCTGCGGAAGCGCCACCACGCCGGGACACTGTCGAGGCGGGCTAATGTCGTGTAGGCCACGGGGCTCCTTGTGCCCTATCAATTGATCTAGTGTCGTAGAGGGGCCGAGTTCGGGCGGAGGTACCGTCGCAGTTGGGGTACTGTCGATGCGAAGAGGATTGGGCACGGGCGTGTCGCTTGCGAAGATGCTCGTATTTGTATATGATTATTGTTATCACAATGTGAAAATAATTTTGAAGAAAATATTGAAATTGCAAAATATCATGATGTCCATTGATAGTTTGAATGACAGACTTTAGAGAAACAACTCATTGTAAAAGCCTCTTGTGAATGCTCACATACTTACAAAATAAAAATAGATGTCCATTCCATGAAGTAACAAATACAATCTAAAACAAACAAATCATAATAGAAGACAATATGATTACTTGAATGTAATACAATGCTAACTTCATCCTCAAGCTCTTCTAAAGATTTCCTCGAACGAAGAACATTGAATTGACTTGCATCTGAAAAATGTGATTTTTACATGGCCACAAATCAAACACCACAATCATATCAAATAGAATTGGATTTATTTTACGATAGAAATCAAATGACATTTAGTAGAAAACAGGTGATTACATGTGCGAGAAGCTCTTGATGATCACCACCATGTGAGGGTTCAATTATGTTCGCAGCTCCAACCTCTAACTCATAAAACCTACATCTCCAATGACCTAGATAACATAAAAGCGGTTGTTGGAAATAAAATTATGAATAGCCCTGATGAGTATACTCAAGACATGGTTCTGTAAAATACTTGCATTCCGGAAATACAAATGAGACGAATACTCTTAGATTGGCACTATAAGATGATTTAAAAATAACATCTAATCTGGAAGAGCTTGAAATTGTAGCAAATAATTTCCAAGCTTAGGATCAAGGTTGCCGATAGTCGGATATAATATTAATATAATCCAAGTTCAAATGTAGGTTCTGATTAAGGTATTTTAATATAATCCAAGTTCAAATGTAGGTTCTAATTATGGTATTTGGCGAACAACATGCATCATTCCTTCATAATACTCAATATTGGAACGGCTCTATATATATGGAAGAAGGAAGACTAAGAGAACTATTTTATATTAAAAATAATTCATTGAGTAAATGAGAAGTTTCTCAAAATGAAATTCATGGATTAAATGAGAAGTCCCCCAAAAGATGAAATGCACTCATGCACTCAATTTCAAATGTAGATTCTGAGAGAACATAAAATGCAGGAACAAAGACAATTTTAGAACACAAATTATTTTGATATTTGGAGAACTTGATGTAATAAATAACATGGATGAAATCAGAATCTGTCCATAAAAAAAAATATGCAACTTAATGAAGCTAAGTTTAAAAAGTACTCCAAGAAAATTCCGCAAAACATTAACAAAAATATCAATCTTTATAGATTATACCTTTGCAGTAGGAAGCAGTCCTTTCCGTGAAATATCTACACCAGCTACATTTTCTAAAATAGTTGTATTACCCAATAGATACTCCAACAGGCTGCCAAAGCCAAAAACAAAATCTACCTATATAAGAAAAGAAATAATAAGAACCTCCATAAAGTACAGGTACAAAGATTGAAGCGTGGTCTGCAAAATTGGGGAGAATGAAGAGCATAGAAGATTGTGACGAAGGAGAACATTGAAACCAAAATCATTCAGCACAGTCAAAAAATTTGGGGAGGACGAAGAGCTTGGAAGATGAAGACTTACCAACATTTTTCCATTGGCATCATTGAAGCGGCCAGATGGGAAGCAGTTTTGGTCGATGATGGCCTAATGGTCTGGGTGAAGGAGCAATGAGAGCTTCTGAGGTTAGTCTTGGAAGGGCAACTCGGGAGGACGGTGTGGAAGTCTGGGGAGAATGAAGAGATAGCTTATGTGATGCACATGAGATGTGGGCTAATCTGGAGGGGGAGATGCCGAATAGCAGAGAAGTCGCAAGTCAGATAGGGATTGTTGGGAAGGAGAAATAAGAATTGACAGAGAGTGCACGAAAATATGAGAAGAAGAACCTGAGAAGACGGAGCAGAGGTAGCGTGCAGATCTGTCGAGCAGGAAGGTTGCGATGATGTAGTTGAAGAGCGGCGGAGGATAAGAAGCGGCAGATAAGTGACCGCCTGCGCTGTCGGTTGTAGAGGAAGTAAAGCTTGGGGGCGAAGTTAAACGGTGCCCCAAAGAGGAAGCAGAGGCGAACCTGGAGACGGAAAGGCAGACGAAGCTTAGATGCCGGAACCTGCGGAGAGTAACCCTAGATACCGAACCTGCGATGTGGAGGAGCAGTACGGGAGACCGTCGAGGGTTTAAGAAGTAGCGTAGCAGTCATCGTGGCGCTGTGAGCGTAGTCGGTGCAGAAGAGCGGCGGTCACAACCGTGGCGGCCGGCAGAGCAGGAGACGGCACGGGGCAGGCGCGAGGCAGACGGGCAGGCTGCAGAGACAGGAGGGCAAAATCGGGAACTCCAATGTTACGGACGGGGTGCGAATCGCTTCCCTTATACTATTAGTATAGATAATAAATAATATTATATGAGAGAAGTATTGTAATATTTCTATATATATTATAATCTATAATATAATATTATAGGCGGTAGGGCCGGACCGGCCGGTAGGCGGATGTTATTATATAATAGAAATAATATAATATAATATTATAGGCACAAGGCGGGCGTTTAATCCCTTAATCCCGCACTGCCATTTTAAAGTTTTATTAATGTTTAAATAATATGAGAGAGGATGGTTCTTTAAAATTCACATGAAATGGACCAGCTTTGCAGAGCTGGTGGGCCTAAATGGCGTGGTATATTCATAGTGGGCTTGTTTTGACTGGGCTGTTTATACGGCCTTTCTTCCATCAGGCCGGCTCCATCGGCCGGACTATATCTCTTTCATGGGCTGAAATTATTTAATAATTTTAAAATAGGTTTATCTTGGTATGAAATCATTTAATAATTTACCGCTGATGAAATATGAGGACACAAGCGGGCCCAGCGGGTGGTGTGTGTAATCTTATTAAAAGTATTAAACAAGATATGAGCTTGCCGGTAAGGCGGTAACCGTGTCCTATTATCAAACTTAATTTTCAAAAATGAAATATATACAGCTTTGTCATTCCCTTCTATAATAAAATTTTGTAATCGTTAACCGCAACTCTGTTTTGGCTATTCACACCCTATTGTTAACCACAACTCGAAAATATAACTGCACCGCGTTTTTTTTCTTGTCGCACCCGGATATTTTTTTGGCACATTCGAAAATATCCTCTACTGATATGCATGTGACAACTAATAGAGTAAGATGACGCAAGAAAGATGCCGGAGACGGGAGCAGCTCGGCAAAGAGAAAGACGGAATGCGGCTTCCGCAAAATGAGAGAGATGGGGTGCGAGTAAAGTTTTAGAAAAAAAAAAATTAAAACAAAAATGAGATGCGAATAGCCATATGAACGGTGCGGTTAACAATCGCCTAAAATAATCATAATTTCTACCGGTGATTATTTTTAATAAAAAAAACAATGTAATAACACAATATTAAATAAATAAAGTATTCCTTGCACATATATTTGTATGCCCCCAAATATTTAAAGTAAATTTATGATGGAGCCACCATTTCTCCCAAAGCGAAGGGATGTGAATTATGCCCTCCTATTCGCTCGTAAAATAAACACGGGCAAAATCCCATAACCGCCACCTAAAAAATCTATAAAATAGGGTTTAAACTTTAATATTTGAGTAGGTCATGAATTATGCACGTTTGGATATTTTTGTGTTAACATTTCTACATAAAACAATGCTATTTGACTAAATAACATTCGTGCCTGCAGGCCCAAATTAACATAGCCAACTAATCAAAGACTACTTAAATTAGACTGGCCCTTGAACTATCAGAAATAAGATAAATACTTCAATTATCCAACCAATTAAGAATCTCATTTCTATATTTAGTCTTCGCAACTTGATTTAGGCTCTGTTAGACACGGTGGTGGCGGTCCTTAATGAATGAGTTAAACCGTCATTTGTTAAAGAACACCTGACAAACATCATCTGTTTGAACATAAAAATGGATGAAGTTCCTTAGGTGGGCATTAATGAATGATAATTTAACACCTCATGTTCATAACCGTCACCACTGTGCCAAACGGAGCCTAAAATAAAAATATTTAATTCATTGTTGTTTATGAGAAGAAATATAGTAAAGTTGTTGAAATAAATTCCAAGTGAACCCTATGGACCAAACCAGAGTAAACTAGAACCAAAAACAAATGAGTGCACTATAGTGAATTGGATTGAATCTGAGTCCTGCTCTGTGCATGTGTTTGGATTTGAAAATTATTGAATTAGATCTAATCGGGCTTGCTCAACCGTATGCTTGTATGTATGCATGTATATATGTGTGTCGCATGCTCAAACCACACAATTTTTGTTAAATTATTACTTCCATGTTTTTATTAAAATAGTGTTTAAATAAATAAAATTTTATTTTAATAACACGATAAATTAATAATTATTGAAATGTTTGATATATGATATAATCCACGTAGATACATAACATGATAAATTAATATTTATTGAAATGTTTGATATACATGAATGGCTCAATTTGGGATTTTTGAAATCCTTCTTTTAGCAGATATTGGTGAATTCTGGTCTTCCAAGCTCTAGCCACTTACTTCAGTCCATATAATACTTTCTTGTTCCAAGCTCTACTAGGCTGCTATACATACACCTCCTCTTATAACTCTTCATTTAAGAAAGCAGATTTTATATCAAGTTGATAGACAAGAATGCGCCTTTGAGTAGCAATTACAAGAAAGATATTTCTGTGTAATCTCTTCAAGGTTTTTTGGTGAATCCCATTGCAATCGGTCGTGTGCTTTATACTTTAATATGGATCCATCTTCATTCTCTTCGGTCTTGAATATCCATTTCAGACAGACTACTTCTTTTCCTTCTTGTTTGGTTACTAGCTCCGACGTATTAATTTTCTGGATCATGAACATTTGTATGTCCATTGCCGCTCACCAATGTGATTCTTTTGCTACTTCAATGTAGGATTGTGGTTCTTCGGCAATCATCGCGGGAATGCTGGTTTCATATACGTCTTCAATAGACCAATATCGTGTAGAAGTTGAAGAGTAAGGAGGAGTATTGCGAGAGGAATGATGACTTACCACTGATTAGCCCCTTGGGAGTGGATGACAGAGACCAGTAGTGCTATTTTATCAGTCATTGCAACTCATTCATTGAATTCAATATCCAAAGATTATTTCTTGGGCGCTGTTATTAGCACCGCAGTTTTGGCTAGTCGTACCGCATTTTTTCCTAATTTTTCGCGTTATTTGGAAATATGCATTGTACATGCATTTTTAGGAAAAGTGTTCGACACGAAAGTTGTAGATGCATTGTACATGCATTTGACTAAATTTCGTGCCTTTTGAAAATACGTCTTGTACATACATTTTTAGGAAAAATGCTCAACACAAAAGTTGTAGATTTCGTCGAGATTTACAACTTTCGTGTTGAACACTTTTCCTAAAAAATGCATGTACACGGTGTATTTCCGAAATATGTGAAATATTATGAGAGAGTGGTGTGCAGCTAGTCAAAACTGCCTTATAACAGCGCACAATTTCTTTCCGAGCTTTCTTCTTCCACCACCGCCTTATCTTCTTCCCGCGATAGCTCACTCTCTTTCGCCTCTGTCACAGCTTCAGATTTCTATTCCGTGATCCAAATTAACGCATTTGCTAAGGAGGAGGAGGAGGAGGAGAGGGGCGGAAGAACTCGAAGGTTTTATCTTCTCCAATGGCGTCGGCGACGATCAGACCTAGCTTCTCCTTCCACGGCCAATCCACTTTGCCTCCGGCCAAAACTTCTAAAACACTGTTAGGATCGTGACACCTCACACGCGCACGGATCGTCCGGGTCGCGCCACGTCGGCGATCCGTGGGAGGAGTTAATTCCAAATCCGGGAAAGCTTGTTTTGGGAAGACTATGTTTAGAAAGCTACTGAGGCCGATTAAATTCTGAAATCCCCATTTTAGGAAGATCATTTGTGGCGGGGTATCTCATTCCAATATTAGGATTTCTCTCCTATTCAGATGGGTGAGTTATTGCTGCTTATTGTGGGTCTAATTGCTTCCTAAAATTGGATTTAACTCCTAATTAGAGAAGGCTAGCTAACTGCCATTATAAATTGGGGGGTCATTTGTCTTGCCGAGGAGAGAGATCAGACCATCAACAGAGAGAAAATTTGTGAGATCCAAACTGTGAAACCAGCGGGAGGAAGAGTTGTTGGAGTTGTGTTCCGGCGGCTTCGGCTTCGTCTCAGGCAGCGGCGGCGGGTCTTGGGCCCGGTGGCAGAGCAGCAACGAGACAGGCATCAGGCGCGGCGGCGAAGGAGCACGGTGGTCTGGAGGGAGTTCCGGCCGAGCTTGGCGCGCGCATTTTGGTTGCTCAGGAGGAGCAACGTTCCGGGCGACAGCGCTGTCGGAAATCCGACAGCTCCAGTTTCAGTTTTTTGTTTTGCCTTTTGTTTCCTTTCTATGTTCGACCCATTGAGGTCTATTATAATCGGTAACTTTCTGACTTTAGTGGATCTTGTCCGGCGCGCTCTCCCCGTGGAGTAGGAGTCTCATACTCCGAACCACGTAATCTTTTGTGTCGTCTGTGTATGCTAGAATCTCGTTCCGTATTTTATTTTGCGCGATACTGGTTCTTGCTCATTCGTCAAATTCCGTTGCGCTACCGCGGCTTAACTCGATCCGATTTCACAACAATTGGTATCAGAGCCAGGTTCCGCTTGGGTGATCGTCTGGATGTTCCAGTTTTAGATTTGGGTCAACGGTGGGTGACGACATTGGTACGCTCCCTATCTTCCCAGATCGGTTCCGCGAATATCATCTTGATCGCCCAGTAGCTCTGCGAGCAAGACAATGTCGGCAAAATTCGAGATTTCTAGGTACGACGACAAGATTGATTTTGTCCTTTGGCAGAAGCGCATAAAGGCCGTTCTCGTGCAGCAAGGTCTTCACAAGACTCTCCTCGGCAAGGAGAAGTCCGGGAAGAAGGACGACGAATGGGAGGAGCTCGATCTGAAGGCCATCAGCACGATTCAGCTGTGTTTGGCCGATGAGGTGATGTACAACGTGGTGGATGCTGAGACGACGGCGGACTTGTGGAAGAAGCTCGAGGAGCTATATATGTCCAAGTCGCTGACAAATAAGTTGTATGTGAAGAAGCAGCTATACAGCCTGAGAATGTCGGAGGGCTCGCAACTGCTATATCACATGAACGTGTTCAACAAGCTCGTCTCCCAGTTGCGGAGTATGGACATTAAGGTCGAGGAGGAAGACCAGGCTCTGCTCCTGTTGTCTTCATTGCTGAGGTCTTTCGATCATCTGGTCACCACTATCCTCTACGGGAAGGATACCCTGAAGATGGAAGAAGTGATGACGACGCTGCTCTCGAACGAAACGAGGAGCAAGTCGGGCCCTAGGGCCGACGAGGGCTTATTCGTAAAGAGCAAGGACACATTAAGTGGTAGATCGAGAGGGAAAGGCAAGTGGGAAGACCGACCTAGGGTAAAGTCCGTAGGCAGGAACACATGTCACTACTGTAAAGAGGAAGGACACTGGAAGGACAGGTGTCCGAAGCTGAAGCTCAAGGAGTAGGCGCATGAGCCAGATTTGGCTGCGGTGGCATCTGAGGATGAGAGCGATGCCGACGCTCTTCATGCTGCACCCAGCAGTGAGACCACAGGCTCTTGGATCTTGGATACAGGATGCACGTTCCATATGTGCCCGAACAGAGAGTGGTTCTCCAGCTTTAGACAATATGAGGGTGGTCGAGTTCGGATGGGGAACGTTTCAGAGTGCGAGATATTGGGAGTCGGTAACATCAGGATCAGGATGTTTGACATAGTGGTTAGGACCCTCACCGACGTTCGGTATGTGCCCGATTTGAGGAAGAGTTTGATTTCGTTAGGCACTCTGGAGGCCGCCGGGTATTCTTTTACCAGTAACGGCGGATATTTGGAAGTCAGGAGAGGCGCACAGACAGTCTTGATAGGAGAGCGTTTCGGGTCGCTCTATAGACTGATTAGCACCACGACTGCCAGGGGAGATGCGAGGAGAGAGGTCAAACCGTCTCTCAAGCTACAGGGCACAGTAACATATGCATTTCATGCGATCTCCCCAGACCGCGGTTCCTTCGATAGAGCTATAGAGAGCAGGATCCGCTCTCAGCAGAAAGCTAGGAAGGACCGGCGGAGGAGCAGGGCAGGTTTCGTGGCGAGGGCGTGTGCGCAGAGAGAGGACCTTGGCGGAGGTAAAGCTTTCGCATCCGTGGGCGGAGAGTCATCTCAGGAGAGCCCAGACGCCGCAAAGGGAGCCATCCGGCTCAAGGGTCCCACCAGGGAACTCATGATCACTCAGGAGAAGGTGGAGTCGCACAGTGAGAGGTTGAGTGTGAATCGTCTTGCAAAAGACTCGGTCTATAGGGCAAGGGCGAAGCACGTCGGGGTGCACCACCGGGAGTTGAAGGAGTTCGGCAGGGGTAGAAGCAGGAAGTTGTGGGAGATATCCTGGAGGGATATTAGTACGGACTTGCGAGGAAGTCCAGTGACTGGAGTCAAGTTCAAGAGCGGTCTTGACTTGACTCATTCTGATGCGCGTTGATCGCGGTCAGGCCCCAGGGAGAGGGGGCTCGTAGTCGCCGGTAGTAGAGATTTAAGCTGAAGGTGGAGTTTCGTTTGCGTGAGGCGTCAAGGTGGAGATTGTTAGGATCGTGACACCTCACACGCGCACGGATCGTCCGGATCGCGCCACATCGGCGATCCGTGGGAGGAGTTAATTCCAAATCCGGGAAAGCTTGTTTTGGGAAGACTATGTTTAGAAAGCTACTGAGGCCGATTAAAGTCTGAAATCCTCATTTTAGGAAGATCATTTGTGGCGGGGTATCTCATTCCAATATTAGGATTTCTCTCCTATTCAGATGGGTGAGTTATTGCTGCTTATTGTGGGTCTAATTGCTTCCTAAAATTGGATTTAACTCCTAATTAGAGAAGGCTAGCTAACTGTCATTATAAATTGGGGGGTCATTTGTCTTGCCGAGGAGAGAGATCAGGCCATCAACAGAGAGAAAATTTGTGAGATCCAAACTGTGAAACCAGCGGGAGGAAGAGTTGTTGGAATTGTGTTCCGGCGGCTTCGGCTTCGTCTCAGGCAGCGGCGGCGGGTCTTGGGCCCGGTGGCAGAGCAGCAACGAGACAGGCATCAGACGCGGCGACGAAGGAGCACGGTGGTCTGGAGGGAGTTCCGGACGAGCTTGGCGCGCGCATTTTGGTTGCTCAGGAGGAGCAACGTTCCGGGCGACGGCGCTGTCGGAAATCCGACAGCTCCAGTTTCAGTTTTTTGTTTTGCCTTTTGTTTCCTTTCTCTGTTCGACCCATTGAGGTCTATTGTAATCGGTAACTTTCTGACTTTAGTGGATCTTGTCCGGCGCGCTCTCCCCGTGGAGTAGGAGTCTCATACTCCGAACCACGTAATCTTTTGTGTCGTCTGTGTATGCTAGAATCTCGTTCCGTATTTTATTTTGCGCGATACTGGTTCTTGCTCATTCGTCAAATTCTGTTGCTCTACCGCGGCTTAACTCGATCCGATTTCACAACAAAACACATCCCCCGATTATTCTCCTAAGCTCTAAAACTCCTTCATTCATTTCATCTTTCCAATCTCTTTACAATCCCTAAATCCACCACCACTTTTCCGCCTCCTCCATCGACGTCTCCAAGGAAGATAAGGGGCCCCTCCATGATGACCCTCCAATTCCAGAGGATCCCCCGGTGACGGCGACGGAGGAGGATAAGTTCGAGCGAAGGCGGTTGGAGGAGCGGTTCGCCGTGCTGAATACCGGGATCTACGAGTGTCGGTCGTGCGGGTACCTATACAACGAGGCCGCCGGGGATCCATCGTACCCGATCCCGCCTGGATTTCAGTACAACAAGCTGCCGGAGGACTGGCGGTGCCCGACTTGCGGGGCGGCGAAGTCGTTCTTCGTAAGCAAGAGAATGGAGATTGCGGGATTTGCACAGAACCAGAACTTTGGGCTTGGGACGAACACGCTCACCGGAGGCCAAAAGGCGTTGCTGATTTACGGGAGCTTGCTGTTTGCCTTCGCCCTCTTCCTCTCCGGTTACTTCTTGCAATGAGGCCTGGTAAAGTTGGGAGAACTCCTGAATATGGTTGCTGTATATGCTTTCTTTGACTGTATTTTTTTTTTCTGTTCTGTTCATATTTAAGAGAAATTAGAATTATAACTGCTTGTAGGTTCTCAAAATCTACAGTGAAATTTGGGAAAAAATGTTCTTCATCTGGATTGCAGATTGATGCCCAGGTTTTTTTTGGCAAAATTATCAAATTGGTCCCTAAAATTTGGGAACTTTTTCAAATCAGTTCCTAAACTTTCAAATGATTCAAATATGTCCTTAAACTATTAAAACCAGTACAACAAGTCTACCCTCATATGGACCAATTTGAGATTACTTTGAACTGATTTTAATAGTTTAGGAATTTTTTGAATTATTTGAAAGTTTAGGGGTCTGATTTGAAAAAGATCCCAAAGTTTACAGACCAATTTGATAATTTTGTCATTTTTTTTGTTGCATTTCATTAAATAATAAATGAGTTGTCTCACAAGGGGTGCATATTTAGCTAGGCCGTTGCCCGGCCCAGCTCTGCTTGGGTCTGCGCCCGGTAAGGCTCGGGCCTGATTAGGCTCAGGCCAGGCCTAAGTGGGCTAAACAGGTCCCTTTATTTGACCATGGCCCGAACTGGTCCCTGGTCCGGGCCGGCCTGAAAGCCCTCGAGCATAGTTCCTCCTAGCATTAAATAATGCTGGGCCGAGCATCAAAAAATGCTGGCCCAGCATTTTTTCATGTTGGGCCAACAATTTCTAAAGCTCGGCAACGCTACCCAGCATTAAAAAATGCTGGCGGCCCATTTGAGAGCCTGCCTGGCCCTGTGTGATTGGCTCTAGCAGGCCCCCATATTATAGGGAGGTTTGGGCTTTAGCAAGCCCCCATATTATAGCCCAGAGGGCCGAGACCGACCTGGTCCGGTGGGCTTTATTTACATGCCTAGTTGTGATTAATTTGATGTGTACTGAATTAAAAACAATACTATATTTTCTCCAAGATATTCAGACTGTGTACCAAAGTAACACGTTAATCTCAACTTTTTATATTTTTTTAATAAAAAATAGATAAGTTTAGATAAAATGAGAATTAATCATTGTTATAAAATGGACCTCCGTTTGGGTTGGCGGGGAAAAAATTTATACTTCAAAAAAAATGAGCAGGTTGAATGCATTTTCTTCTATAAATTACATCTATTTGCTTACAGTTATATTTTTTATCAAATAATTTATGGAATATAAATTATGATAAATTTACGCTAGTCATATTCACCAGATAATCAAGGGCCTAATTAACGCGGTCAAATAAGGCAATAAGCTCATATTTTAAAATAAAAATTAATTTCTAACTATTTCTATATAATCAACCACTTAAAAAATAAAATCACATCAACTAAATAAAAAGAATAAGATTGTATAACCTGCCCAAAAGGCCCGATCGGGCCGGCCCGGACCGGGCCTGATCGGGCCGGCCCGGACCGGGCCTGATCGGGCCGGCACTGACCGGGCCTGATCGGGCCCGGGCTTTTGCAAACCGGGCCTAGCCCGGGCCCTTTCTTTATCGGGCCCGGGCCGGGCCCGGGCTTTGACCCCGGGAAGGGGCCCGAGCCGGCCCCCGGCCACGCCGGGCCGGCCGGGCCCTCTTAAGAAAAAAAACTTAAAAAAAATTAAAAATTTGAAATAAAATTAGAATAAAAAATTTTATTACTATTGAAATTTTAAAAAACAAAATTACACTTTTAAAAAATAAAAGTAGAAAAAAATGAAACTTATTATTTTAAATGATAATAAAAAATTTACATTTTTACAAATTCAGGTTGTCCATCTCCTCTTCAATTTCCTCGGAGCTCTCCTCCAATGCTGAAATGTGTTGCTTCATATTCGTAGCATCCAAATAATCCTTGTAGCAGATGCATAGTTCGAGTGATTCTTCATTTAGTCGGCTCCTCCGCGTGTTCAAAATTCTGCCACTAAGAGAAAAAGTGGACTCTGAAGCTACTGTACTAGCTTGAATTGTTAGTAAATCACGGGCCATATAGGCCAAAATATGATAGGTATTAGTTTTACCTTTCCACTACTTTAAGATATTGAAGTTTTCGATCTCTTCCGTAATCATAAAATCACGAAATTGCGTTTTCGTATACAGTCCTAATTCGTTTAAACTACTCGATGTGCGTGCTTTTTTTTCCTGGAAGCTAATTCTAAAATTTTATTTGTAAAAGAATTTTTTGTCCTAAGTTGTGTTATTTCTTCTCGGGGTCGTGAGTCATATAAGTTGTCGTAATAATTAAAACATTCGGTAAAAATAGAATTAAATTTAGTAGTACTAACGTCGTCAACGTCATCAAAACTTATATTTATGTCTAAGTTAACGTTAATTTCATCTATTAAATTTTCTACGCCGTATACAACGAATAACGGGTTTAAAGCGGCGGCGCATGAAAATATAGGAGGTATTTCTCTATAATATTTAAAAAATTTTTTTCTATTACTTCAATTAAGGAACCCATCCGGAGTGTTGCTTAAAATAGTTAAGTTTTTGTGCGATATTTACAAAATTTTCAACTACTAACGAGCTAGTGGGATAATACACACCAGATAAAAAAACAGTCACCCTATAAAAACATTTTAATAAATTCATATAATGAAATAGCACGTCTCAATCGTTATCAGTTAAATTATGATTATTTGTCATAGTGTAATATTACATAAGAAGTATTTTTTGTTGAAACGCTCTTTTTAACATTTTATATGTGAAGTTCCATCTTACAGACATATCAAATTGAGGTTTCAAATATTTTTGACCTTGTGCGATCACAAATTTTCGAAAATCTTAACTTCGCTGTTTGGTACAATAAATAAATCTAAGCATAGTACGAATTTTCTCAACATATGGTTCCTACCACATTTAAAATAGACGGATCTATTATTATCGTATTTTTGACTGTTCATAACTTTTTATAAATGTAAAACACTATTCCAAAAAATTATTATATCTGCAAATAAAATTGTTATCAACAACACAACAAACAAAATGAAAAATCTCAAGCATAGTAAATAAGAGTTCCAATTTCATTGATATAAAAGAACATCTCAAAATACCATCAAAAGATAAGTACTTGGAATTATTTTATAAAACATAAAATAATTAACACTCAAAATTAATCAAACTTGCCTTCAAATTAGTCACGGCTTCACTTCATTTTTTTAAATAGATATAAAAAAAATTCAATATTAATAGATTTTATCTTGCAAATTGAAAACAACAACATTCAAGCTTTTATCCCACTATAGTGGGGTCAGGTATATGGATCCTTTGTCGCCGTTGAGTCTTTATCTTTTGTCATAATCTCACTAATGGCTAAGTGCATCATGTCTTTTCTTACAGTTTCATTCCAAGTCTTTATTTGTCTCCCCCTCCCTCGTTTAACATGCCTAGTGACTCGACTCTCACAACGCCTAACAAGTGGCTCTAATGGTCTCCTTTGTACCTGTCCAAACCATCTTAGATGAGCTTCTCGCATCTTCTCGACAATTTGTGCTACTCTTGTCTTATCCCTGATACTTTCATTCCTAATTTTATCTAATCGCGTCTGTCCACATCCACCTAAGCATTCTCATCTCCGCGACTCTCATTTTTGCTCATGTATGTACAACCCCGTATTCGCTCATGTATGGTTTTTAAGCTTTTGGGAGATTTTGCACTCTCGGTGGCCAATTTTGGCTCTAGCTTGGAAACATACTAGTAGGGGGAGGAAAAATCTACCTCCCCCCAGTGGCCCTCTTTTGGGGGGCGGATGTGACAAGTTGGCTAACTCCAGCCCCCGTCCCTGTAGGTGCCTGGCGGCCTGGTGGGGCGAGACCGGCCGGGGGCCGGGGTCTCGCCCCTGCCCCTTCTAGCCTGGCGGCCTGGTGGGGCGAGACCGGCCGGGGGCCGGGGTCTCGCCCCTGCTCCTTCTAGCCTGGCGGCCTGGTGGGGCGAGACCGGCCGGGGGCCGGGGTCTCGCCCCTGCTCCTTCTAGCCTGGCGGCCTGGTGGGGCGAGACCGGCCGGGGCCGGGGTCTCGCCCCCTGCCGCTTCTAGCTTGGCGGCCTGGCAGGGCGAGACCGGTCAGAGGCCGCGGTCTCGCCCTTGCCCCCCTGCAGTTTTACCTTCTTGCCCTCGGGGGGAATTCCCCCTTTACCCCCCGACGTGGCTGTTTTCTATTGGCCCGAGGCCTTTTGGCCGTAGGGGTATTTCGGTCTTTTTACCCCCAGGACTTGGAAAAACTATAAATAGACCCCCTTGGGTGCCTTGGAGAGGATCTTTTTCTTAGCTTCCTCCTCCCTTAGCTTCTTCTTGGTAGAGTGGAGAGAGCTCTCCAAGGCGCCTAGCCTAGCCCTTTGGTAAGGGAGGGGAAGAGCTCAGGTAGCCTTCCGGGTGTGAGGTGGGACCTCCGTGCTAGAGCCGAGGGTCTGTTCATAGTCTCCTAAGTCTCCGGTCCGTGACGTTCTCTCGAGTGTAGTAGGTGTGAGGTCACCCCTTTCAGGGACCCGAACTCCACAGAGGTCAATTTTGGCTTCAACACTTTGGTGCGGTGAGCGTGGAGAGTGACCAGCACAGAAGATCTCGGGAGAGAGTCATGACGGGAGGTCAGGGAGGTAGTGATGATCTCGGCGAGCTCCCTGGCTCAGGACCCTTTGTGGGGAGGCAAGAGTTCATGGCCTCCATCCAGGGTATCATGGAGATGCTGCGAAGCATTGCTCCTCAGGGTGGCAGCTCCACCCCGACCCCCCAGGAGCTAGCTCCCCCCCTCGACGAGTCGACTCCCAGGGGTCTAGGCGGGATGACCCCAGCAGGGGGAGAAGGAAGTGCACCAGGAAGAAGGCCAGGAAAGGAGAGGATGGGAGATGGGGTCGAGCGAGACCTCACTGGCCGGGAGTTGTTCTCTAGCCCGGCGAGTGCCAACCTCCCAGGCGAGCAGGTTGCGCGAGTGGAGGTGGCGAGACCACCTCTTAGGGGGTCACCCTTCAGCGAGTTGATCATCTCAGCTCCCGTTCCCGAGGGGTTCAGAGAGCCAGACATGGCTTACTATACGGGGAAGGATGACCCCGTCCAGCATCTGCAGTGGTTCGAGGATGCCGTCTCCATCAGACCGATGACGGATGCCTTCAAGTGTCGCCTCTTTGCGATCACGCTGAAGGAGAAGGCAAGGGACTGGTTCCATCAACTCCCTCCGAGGTCGATCTATGGGTTCGAGGACTTGAGCCGAAGCTTCCAGCTCCGCTTCTCCACCTCCAAGAAGCGGAAGAGGAGTCCTGAGTCCATATTCCTGATAAGGCAGGGGGCCGAGGAGTCGTTGGCCCGCTACGTTGACCGGTTCCAAGAGAAGATCCTGGAGGTCCAGGAGATGCCAGGGTATGCTCTCCAGATGGCCTTCACCGTTGGGCTGAAGGAGGGCTTCTTCAAGATGAGCTTGACCCGGAAGGCCCCCCTTTCCTTCGAGGAGCTGATGGAAAGGGCGGCAGAGGAGATGGCCATGGAGGCGGCCAACCCGGTGTTTGTCAAGAAGTTGGCAAAGCTGACAGAGACAGAGGCAAAGGAGCAAGGTGGCTCGAGGCCCCATGAGGGAATAAGGAGAGAGGAGCGGAGAGCTCAGGAGGGTCCGGAACCAGGTTGGAGGCAGCAGGGAGGACCCGCTCAGGGCCCGGGAAGAGGTTACGCCACGATGGGGGAAACTTCCATGGGGGTCAAGGATGGTTCAACTTCCAGAGGCAAGCCCCTAGGCAGCTCCTGCCCCCACCACAGCAAGCGATGGAGATTGGTCGAAGGGAGAGGAGGAACCGCCAGGGAAGGAGAAGGGTCAGGGTAGAGTTGTCGTACTGTGACTTCCACCAGGTGGAGGGGCACGCCACAGCTACCTGCCCCGAGTTCCTGGAAGTAAGGGGGGCGAGAGACCCTGCCCAGCCACAGCCACCAGTGCGGGTTGAAGAGGTTCTGCCCAGAGAAGGAGGGGATGATGTGTGTGAGGACCGGGTTGATGTCGGACCCCGAGGCGGTATAGCGGTGATCCATGGTGGAGTGGGGATTGAGGCCACTCGGAAGGCAAGCCTCCATGTCATGTATCGAAGGAGTGTTGCCTCGACCTCCCAGACACCGCCCCAGGAGGAGAAGATCACCTTCTCGGCAAAGGACCTGCCAGATCATGAGGATCCGTTTTGCGATGCGCTGGTCATCCAGACGGTCATCGAGGGCTACAGCGTCTCCCGAATCTTGGTGGACAACGGGAGCTCTGTCAACGTCGTTTTCAGGAAGGCGTTTGATGAGATGAAGGTAGAGCCAAGGAGGGTGTTGGCCTCGGACGGACCCCTGTTCGGATTTTCAGGGGAGAGGAAGGAGGTTGAGGGTGGAGTGGGACTCCAAGTTAAATTGGGGGGAGTCTCAAGGAACTGCCGGTTCGTCATTGTGGACGCTCCCAGCAGCTATAACGCCATCTTCGGAAGGCCCCTCATCAGCGCCTTCCGTTGCGTGTCATCTTCCTTCCACCAATGCATCAAGTTCAGCTCCGGAGGGATCCAGGTCAGAGTCAAGGGAGACTCCAGGATGGCAAGACAGTGTTATGTCACGACCGTCAACACCATCTCTTGGTTGGCCAAGGCAGAGGAGATGGAGAAGATCATGGAGAGCCTAAGCATGATGGAAGTGTACGGCGAGCAGGAAGCGGATGGCGACCACCAGGCCCAGACCCCCTGAAGAAGCCTCGTCCCGGTAGAGTCCTGTATTCTTCTTATGTTGTATTGAGTCCAGCCCCCGACCAGCTGAGTCGAGGGGGTCTTGTAACTCATCTTTTTCCCCATTTGAGGATGTAAGATTTGGTAAGGACTGATTGAGATGCTTAGTTCTTTTGCTCCGAGACGGTCCCGCTGCCCAGGCTCTCACTAGCTGGGCAGGGCCGGTGGTACCTCTCGTTGATGCCTAGTTGTCTCACCTCGAGATGGATTCCGCTGCCAGGCTCTCACCTAGCTGGCAGGGCAGGTTGATCTCTCGGAGGGTGGGAAGGTCTCACCTCGAGATGGATTCCGCTGCCAGGCTCTCACCTAGCTGGCAGGGCAGGTTGATCTCTCGGAGGGGGGGGAGGTCTCACCTCGAGATGGATTCCGCTGCCAGGCTCTCACCTAGCTGGCAGGGCAGGTTGATCTCTCGGAGGGTGGGAAGGTCTCACCTCGAGATGGATTCCGCTGTCAGGCTCTCACCTAGCTGGCAGGGCAGGTTGATCTCTCGGAGGGTGGGAAGGTCTCACCTCGAGATGGATTCCGCTGTCAGGCTCTCACCTAGCTGGCAGGGCAGGTTGATCTCTCGGAGGGTGGGAAGGTCTCACCTCGAGATGGATTCGCTGCCAGGCTCTCACCTAGCTGGCAGGGCAGGTTGATCTCTCGGAGGGGGGGAAAGTCTCACCTCGAGATGGATTCCGCTGTCAGGCTCTCACCTAGCTGGCAGGGCAGGTTGATCTCTCGGAGGGTGGGAAGGTCTCACCTCGAGATGGATTCCGCTGTCAGGCTCTCATCTAGCTGGCAGGGCATGTTGATCTCTCGTGGAAGCCTAGTCCTTAGCTCCGAGATGGATTCCGCTGTCAGGCTCTCATCTAGCTGGCAGGGCAGGTTGATCTCTCGTGGAAGCCTAGTCCTTAGCTCCGAGATGGATTCCGCTGTCAGGCTCCCATCTAATCTCTCGTGGAAGCCTAGTCCTTAGCTCCGAGATGGATTCCGCTGTCAGGCCCTCATCTAGCTGGCAGGGCAGATTGATCTCTCGTGGAAGCCTAGCCCTTAGCTCCGAGATGGATTCCGCTGTCAGGCTCCCATCTAGCTGGCAGGGCAGGTTGATCTCTCGTGGAAGCCTAGTCCTTAGCTCCGAGATGGATTCCGCTGTCAGGCTCTCATCTAGCTGGCAGGGCAGGTTGATCTCTCGTGGAAGCCTAGTCCTTAGCTCGAGATGGATTCCGCTATCAGGCCCTCATCTAGCTGGCAGGGCAGGTTGATCTCTCGTGGAAGCCTAGTCCTTAGCTCCGAGATGGATTCCGCTGTCAGGCTCTCATCTAGCTGGCAGGGCAGGTTGATCTCTCGTGGAAGCATAGTCCTTAGCTCCGAGATGGATTCCGCTGTCAGGCTCTCATCTAGCTGGCAGGGCAGGTTGATCTCCCGGGGAGATCAAGTCCCACCCCCGAGAGGATCTCCTCAGCCAGGCTCCCACTAGCTGGTTGGGTCGAATGTGCCTCGGGGAGATCAAGTCTCAACCCCGAGAGGATCTCCTCAGCCAGGCTCCCACTAGCTGGTTGGGTCGAATGTGCCTCGGGGAGATCAAGTCCCACCCCCGAGAGGATCTCCTCAGCCAGGCTCCCACTAGCTGGTTGGGTCGAATGTGCCTCGGAGGGAGTAAAAGTCTCTTTGCTCCAATGAGGATCCCGCTGCCAGGCTCTCACTAGCTGGCAGGGCTGGTGGTACCTCTCGTGGAGGCTAAGTATTTTTTACCTGGAGGGGGTCTCGCCATCCAGGCTCCCATAGCTGGCGTGGCAGGTTGACTCCCTGGAGAGGCGCGCAAGGAAATTGCACTCAGCGAATACGTTGGGTTGGACATTTCTTTCTGAGTTTGTGCCAACCTCGAAAAGAGCGGGGATTGTGTACAACCCCGTATTCGCCCATGTATGGTTTTAAGCTTTTGGGAGATTTTGCACTATCGGTGGCCAATTTTGGCTCTAGCTTGGAAACATACTAGTAGGGGGAGGAAAAATCTACCTCCCCCCAGTGGCCCTCTTTTGGGGGGCGGGTGCGACAAGTTGGCTAACTCCAGCCCCCGTCCCTGTAGGTGCCTGGCGGCCTGGTGGGGCGAGACCGGCCGGGGGCCGGGGTCTCGCCCCTGCCCCTTCTAGCCTGGCGGCCTGGTGGGGCGAGACCGTCCGGGGGCCGGGGTCTCGCCCCTGCTCCTTCTAGCCTGGCGACCTGGTGGGGCGAGACCGGACGGGGGCCGGGGTCTCGCCCCTGCTCCTTCTAGCCTGGCGGCCTGGTGGGGCGAGACCGGCCGGGGGCCGGGGTCTCGCCCCTGCTCCTTCTAGCCTGGCGGCCTGGTGGGGCGAGACCGGCCGGGGGCCGAGGTCTCGCCCCTGCTCCTTCTAGCCTGGCGGCCTGGTGGGGCGAGACCGGCCGGGGGCCGGGGTCTCGCCCCCTGCTCCTTCTAGCCTGGCGGCCTGGTGGGGCGAGACCGGCCGGGGGCCGGGGTCTCGCCCCTGCTCCTTCTAGCCTGGCGGCCTGGTGGGGCGAGACCGGCCGGGGGCCGGGGTCTCGCCCCTGCCCCTTCTAGCCTGGCGGCCTGGTGGGGCGAGACCGGCCGGGGGCCGGGGTCTCGCCCCTGCTCCTTCTAGCCTGGCGGCCTGGTGGGGCGAGACCGGCCGGGGGCCGGGGTCTCGCCCCCTGCCCCTTCTAGCCTGGCGGCCTGGCAGGGCGAGACCGGTCAGAGGCCGCGGTCTCGCCCTTGCCCCCCCTGCAGTTTTACCTTCTTGCCCTTGGGGGGAATTCCCCCTTTACCCCCCGACGTGGCTGTTTTCTATTGGCCCGAGGCCTTTTGGCCGTAGGGGTATTTCGGTCTTTTTACCCCCAGGACTTGGAAAAACTATAAATAGACCCCCTTGGGTGCCTTGGAGAGGATCTTTTTCTTAGCTTCCTCCTCCCTTAGCTTCTTCTTGGTAGAGTGAAGAGAGCTCTCCAAGGCGCCTAGCCTAGCCCTTTGGTAAGGGAGGGGAAGAGCTCAGGTAGCCTTCCGGGTGTGAGGTGGGACCTCCGTGCTAGAGCCGAGGGTCTGTTCATAGTCTCCTAAGTCTCCGGTCCGTGACGTTCTCTCGAGTGTAGTAGGTGTGAGGTCACCCCTTTCAGGGACCCCGAACTCCACAGAGGTCAATTTTGGCTTCAACAATGTACACAATTCACTGCCCAACACTCAGAACCATAGAGCATCGTGGGTCGGTAAAACTTGCCCTTAAGTTTTAGTGGTACTTTACGGTCACATAAGATCCCTGACGCGCCTCTCCACTTCAACCAACCCGGTTAGATTCTGTATGTCACATCTTTATCAATACCTCCGTCTTTTTGAACTATCGATCCAAGATATTTAAAACACTCACTACGGAAAATATCTTGATCACCCAACTTAATAACAAGGTCATTTGTCCTTGTACTGTTAAATTAAAGCTCTATATACTCTGTCTTTGTCCTGCTCAACCTAAAACCCTTCTTTTCTAAAGCATCTCACCAAGATTCAAGTTTTGTGTTTACACCCTCGCGCGTCTCATCAACCAAAACGATATCATCCGCAAACAATAAACACCAAGGTATTGCTTGTTAGATATGTCTGGTTAGCTCATCCAAGGTAAGCTCATCTAAGATAAATTATTTTGTATCTTTCAAACTCTAAATTCTAAACCTAAATCTTAAACCCTAAACTCTAAATCTTAAACCCTAAATCCTAAACCCTAAACTCTAAATCCTAAACCCTAAACCTATATTAGCAGCCCATGTAACAATATTCTATGACTTCCGACTGCTGTCTACTACATTTTGTCAGTCTTTCACTGTACAATAACACTACTGCGAACATTGTCTGCAACAAGCTGTAGATTGTGAGGATCAGACATTTTTCTAATAAGCTTTGAGATGGAGCTTGGAGTCTTTAAAATTGCATAACCGTTAAAAGAAGAATAACTGATTTAGATCACTCTGGAGAATTTAAACATGAATAACAGTTGATGTCTCATTACCATGATTTAGAGTAAAACAACAATAATATCAATCAATTGTTGAACAATATAAGAAATGAAAATGTTTAATTATAAAAATCAAATAAATTTCTTTAAAAATAGTGTTTATAGAAGATCCTAAAATCCTTTAAACACTATCTAACAGGAACCCCTTGTAAGATCACTATAATCATTATTTACCTTTTCTTGTTTTTAGCTTATTGTCCTCGTCGTCATTGTCCTCCTTGCCTTCATCATCACTGTACTCACTCTCAAAATCATCATTCTCCTGAATGTCTTCCTCCTCCTCCTCCTCCTCCTCTTCCACCTCCTCCTCAATGCTATCATCAGCTGCCACTTCTTCCACAGCCTGGCCTCTCGTGCCGGCCCGAGTTCGCTTTAGAATCTTCAGTTTCAAAGCGCTTTTAACATCACAGCCGATCCATGAATCGCACAAGCAATGAGAGGTGAGATTATAGCTCCCCTCCTTGGGGGCTCGAAACTTGGTCAGCACCAACCTCGATCCACCGTTCACCTTCTTGACGCCTTCTCTCGCCGCAACATCAATCTCCTTGGAGCTTGCACCCAGGCTCTCCGTCTCCCGGATTGCCTCTGATGCTGCGGAAATGGCAGCAGCCTCGTTCGTGAAAGAGACTTTCTGGGAAATCCATACTTCATTCGTCGAGCTGTCGGCAAGCAGCAGCCAGAAATTCTCCTCCTTATGGAAGGGATAGCGAGGCGCATGGGTAAGGGCATGTACCAACCCGTTGCGCCGTCGCAGGGTAATCCATGCGAATAGTGTGACGATGTCTCCCTCTTGTATGCCTTCTTCACCCTCGGTCTCGCACGAGATATCAAGCTTGATGTCAGGGATCATGTCGAGGACGAACTCTACGTCCCTTGATTCGGGAACAGAAAGCTCCGCAATCTCAGTCAGCAACTTCACACGTTCCTCAGCATTTAGGGCTTGCAGCTCTTGAACCGATCGCACTTTCTGGAAAAAAATTATTAAAATGGATTAATTTTAGGGTTAGTGGAAAGGATATAAAATGCAAAAATCATCAATCGCCTTCCATGTGGCATAAGCCATCAGTTAAGAAGTATATAACTAGGCATCGGATTAATGGTTAAATCATCAACAAGAAATTAACTTAAAAATCACTCCATCTTTGATGTTTACATATTTATGAAATAGCGGTTCTCCATTGACTATAGACTAAAAAACAAACGGCCCAGAAGTTCTTGGTTGTTTTATTCCTCCCATAACCCAAATCAGAAGCACTTTCTGATTCTTAGGCTCTGCTTGGAGCGATTTTTTTTTGTTCCAGTATGTTTGGACAAAAACATCACCATCATAAAATACATGTTCGGCAAGACAGTAGTTATGACCGCCACCAAGTAAAGAAATTGGCTGCTTGGTAAACTATAGAAAGGTCATCAGCACCATGGCCACGTGGTCGAAGAGGCGAAGGCAGCAAAAAGCAACAAAAGCTCATGCGATCCATGCAGGCGCAAGACTGGAATAATCAAGGTCGGAGGGTATCAAATATCAAACTGATGAGGTGGCGCTGGCATCCTCACTTCAACCAATGCCAAAGGGAGAGGTGGTCACCTTCTCCAATAAGGACACTTCTCCCGGATGAAAACCTTTCAACCAGTGGTTGTACGCACAAGAATGAATATTTGTGGTCACCTTCTCCAATAAGGACACTTCTCACGGTCGACAATGAGAGTTCGGTGAAACATTATATTCAAAAACTCCCATGAGGTGATAGGGTTTAACTCTATAGTTGTTGTAATCGAACACCGGGCCTTTACTAGTTTGCCGGCTAAAGGAGAGATGTTGAAGTGTATCTGGTTCTCCCAGTTAGCTAGGGAGGTGTAACAACCTAGTTTAAAAAAAATGAAATGAAAAAAAAGGAGATTTGAAGGAATCATAGACTGAGGAACCCGTCGCCTGTTTCCGCTAGTTTCCACATGCGCTAATCTTGCCACTCCTGTGCGCTACCTTTCCGCTCGCCGCCAACACCTCCTCCTCCTCCTCTTGCTCTTGCTCTGGACGGCAATTCCTGCTCATCCCCAAGCAGCGACAGCAACTCCTTCCCTCCCAAGCCGGCAGCACTTTTTTTTCTCCTCCAAAGGGGCCAGCAGCAGCAGCTTCTCCTCCTCCAAAGGGGCCGGCAGCCTACTCTTCCTCAAAAACAGCAGCCCTCTATCCCTCTTCCTCTCCGTTTAGGCCGGTGTTTGTGAGAGGGACAACTAGGGTTTCCTGTCCTCTCCTCATTGAGCTCGGATTTGACTTTTTTGGTAAGATTCTCCCTCCAATCTCTTTTATTCCGATTTTCTAAAAAGTAATTTGCAAATTTTGTGCTTCAAATTACGTGTATTTTGTGATCCAAGCTTGTGCCCCTCTTATAATCGTTTAACCACGTAATTTTGATTTTCGGCGCCGCCCATCGGATCAATTGGTGGGATCTCTCCAAAGCCCTCTCCGATTTAGGGTTTCCTTAACCAAAGCGCCGCAAAATAACCGATTCCTTGTGGTAGCCTCATCTACCCTCATTATTAAGAGGGATAAATTTCTAAACCCGTTCTTGATTAAGTTATGCGATGAAAAAAATGTCTGTGCTAGCATATGGATTCCCGTTATGTCAAATATCAATTATGATTGCGCTTGAACACGTTTAAAATTTAAATTAGGTCTTTAAGTTTTGCTTGCGTTGCTTAGAGGCCGCCACCAGATTCAGCCTTACTCAAGGCAAGTAGAGAAATCTGATATGAATGGAGTGGACCCGATCGAAGGAAGCAGATTCGCGCGCGTCTACACTAGGCGCGCGAAAGGAGCAGAGGCGGCATGAGCAATGGAGCGTGGCGGGCCGACATCTATTTATTTATTTAATGTTCGCTTTGTTATCTTGTAACGTTTATTCTGTGTTGTACGACCGCTCGGCCTATGTGTGTCTCTCGCTACATAAGGGAGAGATGTGAACCACTATGTATGCTTTTGGTATTTTGGATTTGGAATTGAATAGAGAGGATTCAACACAGCGAAGCCTTTCCGGTTTGCCCTAGCCGACACCGTATCTCGCGCCCCTCTCCTTCGTTCTCTTCCGCGCAATCGTGCGGCTACTCCCCATCGCCGTGGTCTCCGGTGAAGCCCCCGACACCCCGCTAACAACAGGTCCGACCTGCCCTTGCGCGTCGCCCTCGCCGCGTAGCGCCTCCCGCCGCTCGGTCGTTCTCCTGCTTGCCTGCAGTCCGTCTACCTGTTCGCCGGCCCGCATCACGTTATTGCCGCTTCACCGGCTTCCGATCGCCTCTCTCCACCTCTTCGTGCTTCTAGGGCAAGCCCCTCACCCGCCGCAGGGCCTGCGACTCTGATTCGGCCTCCGCCATGGCAGCTCTCTCTGACTGCCTCGATCGGGTGAATACGACCCTCTCGGACCTACAAGTGGCCGTCCGAGACATCCACGCCCTCCAGCAGCCCCGACGACTTTCCGGCCGGCGACCAGCCCTTGTCCGACCTCTCCTCGGCCGCCCTCCGTCGTCTCGAACTACCGATTTTCGATGGGACCGACCCCTTGGGTTGGCTATCACGGGTCGAGCACTACTTCAATATCCAAGGCACACCCGCGGCCCAAATGGTTTCCCTGGCCATGATTTACATGGAAGTATCGGCCCTTCATTGGATCTGTTGGCTTCGCCAAATGTCGTCGGCCTTGTCTTAGCCGCTTCTAAAGGATGAATTGATCCGCCGCTACGACAACCGCCACGCCGACAATCCGTATGAGCGCCTGAGCAACGTCTGCCAAGCGGACTCCGTGGATTCCTACATCGAGGTGGCCACGCACGTACACAACCTCTCGCCGGACCACTACCTGGGCACGTTCCTCGCCGGTTTGCGACCACAAATCCGTAACCGTATGCGGGTTCGCGACCCCTCTACGTTGTCTCGTGCAATGGAACAAGCGCGTTTTGTGGAGGCCAATTTCGCCACCGTAGCAGCCGCCCCCGCCGCTCAGCCCATACCGACTCTGCCGGCCTCGTCCCGGCTCGCCGCTTCCCGTCCGCCAGCCTCACCCGCTCGAACAACTCCTGATGGTGCCCCTGCTCTAGGCCGCCCACCGCCCCAGCCGCAGCCGCAGCCACCACAAGTTCACCCCCTCCCCATCGGATTTCTCATCAAGAGTACCCGGTCCTTTGAGGGAAAGGTCTCTGCTTCCGCTGCAAGGGCCCGCACTCGCCGACTCATGAGCGTCCCAACAGGGACCTCCGGATGCTCTTAGGCGCCGAGGAAGAGGAGATTGTCATGGCCGACTTTGAGGCCCTCGAGCTCGATGATGACGGGCCCAATGTAGCTGAGCCCGACGCCACCTTCCAGCGCTTAGAGTTCTCTTGTACTTGGTGTGCGGCATCACCGGCCCATGCACCATGAAGCTGGCGGCCACCCTGCTTCAGACACCAACGATACTCATGATCGACAACGGCGCAAGCCACAACTTCATCTCTCAACACCTCATGGAGGCTCTCCGTCTTACGGTGATTCTGGCACCAGGCTTCCATGTCGCCCTCGGCGACGGTCGCCGTGGCCGTATGTCGGCCGGTGCGTCGGTCTACCCTTCTCTATTGGCACTTACTCGGGGTCTGCAGGCTTTTATGTCTTCGACCTTGGCGGGCTAGACGCGACACTGCCGTGTCTTAGCTGTGCACACTTGGGGACTGCAAGCATAATTGGGGACGATTGACGATGGACTTCAAGGAATCAGGCGGGGTTCATCATCTCCACGGTGATCCCCCCTAGCTTTTTCTCCGGTCGGCCTCCGCTCGATTCTTCGCACATTCGACCCGGATCTCAGCGTCCTTCTTTGGCAAGTGGAACTGGGTTTGGACCTGCCACCGCCACAAGCACATCCGGGCGTCCAACATCTCCTCGATGGCTACCCGACCGTTTTCTCAGTGCCACGGGGGCTGCCACCGCCACGGGCGTCCGACCACAACATTACCCTGCAGCCCAGCGCGACGATAGTGTCGGTCCGTCCTTATCGATACGGCCATGGATCAGAAGAATGCCATGAAGGTCAAGGTGGCAGAGATGCTACGGGCAGGAATTATACAACCAAGTGCCAACCCCTTCTCCAGCCCGGTGCTGCTCGAGCGCAAGAAGGACGCCAGTTGTCAGTTTTGCGTCGACTACAGGGAGCTGAACAAGCTCACGGTGACGGACAAGTACCCCATTCCCCTCATCCAGGAGCTGTTAGATGAGCTATAGGGTGCCCGCTATTTCTCCAAGCTGGACTTACGCTCGGGCTACCACCAGATCCGCGTGCGCGCGGCGGACGTGCCCAAGACGGCTTTCCAAACACATGACAGACACTATGAGTTCCTCGTCATGCCATTTGGCCTGACGAACGCCCCGACCACCTTCCAGTCCACCATGAACGACATCTTCCGACCGTACTTGTGTAAGTTCATTCTGGTTTTCTTTGACGACATTTTGGTTTATAGTTCTTCTTAGCAGCTCCACCTAGACCACCTCGCCACCATCCTCCGCCTTCTGGTCTCCCACCAGCTCTTGGCTCATCGGAAGAAGTGCACCTTCGGCCAATCTCAGGTCAAGTACCCGGGTCACATCATCTCCACCAAGGGGCTCGCCATGGATTCGAAAAAGTCTGAGGCTGTCCTGTACTGGCTGACACCCACAAGCCGTTGGGCCGTGCGTGGATTCTTGAGACTCACTGGCTACTAACGCCGCTTCATCCGCGACTACGGGGCCTTGGCACGGCCACTGACAGACCTTCTGAAGAAGGTGCCCTTCCGGTGCGGTGTGACCGCCCAGGAGGCCTTCTACAGCCTGCAACGCGCTCTCGTGACGGCATCGGTCCTTATAGCAAAGTTTTTTCCGACCGAAGGACGGCGGTTTTCGCCTACGATAGAGAGCTACGGGCTCTCGTGCTAGCAGTACAACATTGGCAGGCGTATTTACTTGGGCGGCCTTTCACCGTCAGGACCGACCACCGCAGCTTGAAGCACCTGTGGAGCCAGAAGGTCTCCACCCCAGCGCAATAACTCTGCATAGCCAAACTTTTGGGCAACAAATTCTCGATCGAGTACAAGACCGGGTGTACGAGTTCGGTCGCGGACGCCCTATCCAGCCGCGAGCGGGGCGACACCTTGATGACTATCTCACTTTGCCAGTGGTGGGACGCGATAGTCCTTCAGGAGGAGATACGGTTGGATCCCCGTTACAATGGCATGATCGAGGAGTTGCGGAGCGCGCCAGATGGCCACCCTCCCTTTTGACTGGTGGGAGGCCGACTTTACTATTGCGACCGCCTGGTCCTCGCTGCATCGTCACCATGGATACCACATCTACTAGAGGAGTTCCATTTGACACCGACCGTCGGGCACTCAACAGCGTATCCGACCTACCGCCGATTAGCAGCCACCCTTTACTGGCAGGGCATGATGAAGACGACACAACAGTTCGTGGCCAATTGTTTGGTTTGCCAAAGGGCCAAATACACGACCCTCGCCCCCGCCGGCTTGCTACAGACTCTATCGGTGCCCGATCGAGTGTGGGAAGACAATGGGATGGATTTCATTACCCGCCTTCCACGCTCTCAGGAATACGACTGTCTTCTGGTGGTGGTCAACTGCCTCTCCAAGTACGGGCACTTCATACCCGTCAAGCATCCCTACACGGCGGACTCGAACGCGGGGGTCTACTTTGGCGAAATCATCTGCTTGCATGAGTGTCCCCATTCCATCGTCAGCGATTGTGACCCCGTGTTCATGAGCACCTTCTGGCAGAAGATGTTCCGCTTGTTGGGGACGAAGCTGCGATTCAGTACGACATATAACCCTCAGTTTGATGGACAAATGGTCAGACGGACAGACGGAGGTCCTCAACCGCTGCATGGGAACATACCTTCGTTGCTTCGCCACCGAGCAGCCTCGCCAGTGGACTCGGTGGGTGGAATGGGCAGAGCTGTGGTACAACACCTACCAGTCGGTGGCGGGCATCACCCCCTTCCAGACAATCTATAGGCGGTCTCCCCCGACCATACCGGTCGGACTCGCCGGGGAATGTCAGGTTTAAGCGTTGGCAAAGTTACAGGATCGGGACGAGGCCCTACAACAATTGAAGCATCATCTCCGTCGTGCCCAGGAGAGGATGACCCAGCAAGCAAACCAACACTGCTGCAACGTCCGCCTCTCACCCGACGAGCACGTTTTTGTCAAGCTGCGGCCACATCGTCAGAGTTCATTGGCCAATCGCCTCCACCCAAAGCTCTCAATACGATATTTTGGGACCTTCCTGGTGGTGGAAAAGATAGGCGAGGTGGCCTACCGCTTGCAGCTCCCGCCCGACAGTCGCATCCATCCGGATTTTCATGTGTCGCAAATAAAGCAGGCGTTGGGAAACCACCCCATCCAAGATGCCATGCCTGAGTACCTGGGTAGAGAAATCAGATCAGTTTACGAGCCCGAAGTGATGTTGGGCAGCCACACTGAGATGGTACAGGGTTAACCCGTGAGGCAAGTCCTCATTCAGTGGAAGGGACGAGACAAGGACGAGGCGACCTGGACTTTGGCGAAGGAAGTGGTGACCCGATTCCCAGGTTTTGACCTTGAGGACAAGGTCGTTAAGAACCTCGGGGTAGTTGATACGAAAGGAGCGGACCCGGTCAAAGGAAGGTGATTCGCGTGCATCTACACTAGGCACGCGAATGGGGCAAAGGCGGCGTGAGCCATAGAGCGGGCCGCCATCTATTTATTTATTTAATGTTCGCTTTGCTATCCTATAACGTTTATTCTGTGTTGTATGACCGCTCGGTCTATGTGGGTCTCTCTCTATATAAGGGAGAGATGTGAACCATTATGTATGCTTTTGGTATTTTGGATTTGGAATTGAATAGAGAGGATCTGACCCAACGGAGCCTTTCTGGTTTGCCCTAGCCGACATTGTATCCCGCGCCCATTTCCTTCATTCTCTTCAGCGCCATCGTGCGGCTACTCCCCATCGTTGTGGTCTTTGGCAAAGCCCCCGACACCCCGCTAACAAAATCCCTCTCACTTGCAAATATTGAATTTAATTTCATACACCCCATCTTATAATTATGAATTTTACTCTTGGATACTTGAATCGTTAAATTTGTAGCATGTATTGATACATTAGAAATCACTAAACTATAAATCATCTAATTCATTAATATCATAAACAAACATTGAAAGATAGAGTCTAATTGATGCAACTCTTGAACTTAAATCTCTGATAAGTCTTGAAACCTGAACTTGAATCTCTGATAAGTTTTAAACTTAAACTTGAAACAGCCTGAAACATGAATCTTGTGTACCAAATAAAATCTCCTATACAATTCATTGGTTATAGCTTATGTCATTACATAAACGAATATATGCTACTCTAGAATATGCTAATAATTCTAGATGTTTCTGTTTGACTCATTTACTTGTCTGTCTTACTAGTTTTGCCTCATAAAAATTGGTACACAAATATTTTTGATTTCTCTGCTTGTATTGTAATACACTTTGCTTACTTTTTGTTTCAATGTTTTGAGATTTTTTTCCGTCCTGTTTTGGAATTCTTCTTAGCGTCCGTGACTGCGCCGTCTCTGCTACCTGAGCCCGCATCAAGCTCCTGCTTCTGAAGGTTTATCTTATTTGTCGCTGTGTCAGGTTCTATGTTGTATTTCCTTTACTGTCGGATTTTGCTTATTATGTAATAGTTATGATCGGTCATTTTATCTTCTATCATGGAGAACTGCTAGGCTATAAATTATGTCCTGAAATTTGATATTATTTGCAGGTTCAATTTTTTGGGATTTTCATTGCATAAAATTTGTTTCAGAACTGTGTCATGAGCTTTATTAAAATACATGTACATATAATTTTTCACTACTATACTCTAAAACTTCCGCATAAAATAATGTATTTCCCCAAATTATTTATTTTAAACCTAATGATATTAAATCAACTCCTATTTAATAGGCATAAATTTTCTTTCTCCCATATCTGTGGCATCACGGCCCGCCCGAAGTGCACTCTGACTTTTGCTTTTAGACGGGTTGTGACAGTTGGTATCAGAGCCAAATTAAGCTTCTAATTATAAAGTATCTTATAATTTTCACATATTTTGAATTTCATTATATAAATATATATGCATACATCATTTTTTTACTCACATTTTCATTTTTTGTTGTTCTCGACTAAAACACTCATACTACAGTCATAAACATCAGTAGTATGCACACAAATATTAAGGGGTTATGAGAAAACTTAACATTTATATGCATATGAATTTCCACCAAGATATACACAGCTTGTGATTATTAAATGGATATAGATAGTTTAATATTTTCAAGTACGATGATATTAGTAACATAATATGCATGACATGTTAAGTGATATGAGGACTTAGCATGACATGTGTATCTATTCATGAACATTCTTAGAAATGCATTTTAGACACAATTGCATTGCATGCATAGCATAACTCATTGCACAAGTGTTAAGCTAGGAACAACAGATGATGATTTTAAACACATGAATTTACAAATTATTTGATATTGCACGTGATTTCATTGTTATAGTTGCATGATCATTACATAGAGTTGTTCAATACAAATGTTGTAATTATTACAAGATTTACGTATCCGATAATATTAAAGTGTTAGAACATCTAGTCTCGATCCTTTCTATTCAACTTGACTGTTTCTCTTACCTGATTCTCTCGTATCTCTTTCTAGATGGCTCCTAAGCGGTCACAACACAAACAGACTACCTTTTATGCGGGAGGAGTTTCTAGAGATGTAACTGCCCAGCTTATGAAGCAGATTCTGGAACGTCTCACACGCCTAGAAAAGGATCGTCAAACTCCTGATCCAACCTCGGGTACTAGCCGCAAGCTTGTCAAGGCGACCAAGACGTTAAAGGGTGTACCAAGGCGAGGCGTCGCCTAGGCGACCAAAGCATTTAACATGCTCAGTAAAGTGTAACTCCCTTTTAAACCACAACATGCAAAATAATTGGAATGGTTATTTTCACTCTCACTCACATGGGGTAACTGAGCTAAAATCACTCTTCAAATAGTCAATAGTTCTCTACATTATCAACAAAATATAAACATTCGACAGTAAATATTGAACACCATAAATAAATTTCCAAATTTCATACAAAGCATCCACAACCACTACAATGTTAGTGGTGACAAAAATAAGTCAACTATGACATTACAAAATTATACTTAAACAATGTAAAAAATATATGCATTTGAAAAACATGAATGTGGGAAAAAAACACACGTGATTATATCTTTGTTAGTGATGATGTAAGTTGATTTAAATAAAGTTAAAGGTAACACAAAATCACCCATCTGTAGAATAAGATGAGAAAAAGATGATTTAGTTACTAGTCTGTGAACTAATAAAATTATGATATGACATTATGACGTCATTCAAACAGAAACACAATAACATTCAATCACATGCATTGCTCAAAGTGAAGCACATGTTATATATATTTAACAAACATACAATCATTAAGAAAAATTATCAAAGCTTGAAGACCAAGGAAAAAGTAAAGCTACAGTAGCAGGTAAGAAGTCTTTAATATCAAGTTTTCAAAATAATAAGTTAGGCACTTAGGCCAAATTCGTCTTCAATATCAAGTTTCAAAATATTAAGTTATCATCTTCTTCATTTGAATGTCCCTCCTCCACTGGATCAGTTATGTCAAAATCGTCTTCAATATCATGACTCAACAGTAGAGGAGGTGAGCATAATCATATGTCTCATCATACCGCAGAGTTAATTGATAAAAAAGTAAAAAGAATTATTGAACAAGGATATAATTTTGCAAAAAATATCCTGACTCAACATGATGAACAATTACATTTATTAACGAGTCAGCAGATTAAAAATTTATTAAGTAATATAGTCTTAAATTCAGAAGCAAAAAATTTATTTCCTACAAACAGATTAAAAGAAGAAAAAGAAGGAGGGAGCGAGCCTGCGGGAGACGGAGGGAGCGAGCCTGCGGGAGACGGGAAAAGCCGAGACGGAGGGAGCGAGCCTGCGGGAGACGGGAAAAGCCGGAGGGAGCGAGCCTGCGGGAGACGGGAAAAGCCGGAGGGAGCGAGCCTACGGGAGACGGGAAGAGCCGGAGCGAACCTGCGGGAGACGGGAAGCAGCCCTAACGTCAGGAGAAATAAAGCATACGCGAGAAATAAAAAAAATCGATATCCGAGAGAAATAAAGCATACTCGAGAGAAAATAAGCATACTCGAGAGAAAGTTTTTGCGCCTAGGAGTCCCGTCGCCCTGGCGGGCGCCTAGGCGCCTCTAGGCGGGCGCCTAACACAAGTGCTGCTAGGCGTGCATCGCATAGCGCTCTTGTGGGCGCCCGGGCGCCTAGGCGTCGCCTAGGCGACGCCTTGATAACATTGACTAGCCGCGTAGGTACAGCTGGAGTAACTATCATTGTTGCCCATCCTGGAGCCACCCCTCCTGCATCTGATCCCGGAACCAGCTCGCCGTCAACTTGGTGACCCCGCCCGTGTAAAATCCGACTGTTCCTCCTATAGCGATGGAAGATACTCTGGCGTTCAAGAGGCTAAATCCGTCGTCCTACAATGACGATCGTGACTACTTCGAGATATCTGAATGACTCTCTTAGATGGAGAAGCACTTCAAATATGCTGGAGTTCCGGAAGCTCAGAAGATTCTTCTTGCGGCCTACCAGTTGACCGAGGATGCTTACACCTGGTGGCTTCAGCGTTGCAATCTCCACAGTTCTGCCTCCTTGACCTGGGTCAATTCAAGGAATCTATCTTGGAGAAGTTTCTCACTTTTGTGGAGCGAGACAAACTAGCTGAGAAGTTTCTGTCCCTCCAGCAGCCATAGTTGTCAAGGCGCGCGCCTAGGCGCGCCTGAGGCGTCGGGCGCACTGGGCGCAGCTCGCCGCGCCTCAAGACGGCTGAGGCGGGCGATGTGCCCCAGGCGTGCGCCTTAAAGGCTCCCAGGCGCGCCTGGTCCTTTCAAGGTGTTTTTTTAAAAAAAATCATATGGGCAAAGATATGATCTCAGACGCCCAATTCGCCCAATTTCAGTGAATCGGGCTCAGCGAATCGGGCGTCTGATTCGCTGAAATTGAGCGAATTGGGGGGCGCCCAATTCACTTAATTTCTTTTTTCCCCCATTTTGAGCATCGCGTGCCTCGGGCACATGCCTGCGCCTTGCGCATAGGCTACAGGGGCCCTTTGCGTTTCGGCGCGCCTTGCGCCTTTGATAACTTAGCCAGCAGCCCGACAGGACAGTGACTAAGTACGAAAAAGATTTCTCTCGCCCATCCCTCCTTGCCACAGAGTTCGTGCCACAGATGAGACCAAGAAGATCAGTAGCTTTGTGACTTCGTCATGATTTTCGCCAGCATGTGGTAGCTCATGACACCACCACCTACGCCGAGATTGTGGGAGCCGCCTTGCAAATGGAAGCTATTGAGCTGGATCGCACTGCCAAAAAGTTCCAGCATGGTTCTAGCAATATCGCTACCCCTGATCACAAGTGTAAGGGTGCTCCATCTTAGGAGCAAGGCCCCAACTCTAAGGAGGTGTGTGCATTTTGGACAAGGTGGGTCATGTCGCCCAAGTCTGTCGCGCCCTCCTGAAGAAGCAGAAGCGCGCCCTCCTGAAGAAGCAGAAGATGAGATTGTTCCTACACAACAACCTCAAATGATGGTTGCATCTACCTCCACCGTTTGTGCTTACTTCAAAAAGTCATGCCACATGTTGAAGGACTGTCGTCGTAAGCAGAATGCCTGCTACAGATGTGGTTAAGTTGTGCATCATATTCAAAACTGCCCAATGAAGAAAGCTCAATTCCTGCTCAACCTCTGCAATCTGTTTCGCGAGCTCAGGAGAAGGACAAAGCTTGTGTTGAACGTCATCTCTCAGGGTGAGACACTTGCATCTATCGACGTCATCTATGGTACGTAATGCATTGTTTTTAATTTTTTGCATCTTAATTTGTCTGCCTTAGTAGCGAACAACCATGATTTGCGTCTATGATTTCCATTTCTAAGGAGATTTAAGGTCAAGAATAGGGGGTGCAGATTCTTTTTGATTCAGATGCATCTTATTCGTTCATTGCACGTTATATTGCAGACCTTCATCGCTAGCCTACTTTGTCACTTGAGGTCCCATATGAGATCTCTGTGTCTAGTCATCTGCACCTTTCAAATAGGGGCATTCTCAACTGACCGATCTTGTTTGGTGAATTGCGAGTCTCAGCCGACCTCATAGTTCTCAATATGACAGAGTTCGATGTGATCTTGGGCATGAATTTGTTGGTTGCGCATAAATGCAAAACTGGACTGTGTGGCAAAGATGGTCAATCTCAATATCGATGACAAGGACTACAATATTTGTGTTCAGACCCACAGACACATGAAGGTAATTTCTGCAGTGCGCATATGCCCTTATGGATTTGACGATCAGATTGTTTAAAAATTCTTAGATCGATTGCTACTGTTTTCATTGACGATATCCTGGAGTCGAGAAGATCATGTCAAACACCTCAGGACAGCTTTGAGCACTCTCAGGGAGAATCAGTTGTACGATAAATTTCCAAAGTGTGAGTTCTGGCTTTCAAAGTCTGTCTTCTTAGGTTTTACTATCAGTCAGAGAGGTCTAGCAATGGATCCAAAGAAAATAAAAACAATCCAAGTTCGAGTAAGGCTGAAGTCAGTCATTGAAGTTCCTAACTTTCCGAGCATAGTAGGTTATTACAAGAGATTCATTAAGAACTTCACGAAGATAGCTTTACTGATGATCATGCTCACCAGGAAAGGAAACGCCTTTCGTTAGCGAGCTTCCTTTTGAAGAGTTGAAAACCATGTTGATGACCAATTTGGTGGGTGACTTCAGGTATGAATGATTTTCAGATTTATAGTGACGCTTTAAGTCGAGGTTTGGACTGTGCACTTATGCAAAAATAGAAAAGTCATAGCCTTTTCTTGCAGACAATTAAAGGTTCGCAAGAAAAATTACCATGTGCATGACCTGAAATTAGCAACAGTTTTCCGCGCACAAAAAATTTGGAGACACTACTTCTATGAAGTTCATTGTGAGTTTTTACGTATCACAAAAACCTCAAGTATATCTGTGATCAGCAAAAACTCAATGTGAGACAGTATATGT
This sequence comes from Platanthera guangdongensis, assembly GCA_039583875.1. NCBI lineage: Eukaryota > Viridiplantae > Streptophyta > Magnoliopsida > Asparagales > Orchidaceae > Platanthera > Platanthera guangdongensis. Next base: position 31,228,771 of record CM077166.1, on the reverse strand, counting down.
GGATAGAGTTTCTTTCAAATTATGGTGTGGGTATCCAGTACCATTCAGGAAAAGAAAATATGGTAGAAGATGCTCGCAGAAGAAGGGGCTCGAACTATTTCCTTCATTACTTAGCAGGAGAACTTAGAGCGAGCTCTAGGAAGACGGGAGATCAGTGTGATACCACGCACCTGTTTGGGTTCTGCTAGTCTATATTGGATCCATATCAAGTGCGACATTAAGAATAAATCAGATAGGCTTTACCTTTAGATCCAAAGATGACAGAATTTTAGGATTTAACTCAGTTAGGGCAGAAGGAAGATTTTGCGATTCAAGAGGGTTTACTACTTCATAAAAGAAGAGTATGTGTCCCAGATGTCAGTCATTTTTGGGAGGACATCCGAGTTGAGACTCATAATTCCAAATACTTCATACATCCGAGCAACACAAAGATATTCGTAGATCTTAAGAAGTTAATTTGGTGGCCAAGGTTGAAGAGAGACGTTGCAAAATGTGTTGAAAAGTGTGAAACTTGCAAATTAGTTAAAGCTGAATGTCAGAGACCAGGGGCAAGCTGCAATCACTTCCTATTCTAGAATGGAATTTTGAGTATATATCAATGGACTTTGTTCATGATCTTCCCTGATCGTAGAGTGAGAATGATTCTTTATGGGTCATAGTTGATCGTCTCTTCAAGGTTACTCACTTCATTCCTAATAAGAAGACGAATCAGGATACAAGATGAGTTCAGATGTATGCAGATGAGATAGTCCGACTGCATGGTGTTCTAGAGACGATCATTTCGGACAGAGATGACAGATTTACCTCTAAGGAATGGAAATATGTTTGGCAACGTATGTTCACTAAGCTACATTTCGGTACAGCTTGTCACCTTAGACCGATGGGCAGACGAAAAGCACAAATAGAACTATGAAGGTATATTCTAGATTTTGGAGGTAAGTGAGAGAAGTATGTCACCTTAGTAAAGTTCTCCAACACTAATAGCTTATAGGCAAGTATTGAGATGACACCTTTTGAGGCTCTAGGGTAGACGTTGTCAAGACAGAAAAGCCAAGTATTAGGATCAGAGACATATATGAGTGGAATTTAGCACTGGAAACTATGGTTATTTGAAGGTCAGACCAGTCAATGGTGTCTCTCGAAATAAGTGGATGAAGAATTTGAGTCAAAGACTTGTTGGTCCATTCAAAGTACTACAGCGCATTAATGAGGTGTCCTACAGGTTGGCCTTACCCAAGGATATTAGTGGTTTACATGATGTATACCACGTCTCCTATATGGGGAGAGTAGTTAGAGATCCTGGTCAAGTGGTCGGTACTGAGGATGGACAAATCGAATGAAATCTTAGTATCAGCATTAAACCGGTCAGGATAGTTGACTCAAGAATTCAAAAGCTCAGAAATAGAGAGATCCACTTTGTGAAAATCCTTTGGATGAATTGTGGTCGATCTGAGTATTCTTGGGAAAAGAAATATGAACTGCGGAGCAGTGAAGAATATGTCCTCTTTCTGACTCAGGTATGTAATTTTTGAGGACGGAAATTTTATTAGGAGAAGACATTTGTAACACTCATAGATTTATTTACGAAGATGATCGTTATTGCAGGACTCAATGAATTAAGGCAGATTGTTGGCCTGGAACCTTTTGACTATGGAAGGCCAGAACATCACAATCAAGGGGAAAAAGAGAATCAGAAGATGATTGTGTGCTTGAGCATTACTCTGATGTTGAGCATGCTGCAGAATCAAGTAAAGAAAAGAACATATCCACTGAGAAAGATGTGCAAGGGAGGAAAAAAAGTATAAAGAGGGAATGAAAAGAAATCCAAACTATAAGGGTGGAGCCCAAAATCAAAGGATACCATCCTATCTGCCTGGAAGTACTACAATGAATATAACACTGACAGGAACAAACTGTAAAACTCTGTTGAATGGAACAAGCATGTGAAGCAGGAGAACAAGAGGAGAATGTTGAAAGTTTTAAAGTGAAAGTGGCGGCCTGAGAGTCCTGTTCGCGCGGTTTGTGCGGACAGTAATGACGGCTAGCCAGGTCGGCAAATATGTTGCAGTCAGCTTGTTTCCTAGCAGCTTGAGCGGGCTGTTCGCGCGGTCTGTGCGGACAGGAGTAGCGGCTAGCCAGGTCGGCAAGCGTTATGCAAGCAACATGTTCCCAGAAGCTAACCAGGCGGATAGGTTCGCTATCCGCGAAGTTCGCCAAGACCGGCGTGGTGTGGACTCGTATGAAGTTCGCTGAGTCTGGGTTGCGGACTGAACTGGATCTCGGGAGATCGGCATGGTGTGTGCCTTGCTCTTGCTCTGGTGATGCGGTTGGTTGTAACCGCGAAGCTCGCCGGTTTGTGCGGACTGGTGCCGGTGTTCGCCGGTTTGTGCGGACTGGCCCTTGTATCCGCTGGTGCCGTATTCGCACCAGGGATGGCTGGAGGTGTGGACTTGAACTGGATCTGTACCAAGTCCAGGATTGCTCAGTCCGGGAGATCGCGCGGTTAGAGAAGTCTGTCTTCTTTGTACGCCGAGTCCGGCAGCTGTCAGCCTTGTGTGCTTTGGTTGCGGGCTCGGGGTGTGCAGACTGGAGCAGTGTCCACAATGGCGTGCGGACTGGAGCGGTGTTCGCAGGTGTGCGGACTGGGGCGGTATCCGCAAGTGTGCGGACTGGGGCGCTATCCGCAGTGTCCCTCTATATGGCGATCAAGTCTTGGCGGTGCTTTGGCGTCAAGGTGGATAGGATTGGTATCCGACAGTAGTGTGGCGACTTCGGCGGACTGGCTGTTCAGCCTAGTTGCGGCGACAAAGCGGACTGGCTTTGTATCCTCTTTGCGCGGATAGGCTCAGTGCTCGCCGCGAGATAGGGTGGTGATTTTATCGGATAGGGTGGTGATCACACTCCTCTCTGCGCCTATAAATAAGAGCCCCTGTCACATCAACATAAAGAACTGAATGAACAATAAGTGAGCTCGGGTGGTTGTTGCGGACAGGATTTTGTGTTCGCGCGATTTGTGGAGTTGACCGGTTTTTGCTGTGCGGGTTGTGCGGATAGCGCTGAGATGCCAGATACTTGGTTCTGACTTCGGTCAGGGATCACTGTGGATTCTGCGGTTAGCAATTGGCGGTTAGCAGCACGTCGCGGTTTGCGGCCAAGCGGTCTTCTATCTTCGACAACTTTTTTCCCAGTTCAATAAGATGGCCGCTTCTAGCGGCTTGTTCAGTTCGGCAGCATCAGTTCGCAACGATCTGGTGGCTAGGCAACCTTGCCGTTAGGCGGCTTGCAGATCAGCGGACAGAGTTCAGCATTGGAATAACGGGTTGTCCGCGCGTCTAGGTTGCGGTCTTGCGACTTGGTGGCTTCAGCGGACAGCGTAGGCAGCTCAGCAAAGTCGGCGGTTACTCATTGAGACCGCGTGGCTTATTTTGTATCTTCTTGTTTTTTGCTTCCCTCGGGCACATCGGCGAAACATGTCTTGTCATGTATGTCTTCTCATGTACAGATTGTTGATAGTATAAGATTCTTGCTCTTCTATTTGCATCTGATTTATTTGTCTTTAGATTGGTTGATTGTTCCTACGCCTGATTTCCCGTTTTCCGCGAATCACAAATTTTTTTACATGGTATCAGAGCGAACAGAGGCTTGAGTAGCGATCAACCATCATTTTGCTTCATTGTTTCTGGAAGTCTAAGTGAACCAGAGATAATGCAATGGAAGGTGGATTCGCAAGTGGTTTTGGAATTGAGCTTCTTACATCGACCAATTTTAAGAATTGGAAGTCATGTATGAAAAACTATCTTTTGGGCGAGTACTTGTAGGAGGTCATCTGCGGAGACGTGAGACAATAAGTTACTGCTGCTGTTGGCAATGCTGAAGTGGTGAGAACTTGGAGGAAGACAAACGTGAAAGCAGAGTTTACTCTCAAACGGACTATCTCACCGGAACTCTTCGACCACATCATCGGATGTCGGTCAACTGCAGAGATTTGGACTTCCCTTGATGGGTTGTTCAACAGGAAGAATGTAGCTCGGCTACAATTCCTGGAGAATGAGTTGGCGAGAGCCACTCAAGGAGATCTGCCCATATCAACGTTCTTCCTGAAGATGAAGAATCAATGTGCTGAGATTTCAGCGTTGGACCCTGATGAGCCTATTTCAGAAGCGAAGCTGAAGAGACACATAATCCGCGGTTTGGGAAGGAATATGCGGCCTTTGTTACTTCTGTTCAAGGTTGGGTCACTCAGCCGTCTTTGCTGGAGCTGGAGAACCTGCTGGCTTCGCAGGAGAGCTTAGCAAGTCAAATGGCGGAAGTCATCATCTCTGGAGGAGATGGTGAGACGCTCTTCTCAGGGAAGAAGAAGAGATGAGACAAGAAGGTTGTTGCTAGTGATGGTCCTTCTACTTCATATCAGCAAAAGGGGAGTTATGCTCCTAAGCGTGATTGGAAGAAGAAAGAAGGGCCAAGGTGCTATAAATGCAACCAGCCAGATCACTTCAAGAAGGATTGTATGGTTAAGCTTCAGTCGATGAACGTTGCTCATATAGGGAGTAAGGATAAGGACTTGGTTGTGTTATCAACAAGTTCCTATGTTGATCGGATGAGAGCCAATGATAGTGCAGCTATCTGGCATGAAAAAATAGGACACGTCGGGATGGACAGATTGAAAGCGATGGCGGTAAGGAGCTTTGTAAAAGGCTTGCCTAGGTTGTCATCTTTCAACGACGGTCATGTTTGTGAGTGATGTCAATACAGAAAGGCTTATCGCTTTCCGTTTGATAAGTCGCAGACCAGGTGTAAAGCACCATTGGAGTGCATCCATGGTGATCTGATGAGACCGGCTGTCACCGCCAGTCTTGGAGGAAGCATGTACATGGTGGTATTGATTGATGACTATACGAGGTATACTTGGGTGTACTTCATGAAGGAGAAATCAGATGCGTTTTGTTTGTTTGTGGAGTTCAAGAAGCTAGTGGAGGGCCGGCTTGGCCGGCGGATTAAGAAGTTGAGAACGGACAATGGAGGTGAATTTGTCTCAACCGAGTTCTCTAACTTCTGCAGGAAGCACGACATTCAGAGAGAGCTCACTTGTGTTCATACTCCACAACAAAATGAAGTAGTAGAGCGGAAGATCTGTCATTTGACGGAGACCTGCAAGTGTTGGTTTCATGCCAAAGGCATTCCTATGTCCTTCTGGGCAGAAGGGATGACCTGCGCAACGTATGTCATCAATCAGATGCCTCTGAGTTCGATCAACATGAAGTCTCCTTATGAGATGATGTTTAAGCAGAAGCTCGACGTGGAACACCTTCGAGTGTTTAAGTCTACCTGCTACGTACACGTCTTGGATGCTCTTAGGACAAAGCTAGATGCGAAGGCGAGGAAGTTTGTCTTCGTGGGCTATGACGAGCGGAAGAAGGGATGGAGGTGCATGGATCCAGTGACGAAGAAATTCGTCGTCTCGACAGACGTGCTGTTCGACGAATTGACGTCATATGGAGGTAGCTCATCTGTGGAGCTACAAGGAAGCAGGTCGGACGGCGGGCAGGAGGAGGCTGCTAGGGATCTTCTGGTGGAGCTTCCCGTGTCACCAGGATATCCAGATATTTCTAGATCCGGGGAGGAGGCTTCTGGTTCAGGAAGAAGGGGGAGCAATGCTTCAGGTGCTTCTAGTTCCAGTGCTGAGGCTTCTTGTTCAGGAAGCAAGGGGAGCGATGCTCCAGATTTGCCCGGGAACGGAGATGGATCTAAGATGTAGCGGAGGTGACTAGCCGTGATCAGGCTCTTCGGAGGTCGAAGAGGATCATCAACCCACCAGCTCGATATAGCGAAGGAAGCGTGGTGAGCTTGCTCTCTTGTTTCTTCGCAGGCCCTCGGGTCGAGCAAGTGCCTTCTAGCGTTGAAGACGTTGTTGGAGTCAAGGAGTGGGATAACGCCAAGTATGAGGAGATGACTGCCCTCAAAGGAAACGAGCTTTGGGACCTTATGCCCAAGGTCGTTGGTGTTACTCCTGTAACGTACAAGTGGATGTTGAAGTTGAAGAAGAAGGCGAAGGGAAGCATTACTCCTTTCGGGAGGTGCTGGAGGGATCTCTTATGGTCAAGCATATGCGGAGCGAGGACTATGTCGCGGACATCTTCTCGAAGCCGCTATCAGAGGGGTCATGTACACGGTTACAGGGACTGCTGAGGTTGGTTTCCACTTCTCACTTCAAGGGGGAGTGTTGAAAGTTTTGAAGTGAAAGTGACGGCCTGGGCGGCCTGTTCGCGCGGTCTGTGTGGACAGAAATGACGTCTAGCCAGATCGGCAAGTATGTTGCAGTAAGCTTGTTTCCTAGCAGCTTGGGCGGACTGTTCGCGCAGTCTGTGGGGACAGGAGCGGCGGATAGTCAGGTCAGCAAGCGTTATGCAGGCAACATGTTCCCAGAAGGTAACCCGGCGGATAGGTTCACTATCCGCGAAGTTCGCCAAGACTGGCGTGGTGCAGACTCGTATGGAGTTCGCTGAGTCCGGGTTGCGGACTGGACTGGAGCTTGGGAGATCGGCATGGTGTGTGCCTTGGTCTTGATCTGGTGATGTGGTTGGTTGTAACCGCGAAGTTCGCTGGTTTGTGCGGACTGGTGCCGGTGTTCGCCGGTTTGTGCAGACTGACCTTTGTATCCGTTGGTGCTGTGTTCGCAGCAGGGATGGCTGGAGGTGTGGACATGGTCTGGATCTGTACCAAGTCCAGGATTGCTCAGTCCAGGAGGTCGCGCGGTTAAAACGAACTGTCTTCTTTGTCCGCCGAGTTCGGCAGCTGGCAGCCTTGTGTGCTTTGCTTGCGGGCTCGGGGTATGCGGAATGGAGCAGTGTCTGTAGTGGCGTGCAGACTGGAGCTTGGCTCAGTGCTAACTGCGAGATAGGGTGGTGATCCTATCGGTTAGGGCGATGATCACACTCCTGTCCACGCTTATAAATAGGATCTTTTGTCACATCAACATAAAGAATCGAATGAACAGTAAGTGAGCTCGGGTGGTTATTGCGGACAGGATTTTGTGTTCGGGCAGTTTGTGGAGTTGACCGGTTTTTGCTGTGCAGGTCGTGCGGATAGCACTGAGAAGCCAGGGACTTGGTTCTGACTTCGGTCAGGGATCAGTGCGGGTTCTGCAGTTAGCAATCGGCGCTTAGCAGCAGGTCGCGGTTTGCAGGCCAGGCGGTCTTCTCTCTTCGGCAACTTCTTTCCCAGTTCAATAAGTTGTCCGCTTCTGGCGGCTTGTTCAGTTCGGCTGCAGTAGTTCGCGGCGATCTGGCGGCTAGGCAACCTTGCGGTTAGGTGGTTTGCAGATCAGCGGACAGAGTTCAGCATTGGAATAACGGGTTGTCCGCGCAGCTAGGTTGCGGTCTTGCGACTTGGTGGCTTCAGTGGATTTCGTAGGCAGCTCAGCAGAGTCAGTGGTTACTCATTGAGACCGCGCGACTTGTTTTGTATCTTCTTATTTTTTTGCTTCCCTCAGGTACATCTACAAATCATGTCTCGACATGTATGCCTCGTCTTGTAAAGATTGTTGATAGTACAAGATTCTTGTTCTTTTGTTTGCATCTGGTTTATTTGGCTTCAGATTGGTTGAGTGTTATTGCGCCTGGTTTCCCGTTTTCCGCGAATCACAAATTTTTATAGAGAACCTATAGCCAGCAGAAAAGAGAGGGAACACTCCATGATATGGATGCTATTGAGCTCTGCAGATACATTCCCAAGTCAATACTACCTTTATAAGAGAAAAGGAGAAGAAAGAAGAAGCTGACGCAAGGGAAACCAAGAAAGCCAAGAGGACTCGGGGTATCGTCATAAGGGATAGGGATGATATAGCCTAACTTGTTAAAACTTTCACTTCTTATTAATATCTGTGAAATTTTGGAATGTTTCTTTAACTGTGTTTTTCTTGATTTTGTTATTTATATTGTTCATCTACATTGGAGGTTCTGACTTCTTCAAATATAAGGAGATTGTTGGAAAAATTGTCCACAATGTTCCAAATTTGAAAAAATTCGCTCAATAGAGATGAACACAATGTATTTGATGAGAATGTTTGACTATGTAGATTTCAGGAAAATAGAATTACTTTAAGTTAAAATTCGTTTAGACATCTAGGAAATTCGACCACAGATGATCTATACAATCGTGCAGAAGAATACGAATGTCTCATCTCAAATCTGTTTAATTACAAATTTGTCTAGACAATCTAGTCGAATGTACAGAAGATTCGACCAGAGATCTGCTAAATAAAGAAATGTGTTAAGTACAAATTCTTCTAAACAATCTAGTCGAATGTATAGAAGATTCGACCAGAGATCTGCTAAATGAAAAAATATATTAAGTACAAATTTATTTAGACAAAGATCTGCTAAATGAATAGATATGTCTTATTTGTCAAGGCAATCCATTCAAATGTGCAGAAGCATCAAAACGAATCATGCAGATGGTCTCAGAATAAAACTACTGAAGTAAAAATTCGTCTGGACAATCTAGTCGAATGCTCAGAAAGATTAAGACGATTCGACCAGACAAATCTCAAGACGAATGAAGACCGATACAGGAAAAGAAGCAGAATACATTCTAAGTCCACATTCGACCAGATTGTGCTATCAAGTAGAAAACAGTGTCATTGGACCAGATGTTCAACATTCGACCAGACTTCTACAAGAATGATCGGAAAACTTGAGTTTTGTGCAGGCGCGTTGTTTTGTCTTCTTCCAATTTAATGCCACCACAGACTGAGCAAATCAGAACAATGCTTTAAGGAAAAAGATCTCTGACACAAAGCATGCCGAGGATTCGATCGTTGAAGTATTTCAAGTCCTTTAAAAAGGGTGTGACGGGGAAAAAGAAAACCATAATCGATCAATCAAAAAGAAAAGAGCTTTTACGCCGTCACCCACGTCACCCCTTCTGAAAAGTGAAAAAACATGACTGAAAGCTCAATTCTAGTGAAGACAATCTCAAAATCTCATCACTTAGTCTTCACAAGAAGAGATCAATTCATAGTTGCTGCTAATATTGACAACAAGGCTAAGGCAGAAAATTCAGTCCCTTGGGTGTAATTTGTCGATGGAGCCTACGGGGCAAAGTCAGTCGGAGAGGGAGTAGTGTGAAGATCCCCGCAAGGGTGAAAATCAAGCAGGACAATCAGGTCGAGTACGAAGATCTACTAGCAGGGTTGCAGCAAGCTCACAACATCAGATGAAGGTGGTTCATTAAAAAAAGGATTCTGAGGCGGTCTCTTGCAAGCCAAACAGCGGGTATTGGCTCGATACCTGTGCAGAGTGAAGGAAGAAACTAGGGTATTGAAAACTTCTTAATTGAACCTGTTCCGCGGAAAGAAAAAAACATAGAATCCATGCACTTGTTAAGTATGTAAGCACGAGTGGGATGGCACCTGCCGAGTCCTTCAACACGAACATTGAGAAGCTCGAGGTGAATAAGCTTGAATAAAGGGAAAGCTACATGGATCTCTTCGTCTTGTTCAAAAAAGAATGAAGGTACAACAATCCATAGAAAGAAGAAGTGTTTCTACTTGATGGTGGCACATTTCATGATAATCAACGACAAGTTGTACCAAAGTCTCTAAGTGTGCCCTACTACTGGTGCACATAGGAGGACAAGGTTTCCGCAGATTCTTGATGAGGTGCACTCGGGAGAATGTGGTACCCACTGGGAAGAAAGACAATGAGTCGGTGAGTTCTACGGCAAAAATATTGTTGGCCAACTCTTTGGGCTGAAGTAGAAGAGATTGTTCAAAAATGTCTATCATGCGAGTGACACGGTCCACTATAACTTCAACCCGCTCAAAAATTAAAAGCAATCGCCAATCAGCAATCGTTCCTATTTGTGTTATATCCTGGTGATGATTGACTAATTCTAAAAATGGACTAAGGCAAGGGAGCTGGAGAGTATGACAGTGGGAAGTGTAATGAATTTCATATAGAGAATTGGTAAAGGCAAATCAAAAAAGTCTATCCGCACACCAACATAACTTAAAAACCTCATTTAAAATCAGTTCTGATTTTTTTTCTACAGGCAAATCCTAAGCCGCACAACAACGCCAAAAACCCTCCCTGATTCCCTCTCGAGCTCCGCCGAAACCGTCTCGCGTTCACTCAGTGTCGCAAATACTCTTCTCGTCGGACGGGTGGAAGATTGCCAGCAAGCCTCTCTTCCCCTCTCTCCGAGCTATGTCCTTGATCCCGATCAGTTCGGCGGCAAAATCTGGGCGATTGATGGAAGTGCTGCCCGTAGAATTGGAGGTTCTAGGGATCGGTAAGAATTTTTTGTGATTCTTGCTTCATTTCTTTTTTGGTGTATGTGATGTTTGCATGCGAAATTAGGTTTCTGAGTCCCTTGTTCCTTTATGAATGTGAAGAAATGTTTAGAAAATTTGGAGCTACTTTCCTTCTTCGAAATTGATTTTAAGCATCCTCTGTAACTATAAATGTTTTAGAGACATGGATGAATGAATGTGTTGATTTTCAATTGCAAAATATATTGTTTTATGTTAAGTGTCATACATAGTCTATTGTTGATATTGGTTTCATGTACTTATTTCAGAATCAAGCATGTTGGGTGAGAAATTTGTAGAAAAGATGAAGATTCTAGGCCAGGTTAGTTTTAGTGCTTATTATTGTATTCATATTTATCGTATTCATGAATTTTTTGCATAAATTGATTCAAGTTGGTGTTGGATTAGGTAAGGAGTCGAAGTGGATGTGAAATCTCATTTTGATACTCACTAATTGTTTGCGTCAAAAGAATCACTCATTGAGTGAGTTCGTGGTGTCAGTTGAAGTTTGAGTTTAGTGGTGACAATAAGAGATGCAGTAAGATTACAGGTCGAGTTACACTGCGCGTGCTCTTAGTGTGTGACAGAGGAGGCAAATATTGTGTTAATCAAAACAAGAAGGATTATGTGAAAAAGGCAATATAAAAACATCAAGCAATGTGGTTGCCCATTAACCGTCAAAGGTCAAAAAGTGGCTAATGTTGATGAACTGAAACTTGATGTGGTTTGTGGAAAGCACAACCACGAGCGTGTTCATTTGGAGGCGCATTCGTATGATGGGCAGTTGAATGAGAAAGAGGAAAAAACTAGTTGAGCAAATGTATGGTCCAGGGATAAAGCTTAGTTATTAAAGGCGCAAGCCGAACCAAGGCGCAAAGGGGTCTTGGAGCCTAGGCTCAAGGCGCAGGCGCGCGCCTGACCAAAGCATGGCGGAATAACAATCATTTTAAATAATCAACATCAAACATCATTTTAGGTTCTCGATCAAACTTTTCACCTAGTCTATTAATTAATCATTCATTACTATCGTTTATATCTCTTAAGAAAAAGAATCAATGTGGTCAATTGCATCATATTTAAGTCTCAACGCACAATTATCTTTCACAAACGCTAAATCAAGAAAAAGTTATTAAGTTCTTACATTATTTTTTTCTTAATTTTTGAATAAAAAATTTTACAACAAAAATCTCAATCTAACGTGTCTTTTATATTCTAAAGGCGCAAATTAGGCGCACGGAGGCGCAAATCTCTAAGTCTGGTGAGCATGGAGCCTTAGGCGCGCCTGAGGCGTTCCTTTAATAACATAGGGATAAGGCCACAAAAAATATTAGCTATTGTGAAGAAAATTTGTAATGCAAACACAACAACTATAAGAACCATTTATAATGAGAGAGCAAAGTTACATAAAAAGGATTCAGTTGGAGGAGCACCAATTCAATTTATGTACGAGTGTATTAGCACGAAGGGTTATGTATGTTACAACAAAGTAGATTAGAGGACCAATAAACTATGCAGCCTTTTTTTTGCTCATCCAGTCTCTATCAAACTCAGCAATATGTTTCCTATAATTTTTTAGCTAGACTGCATGTATAAGACTAACATATATTGCATGTCATTGTTGTGCATTGTCAAAGTTACCTCTACATATCAGTACTTCTTTACATGTTTCACGTTCATGTCTGATGAAATTGAAGTTAGTTATAGATGGGCAAGAAACAAAAGCAAATCAAGATAATGAAGATGAAGGGCCCTCAATTGATATTAACAATGAATTGGAAGGAATTTTATGAAGATTTACAAATTCAAATGAGCATCAGCAAAAAGGAAATCAAATGCAAACTTCGAGAAATTGTAGATCCTTCAAGTAGTCAAACTATTGAGCCTCCTCAGCCTGCACGGTTTAAGGAAGTTTTAAAAAATTTAAAGATGATTGAAAGTCCACGAAACATGAATCATCACTCTTTGAACATGTTTTAAAGGATGAAGTTAAGAGGCCAAAATTTTTTGGAAAGTTGATTGCAAGAAAGAGAACAAATATTCATCTTACAGACTTTTCACAAAATGAACATTTGCTAAATCAAGTATGTGAGCAATTATGGAGTTATCTTACTGAAAATGTCATGGATGTGATGGATGTCCTTGGGGATGGACATTGTGGTTTTTGGGTTGTCAGTCAATCCTTGGATGTGTGATGATTGGTTGCAAGTAAGGAAAGCTCTCTACTTCGAACTTGAAAATCACATACCTTTATATGATGCAGTGTTTGGCAACATCAGGCAAAGACAGTTGTTAGCATCTCTTGATTGCATCATGCTATAATGTTGTAGTAGAGCTTTTATGCAATCAATGTTATACATTTCTACAACTTCACTCTATGCCAGCTACAATTCCAAAAATTATTTTCATAGGCTTCATTAATGGAAATCATTTTATTATATTTATGTTGCATGAAAATTGTTCATTGCCGCTAGTATTTTCTCCATGGACAAGATATCATGAGCCTCTTTCAGAAACATAAACAAATTTGTACATGTCACGGATTACGCTTCCACGACCAAGCTTGGGTAGTAGTCTTGTTATCGATTTGGAGGAACTCTGATCATATCAAGTATCAACACTTTATTTGCATATTTTCTTCTTCAACTGCATATCAAATATTTTAGAAACATGAACATCTTTGTACATGTGATTACACTTCCACGACCAAGCTTGGGTAGCAGTCCGGTTATTGATTTGGAGGAACTCTTATCATATCAAGTATCAACACTTTATTTGCATATTTTCTTCTCCAGTTGCATATCAAATATTTCTTTATACTCTTTTGTTTCGTTGAAATATAGGTTAATGAATCAGGTGGTGATATATTTGGTGGAGGAATACATTACCTACATATCTACATTATAAGGTTCTACAAGTCAAATGATTTTTTATTCATAACCTATATATCTGCAATAAAAGGTCCATAAACTTATCAATCTTTCTAATTGTCTTTTTATGATTTACAGATTTTTTGATGAAGTGACGATATCACGATTACTAAATATGATGTAAAATCTAGTCCATTTTGGTGTTTCAATGTTGTGGTTCATTTTGGTTTTTTAATGTTTTTGCCAGTGTATTGATCTTATGCATGTTCAGCGACAGAGTAATGTCTATTTGAATATTTTATGTTGAAGTGGCTATATCACGGTTAGAAAAAAATGGCAATTTCTAATTTTAGATTTTTTTTGTTGTTAACAATATCGGTTTGTCGTTAACAAATTTGTTTGCACCGAGTAATTTTCAAAAAATATTGTTTGTTGTTGACAGTGGTGTGCGGATATCCATTTTTTGTGTCCCTCTTGCCTTCATCATCGACAAGAAACTTGAGGAGTCCTATCAAGACATGGACATAGATTTGAGGTGTACCTCGATTCACTACTCAAAATCAAATGGGCAGGTAGAAGCGACTAATAAAACATATAATCAACAACTGAAGAGGAAAGTCGAAGGGATCATGGGGAACTGAGTAGAACATCTCCTGCCAATGTTGTGGGCTCTCAATACCATACTCAAAACATACATAGGAACAGCCGAACAGGGCAGACTCCAATTAAACTCTCATGAATTGAAGATCGGCTTTCATGTAAGACCCGCTATAAAAGAAGGGATGGACCTAGGAGTATGGATGGAAGTGAACGACGAGCAACAAGCATACTAGTTAGACCTAGTCGAAGAAATCTACAATGAGGTGGTCACCAAGAAGGAAGAGCTCAAGATAAGGTTGATGAGGTACTGCGATAAGAATGTCTAAATCATGCAATTAACTGAGGGCAACCTCGTCATAAAAAAGTATACGATGTAGGAAGATTGGAGTTTATCGAGAAACTCATGGCAAACTGGAATGGATCATACATCATAAGAGAGCTTCCAAAGCCTAACAACTTATTAATACCTAGAGCGATGCTAACCTCAAGTGTTTCCTGGCGCTGAATTGCTGGAAAATGTGGGCTGGACATGCTAGAAATCAAGCCGGTTTGGAATTCTACTGTTGTGAGTGGGAAATGCTGGGATGGGTTTGACTGGGATGGAGATGCTAGAAAATGGGGGCTGGACGTGCTGGACTGTGAGTGGAAGGCAAGAAAACCAGTCTGCTTTGAAATTTTGTTGCTTCCGTGAGTGGGGAATGTTGGGAGGGCAGGTCCGGAGGAGGAAGAATAGTGGGTGGTTGTTGATGGAATGAAGGATTGGAGGCGGTTTGGTCGAGGCTTAGATATTTAGGATCCACAGAATCGACACTGTGGAGAAATTGCGACAGCCCAAAAAATCTGTCCAAATTCAGCAATGATTGAAATAAGCCCCGGAGACCCCTATTTATAGACATAGTGTTACGCATGTCCATGTATCATATATCTTATGTTGTTTTTTTGTTGTTTTATGGTTAATGATATGTGATCCCCCCCCCCCACCCTCCCTATATAAGGAGGTGGTATGAGAGAGTGGTTTTCATCTTGAGATCACTAGGGTTTGGTCTCCATCTTTGGAGAGGGCTTCTTGGAGGAACCAGCCTCCAGAAGTTGCGCGCGAGTATTCCTCGTAATTGTATCTTTATTTTCAATTAGTGCAAGCGTTTTCTCCTTCCCGTAACATTGGTCCGACCTGCCGCCCCGCCCGGGCCTCGCGTGCCGCAGGGTCACGCCACTTCTGACATCAGCGATCCAGCCTACCAACCGACGTCCGCAACTGATCCGCTTTTGTCTTCTCTAGCAGACGGACTCCAGCCTCACAGACCAGGCCCGACAAACGTATGTATGTCGTCAGTCCAGATATCCGACCAAGGTCGTCCAGATCGAGTCCGTCAGATCGCGTATCTTACATCTTATGTTTTTTTTTTGCTTTATGATTAATGATATGTGAGCCCCCCTCCCTATATAAGGAGGTGGTATAGGAGAGTTGTTTTCGTCTTGGGATCACTAGGGTTGGGTCTTCATCTTTGGAGAATGGTATTTTTGAGAAACCAACCTCCAAAAGTTTGGCACGAGTATTCCTCGTGATTGTATCTTTATTTTCAATTAGTGCAAGTGTTTTCTCCTTCCCGTAACACATAGTGGCCACTATAAATGATCTAGATCATTCAAAACATCAAACCATAAACATACATGACATAAAATAATAAATATATAAAAATACAACAAAAATACATGAAATAATGTCATCGTGTCTGTGAAAGCGAAAATTGGCTCGGGTCATCTATATGGCGATTTTATCGACATTTCGTGCCTACGTAGACTCGCATGGGCTCTGGTACATATCAGACAGTCCCAAATCTGGGATCCTCATATGGACTCTCTGATAGCACAAATTCTTAACTCTCATGAACTTGAGAAATACAACAACAATTTATTATTTATTTTTGTTGTAAAAATCTGTCCATGCCTCTTAGTTTTTTGACTATAAGACTTGAATCCCGTATACATGTCAGAGATGTTCTCTTTAAAGCCTTTCTTGAACGTTTTCCGTTACGTATCCGGGATTGTGATCGCGTGCATGAAGGTTGGAGCGGGAAGTCCTGGAGGGAGGAGGATTCCTTCTTGGAAACCTTAGGAGCAATGGTGAGGAGGAAGTGGCATGCGATCGGCAGAAGGGAAGCCGCGGATATCGCGATATCGGGCGTCAACGCCCGGCGCTAGCGGAGGATCGGCGGGTTAGCGCACAACAGGGATGGGGGCTCTGCGAGGTGTAGCGGCGTCGTCGGTTGGATGTGGGTGAATCACGAGGGGGGTGTCGCGATTGCGGCTGCGGCTCGGGTGGGTAGGGTTTTTCTTTCGTAAGAGAGACTTAGAAAGAGAAAAAAAATTAAAGAGAGAGAGGAGAGAATTAAAATTAGATACTTGTTTTCCCTAGTCTTGGCTCTCAACCAGGTATTAATAGTCACACCAAAATGCCCCCTCCTTAAGCTTAGATACGGAGGATCAAATGCGCATAATAAAAATAGATATTAGAACTAGATAAGGGTCAGCAATATACATGGCCAATGGCGGGACCATAACATTTTCATATTGGATATGAAAACTATTACTCCCCTTGACATAAAACTGTCCGATCACCATCGCACACACACACGCACACACAGTCACACAAAAAATGACAACATATAAATACATGGCTATCACACTGTATCTTATTTAATTGTTTTATACACAAGAAATTTTGTCCAAGAGCATCTATTACTAACAAATGATAATACTTCATAATATCACAAAACAAAAACTTTTCAGAGTGAATTCGAGAACCTTAGGGACAATTTTCTTGACTGTTGTCTCTGTAAAGTGCGGGAGCTGTAAAAATTGTGCAATGCCTTCTGAGTTACCAGTAATTGCTTTCCTTGCACTGAGAGGCACAGCCTACATCAGCATGCCAACATAAGTATGCATGTAAACTTGCCATATAAAATGTATAAAAACAAAATTTTCTAGTGAAATGAAAAGAGCATGCAAGATTCAGCAGCTAGTTTATTTAGTTAAATTAATAGAGCACACATACAAAATGCACATGTGAAACCATTTAATCAAATCATTTGAATGACGGAATTAAAAAAGAAACAGTAGTCAAGGTTTAATAGTTTGCATTACTCTGCATAAATTACCAGCTTAGATAGCTATAACGCTGTGAACATCCAAAGGAACAATTCTAATACCAAGATAATGAAGTGCATGCTTACAATTAAGCTCATACAATCGTTGCAAAATCATCTTAATAGAACAACTCAATGACAGCACAAGGAAATAAACAAAAGCAAAGTCCTCTAGTCAAAGGGCCTACATGAGACCAGGATGATAACGCAGACTAAAAGGAAGTTAGAGGAAAGTAAATGTTCATTTTATATGTCTTTCTCAAGCTAAGCATATAAAGGCTCACAAATAAACTGAAAATTGCACTGCATGTGTCTTGCAAAGCTGATCTACATGAGATAAAGCACAGATAGAAGTAAATTTTCAATGAGGAACCTATATGCAAATAAGATAAGCCCCCAGAACAGTTACGGAAAATGATCCCTAGCACAATAAATATTAATCATTCGAAACATAATCTATATGAGGATGTTACAACATCTACTATAAGCCCTACAAAATACAAAATAGTAATATTAAATTAATAGTATAAATTATCATGAGCAACATCAACTTTATCAGAACAGTTGGATTTTTTTAAGAATATTCACCGTTCTTTAATTCCTTTAACTTTGACATCAACTCTATCTTCAAACCTTCTTCGCACATCTTTTACTCATAATTTTACATGCCCAGTGACATTATAAATTTAGAGGCTCTATTTATAAAGGTCTTTGGTAGTACAAGCTCAATTGAGAACTACATATCTATTTTATGGGGTTTTTTAGTAAAAGACCACATTCACTCATGAAGGTCCAAACCGATCAAGGTCAATACATGTGAAGGTATGCAAAGACAATCTCAGGCGCAACAATAGGACAAACGGCGAAGCACCCATGCCAATTCCAATATACTAACGAAAAAGGCACCACCACTTATGCCAAATGCCCAATTAGCACGGTCCCCCTCAACCAGCACAGAGGTCCAATCAAACTTGGAAGCCAAATCCACCGCTATGTGGGCCGCAAGCGCCTTAGCAACCGCGGGAGAAGACATGTGACCACATATCCCTAAACACCATGCCAAGCATCCGGCGAAAGAATCCAAAACAATAATGCCGGAATCAACCAAAAAAGGTCCTTCCCGAACAGATCCATCAAAGTTAATCTTAATAAAGACCTAGGGCGGAGGAAACCAAACATCCGAGGGAGAAGAAGCAGTTGTTTGAGGCTGAGTGGGCCAAAGATCCCCAGAAACATGACAACACGGAAAGAAACTGTCTCCTCCAATGATTGAAGAGTGCCCTCCCAAAGCATATGATTGCGGAGCCACAAAAAATCTCAACAAACTGTCGAAAAATGAGTAAACTCCCCTGATGACAAGGATCCATGGATTGCCTGAGCCAATCCAATCCCAAGTGCACAACCCCAACTAAAACACAATTCAAAAGCCCAATGAAGCCCAAATAGGAGCCACCATCGGTCAACGAACAAGAAAGTAATAAAACTACTCACAAAGAGGGCAATCAAGCACGTTCAGTAGTGTCGTCGGTGCAAGGTAGAAGCCATAGGTAGGATATCCAAAACCAGGCACCAAAGAAAAGCACGAACTCTGTGCTGAACACGCGCCCTCCAAATAAAGTTCAAAGATGGTGGAAAAGATGAGTAAGACGCTCCTCAAAAAGTGACGAGCAAAGTGCCAAATGATAAGCACACCTGACAAAAAAGATATCATTTGGGGAATAGTGTTAAACCCCAAGCATCCGACAACACACAACTCCCCAAAGGAATAGAAAGAATGGTCGACTCATCATCGTCATCAAACAAGCTTCATATCACACCCGGATCACAGTCCCTTCGGGCAGGCCAAAACAACCTAAAACCAACCATGACCCAACATCGATCGGTCTCAATGTCTGGACCCTGTCAATATCAATACTCATCCCCGATCCAACAGACATGGGTGAACCCTCCACAATCAAAGCCTAGAGGTGGAAAAAATTGCTCCAACAATAACACGATTGACACCGCAAAGTGGCCAAAAAAATGTCATCATTTGAGTAGTAACGAGCCCAATACATTTGAGCCACCAAAGAATCCGGCCTCATCAAAAGCCACCAAACATGCTTGTACAGAAGAGCGGATTTGAAGGCCTCAAAGGCATCAGAACCCCATATCCCCCATCAATTTCACTGCGGACAAGAATCGCCAAGACTTCCACCGAGAGGCACAATGGTTACCTCCATTCCACAAAAAAGAGGCAAGCAATGAGTCCATCTCCTTGATTAAAGTTCGTGGGATCCGGAAAGAGCTCATAACAAAGGTAGGGATGGTCGTCAATACCTCCTTAATTATAATTTCACACCCCGCATGTGAAAGAAGCTTAACCTTCCACCTAAGGATCCCAAGGATCCGCTTCCACAATCTATCCTTGACATACTTGAAGTAAAGTCGGCAAGAACAGCCAACTGAAGCTGGCACTCCCAAATATAAATCATGTTGCTCACACCAATCCACCCCAAAATATGTGAAATATCCGCTACAGCTATTTCAGCCATGACTTCAAATACCACCTTTGATTTACAAAAACTAACCAAAAGTCCCGAAGCCTGAGAGAAAGAGTGCAAGATCTTTAAAATGGGCATGGACGTCCATCTCTCTACCTTGGCAAAAATAAGTGTCGTTCGTGAACAGGAAGTGGGAGATCCGTGGGGCCAAGGGGAAAATAGCCACTCCCCTAACCGACCCCTCCCACTCGGCGCACTCCAAAAGCTTGCTGAAAAATTCCTAGCACATCAAAAACACGTATGGAAAGAGTGGGTCACTTTGCCTAAGCCCGCAACTAGAAATAAGGTTCTGAAATGTCTCCCAATTAAAATTGAAAGAGAATCGGGCCAAAAAAGCGTGATGCATGATAATATTGATGAAGTTATCATGCAAATCCATTAATCTAAGACCCGTGCGATTGGTGCAAGTAAATTCCACTCAATCTGATTGTAAGCATTTGAAAGGTCAAGCATGAGTGCAAAGCACGAATCTGAGTCCCTTTGGTTAGTGTTAAGAAAATGATTAATCTCAAAAGAGAAAAGGATATTATCTGCAATAAGCCTCCAAGGAATAAATACTGATTGCATAGGCGAATTGATCGAGTCCATGAATGGCATCAGCTAATTAGCAATGCATTAAGTAGAAATCTGGTAAACAACATTTCACAAGCTCATAGCCCAAAAATGGTTCAACGACGTCAATCTATCATACTTGAGGAATATGTTGTTAAAGACGAGCCTCAGGCACACCTAAAGCTCAAGGCCCACCAGGATCAGAGGTTTACATCTTTGTGCGCCCTATTTGCGCCTTTGGAACATAAAGGGTGCACTTGAGTGAGATTTTTGTTGTAAATATTTTTTTCCAAAAATAAATAAAAAAATAATGTAAAACATCAATATTTTTGATTGATTTAGTGTTTTTGAAAGATAATTGTGCGTTGAGACTTAAATATGATGCAAGTGACCATATTAATTCTATTTTTTAAGATATAAATGATAGTAATGCATGATTAATTTGTATAATAGACGAAAAATTTGATCGAGAAGATGAAATGATAGTTGGTGCTGATTATTTAAAATGAATGTGGTTGCGTCTTGCCTTCGTCAGGCGCGCGACTGCGCCTTGAGCCTTGTGCCTAACTCAACACCCCTTTGCGCCTTGGTGCGTCTTGCGCCTTTAATAACTAAGCTTGGGGATCAACGCAATGTTGGTCTCATGAAAGTCGGGAGTGGACACCGTTAAGAAATTTAAGATTGACGTAGTGACCTTAATCCCACGAGAGGGAAACCATTCGGGCCGGGGGACTTAAAAGGGGACATAGAGGAGAGAGCGGAATGTGCCTCAATCAAAGATAATGGCAAACACAAAGCTACATTCATTTCGTACGAAATCACCTTATTCCCACCAACGATAACATTCGTGAAATCATCCATGGAGCAAGAAGAACTAAAGACCTCCCCAAAGAACGAAGAGATCAACTCCCGAATACCTTTCATAGAATCCATCCAGTTTCCCTCATCATCGGAAAGTCATTCAATATGATTCTTTTGCTTCCAGGTCAAAGCACGTGTGTGGAAGTAGGCGGTATTCCGGTCCCCTTCCGCCAACCAAGCCGCTTTGCCACATTCCTTCCATTTTGTATCCCCAACTGAATGAGATTCTCAAGAGTAGCCCAAAGGGGTGCCTCTCGACTTTGAAAGTCCACGGTGATTGGCTCCCATCTAGTGGTCGCAATATCCCGCTCTAACCGCTTAATTGCTCCAGAATAGGCCAAAAACTCCTATGGCCCCAACCTGACAGCGAGAATAGGCACCCACGTATAGTTGATTCCCAATTCAGATGTGGCGCGGTTCCCAAAATATCAATCCAAGCATTAGAAACAAAACCTTCAGTTTCTAAAAACCGGTTCAACCACGCTTCGTATCGGGTCGGACAACGCCGATGAAAATGAGCTAGTCGGACCCGTAAAGAAAGCAAATTGGGTTGGTGATCTTAGTGCACCTCTACAAATGTTTCATCAAAGCCTTGGAAGTAAGGACGTTCAAGTCGCAGAGGCACAACAGCAGTGAAGCCGAGTTTGAACCGTGGAAGGGGTCGCTCTTCTATTCATCCAAGAATAGAGATTTCCCACAAAGCCCAAATCTGAGAGCAGACAATGAACCAATGTTGACCGGAAGGCCCCCAAATACCATCTCAATCGCCAAACCCGACTCTCCAACTTCGATTGAGCAAGAATTTTATTAAATTCACCGGCATATGCCCGCTGTATTTGTGACGCCAAGCCAAATTACGATGAAGATTCCATGGAAGCATTTGTTCACAATCCGTTGGGTGGTCGTAGAAACCGGAAAACCGACACAGGGCTATAGAGTCATCCCCCAAAACCGTAAAATCAATATGATAAGACGAGTACAATAGAAGGCGGGCATCCACAAGCTTCTCCCAATATGAGGTCCCCACTGCTACCCCGATACACAACCAAAACGTCATACAAGTTCCATCTTCTCATTAAAAATTCGCTTTATTAGAAGTCTAGTCTCTGAAATGAAGACTAGGGAAGGTCGATGAATCTTGAGAATCTCTCCCAAGTGACGAACTGTACAAGTGCTCCCCAATCCATGATCGTTCCAACATAATATTTTCATGGCGAATAACAGGGCCGCACCACAACCCCGGCGATAAACAAAGATCATGAATGGCATCCACCTCTTTCCCTTTGTGTCAACATGAAGAACTTCACTATCTGTCAATGGTGTCGGTTGTTTGAGGCGTTGTTCCACCCAAGTAGAAGATCCCCGAGAACTGAGCGGTCGGCCCCGTCGGGTCATCGACATAAAGACATTATGTAGTGCCACCATCATAGTGATTGAATACTGAACCATAGGTTGGGAAGAGACGGAAATATGCATGTTTCCTTGAGAACTTGAAATTTGGACGAAACCACAGTATTCCCAAGAAGGTGGTTCTGTGGTGGTTTAGCTCAAGTATGAAACCATGGGGATCAATATAATGGGGTTAATGGAGGCATGAATAACGTGGTTGGTTCATCCAAGTAGGCGTCAGTCTGGTTTGAGTGGGGTGGTTGTGGTAATAATGTGATAGATTTAAAATTGAGGCAAGTGGAGAACGGGTCCGTTTGAGTCGTAGGTGTGGGTTTGACGGGATGAGGAGGATGTATGGATAGGTTCTTATTAGTGGCCGCAGAAGAAGGGGTTGAATTGGTGTTTCGGGTGTGAGACTGGAGGTTCGGGTTGGGGGTAGGAAACTGACGGTGGATTCGGTGGTGATGGGAATTGTGGTGGTGATGAGGTGAAGATTGGTTCCGAATGACTCCTCAAATTATTGAAGCGATAAGTTGATATTGGCACATTCAACCATAGGCCAAACGGAGGGTTATCACCTGAATCATAGAAGTTCTCTTCAAGTTGGGAGGGGCACATCCGCCTTGACTGACCAATGAGGCCGCAAAAATAACAAAAATTTGGAAGCCTTTCATGTTTAATAGTTTCCCAACACAGATCCCCATTGGCTAGTAACCCGGAGAAGCGCAGATCCTACATTGATGAGCACCAAAATCCGTAAAGAAGAACCCCAAACAATTCCCCGCTGATCTGCCTCCGTGTCAAGATACTTCTCGATCTTGATACCGATTCGTTGAAGCCAATCCCTTTGAATACATAAATTATGGAATTGCACTACTTTAACAAGAACTTCTCATATAAAAGTTTACCAGTAAGGTACCTGAGTCATACACTGAGAAAGCTCAAGCACCCCAACTGCAGGCCTCAGCCAACCATGTCCATGAGGATTTCGTGGCATTACTGCTATCTGCAAGCAACACAAAATACATCAAATTAAATGCCAAACAACATGTAATGTTTTAGCATAGAAAACTGCCATTACAGCAGGGGCAGTAAGCATGAGAATAAAGATATGGTCATTCAGTTTGACAAGAAATCTCCTTGGGGAATAGGAAAGGAAAGAGGAATAGAAATATGATGCACAAAATATGTGCAACAAATAAAGGGTTCTTTGAGAAATGTTATGGTGTTCTTGTGGTAAATAAATTCATCTCTAATCTTACAGAAGCCCGAATACTTTATAGCAGTGTTGCACATGGTCATTAAACCATTGACGAGATGCACGAGAAACCAAATTGAGATGACTGCAATTTTTATGTAAAGAAAAAAATCTGAGAGCATTACCAAATGAGGCTGAAGTTTAACCTAAAAAGTCTTAAGGGAACTAGCTTGTAAGTCAATTGGGTCCTGAACACATCCTATCCCTGTCATGCAATAAGTAAAGTAATACTATGTTATTCAAATATGTTAGAAAAGCCTAATAAAGGGCCCATCTAGGGGCCCATTTATCTCTCTTTTCTCTCTCTTTGTATTAGTGTCACATCTTGGATTGAGATTTCTCTCCTTCCTCTTTTCCTATATAAATGTATTCATACTTGTAACTATTGATTGATGAAATATATACAAGGTTTGAGGCCTCTCTTTACATGGTATCAGAGGCACCGGTCTTCTCCTTGAGTATACCCGGTTTTTGTTCGCGGCCACTCCGCGGTCTCCGTTTTCTAACCGCCCCGAGCTCCCCTCTGGCGATCTCACGTCCTACTCGCGGCCTTTCTGCGGTCTCTCTCTCCCTACCCGCATCTCGCTACGTGGCTCCACCCTCCTCACCTCCTTCTCCTCTCCTTTTATAGCCTACCCCTCTCGCCACCGTGGGCCCCGGTTTGGTTCTGCTCGCTGCGGTTTGTGCGGCCTGCTCTCCTAAATCGTGGCCTTACTTATTGTGGTTTGTCCTTTCCCGCCCGGTTTGTTTCCTTAACCGCGGCTTGCTAGTCGCGTGGTCTGCCTTAGTGATCGTCGCAGCCTCTTTCCTCTCTTCGGCCTCCTCATCTTTGGTCGCGACCTATCTTGTCGTTGGTGTGCCTCACCGTGACAGTGTGGTTTCCTTCTTCTCTCCGCTATCGGCTTCGCCTTCTATCTCGCAGTGTTATGTAGCCGCCTGACCGGACTCTCTCTCTCCGGTCTCTTTCTCTCTCGCCGCCTGACCTCTCTTCCTAGCCTCCCGGTCTTCCTCTCTAGCCGCCCGGCCTCCTTCTCTAGCCGCCCGACCTCCTCTGCTTAGTCGTCCGACCTCCTTCTCTAGCCGCCTGACCTCCTCTGCTTAGCCGCCCGACCTCCTTCTCTAGCCGCCCAGCCTCTCTCCGCTTAACCGCCCGGCTTCCTTTGCTAGCCGACCGGCCTCTTTTGCTAGCCGCATGGCTTCCGAACATTCCGCTGCTACCTATCGCCCTCCTGCTCGCGCGCCTGCTGCGGCTCCCGAACTTCGTGATGAGCTACGGATTACTACCATTTCTCTTACTAGGAAACGGAATTTCGTCGAATGGGTTCACTTTGTTCGTCGTGTTCTGCAGACAAAGGGTCTTCTTCACCACTTGACCCGAGCTACCCCCGATACTCCCTCCGATGACTGGCTTCGCGATTATGGTCGGGTCCAATCCTGGCTCCTCAACTCTATGGACACCGAGCCCTACAAGATGGCCATGTATCATGACACGGCCAAGGCCATGTGGGAAGAGCTTCATTCCTTTCACTTTGGGCACAACAGTCTTCAGCACTTACATGATATTCTCTCCGACCTTCAGAACCTTGCTCCTGGTGCTCCCGGCGATATGATCTCTTTCGTTGCTAAGACCAAGACCCTGGCCAAGAGTTGGATTCAATATTAGCCTCCAACTACTGATCTAGCTACTAAACGGGCCCAGAAAGAGGCTGTCACCATCGCGATGATGATGTCTCGTGTTCCTCCCCACCTGCATAGTGTTCGGGCCCAGATCCTCTCTTCCACGACGACTCCTTCGTTGTTTGATGTCTGCTCAATGCTACTTAAAGTTACGCCACCTACTGAGGCTCCTCCCGGATTTGCACCGACTCTTCTTCAACAGCCTCTCCTTCTGACCCCTCCTGCTCGTGGATCTTCCACCCGCGGGGGCCGACCTCCGTTATGGGGACGAGAACGTGGTGGTCATTCTTCTATGAAATGCACATATTGTGGCCGGGATGGTCATCTTGAGGCTACTTGTTACCTCAAGCATGGTTTACCTCCCCACCTTGTCGCTACTTCCTCTGTTGCTCCTGCTTCCACTGGGGCTTCTGCCCAGGATTCGGCGTCCACTACCCGCCAAGATATAGATGAGCTCCACACCCAACTCCACCAGCTACAGGGTGCCCTCGACCGCTCCTCCGGCTCGGTTCCGTCTTTCTTTGCGGAAGGTATAACCTGTCTCTCTCATAGCCCCCGCTGGATCGTCGATTCCGGCGCTACTCACCATATTGCCTACCAGAAGCCCCCCTCCCCCCCAGTATCTCCAGACGGCTCATCCTCTGTGTACCATTGTGGCCAATGGTGACACCCTACCGGTTTCTGGCGTCGATGCTCTCCAGCTTACCCCGGCCCTTTCTCTTTCCTCGGTTCTTCACGTTCTGGGGTCTCCTTTCAATTTACTTTATGTTAGTCGTCTGACACACGACCTTGATTGTTGCATAACATTTTCTCCTTCTTCTTTTCTTATGCAGGATCGATGTACCCAGAGTATCATTGGTAAGGGGCAGCTGTTAAATGGGTTGTACATCTTGGATATCCCACTCACTCTTCTCTCCGTCGTCTCCACTGTCGATTGGCATCGCCGCCTTGGGCATGCTCCCCTTCCAATTCTCAAGCGGGCTCTTCCTGATGTTCCTTTACGGGAGTTCTCTTGTGAATCTTGTATCTACGGCAAACAACATCGTTTTTCCTTCCCCCCTGCCTGTACCGGGAGTAGTACTCTTTTATCTTTAGTTCATTCTGATGTATGGGGTCCTTATAAAGTCCACAGTATCTTTGGATTTCGCTATTTTGTAACATTTATTGATGATTACTCGCATATTACGTGGCTATATTTAATGCATGATCGCACTGAAATTACCTCTGTGTTTCGTGCTTTTTTAACTGAGATGCGTACGCAGTTCGCGACCCCCCTCAAAGTCATCCACACTGATAATGCTCGTGAATATACTGGTCGCACATTCTCCAATCTCTGCACCAAATTTGGCGTCATCCATCAAACTTCGTGTGCGTATACCCCTCAGCAAAACGGGGTGGCCGAACGGAAGAATCGTCATCTTCTCGATGTTGCTCGGCACTCATATTTCAAATGCAGCTTCCGATCGAATATTAGAATTTTACCGTATCCACAGTCTGTCATCTCATCAACCGCCTACCCTCGTTTGTTCTTAACTTTCCCTCACCTATCCAACTCCTCTATCCTTCCACCAACCCCACCTCTCTCACCCTGCGGGTATTTGGGTGTGTTTGTTATATTCATCTTCTTGGCCCTCCTTCCAACAAACTTGCACCTCGGACGGCCAAATATATATTTGTTGGCTACTCCCGTACTCAAAAGGGGTATATTTGTTACTCTCCTTCTGATGGCAAGCTGGTCGTCTCGACCGATGTCACCTTCTGCGAAGACCAGCCCTTCCACTTACATTCCCCCACCCCGTCTTCTTCTCCTCCTCTTCCCTGGCCTGTCGTACATGTCACGCCCTCTTCTCTGTCATCTCCTTCCTCCTCTCTCCCTGCCCCCCCCCCTCGGGTTCCTCCGCCCCTTCTTCGTGTCTACACTCGTCGACACTCCAAGGATGGTTCCCTGCACCAGCTCCCTGCTCCCAGCGACACCCCGACAACGGCAGATCCAGCTCCCACCTCTACAGCTCATTCCTTAGCCAACTACATTTCTTTCCATTGGCTGACTCCACCTCTCTACGCCTTTGCCACCTCTATTTCTATTCCTAACACTGTGCAGGAGGCGCTTCAACACCCGGGGTGGCAGGCGGTCATGGACGATGAAATGTGGGCTCTCTGGGCTAACCAGACTTGGGATCTGGTTCCTCTTCCTGCAGGTCAATCCTGTGTTAGTTGCAAGTGGGTCTTTGTTATTAAACATGCGGCGGATGTCACTGTTGAGCGTCTAAAGGCCCGCCTCGTGGCCCGGGGTTTTACTCAGCAATATGGCTTTGATTATGAGTAAACCTTCTCTCCGGTGGCAAAATTGAACACAGCCCGCGTTCTTCTCTACTTGGTTGTTCATCGTCATTGACCTCTTTATCAGCTGGATATTAAGAACGTCTTCCTCAACGACGATCTGCAGGAGACTGTTTATATGCACCAACCTCCCGAGATTGAGACCACGGGGGAGTCTCGGGTCTGTTATTTTCGGAAATCTATTTATGGTCTCAAACAATTCTCGCGCGCTTAGTTTGAAAATTCAGCAAGGTTGTTTGTGATATTGGCTTCATTTGGAGCTCGGCCGACTTTTCTCACTTCACCCGAAACCGGTCAACCGGAACTGTGATCCTACTTGTCTATGTTGACGATATCTTCATTACTGGCGACGATAATACAGGGATACAACATATCAAGCAATAATTAAACTCTGCCTTTCAGACCAAAGATCTTGGCAACCTTCGATATTTTCTTGGCCTTGAGGTTGCACAACGCCCTGATGGTCTTGTGTTATCCCAAAGGAAGTAATGTATGGACCTCCTTCATGATGCCGACTATTCTGGATGCAAACCTGCGGATACTCCTATGGACGCCAAACACAAGCTCTCGGCCCACAGCTCCGACTCCGACAAGCTGCTTACAAATCCGAAAAACTATAGACGCTTGGTTGGGAAGCTGATCTATCTTACGGTAACTCGACCAGACATCTCTTTTGTCGTGGGAGTCCTGAGTCGTTTTTGCATGCTCCTCGGACATCTCATCTTCAAGCTATCGAGCGCATTCTTCGATATCTCAAGATCGCTCCAGGACAAGGGCTTGTGTACAAGCCATCCACATCTCTATCTCTTGTCGCGTACTCTGTCGCTGACTATGCAGGATCCATTGATGACATGCGTTGCACAACTGATTTTTGTACATACTTCGATGAACATCTCATAACCTGACGTAGCAAGAAATAGGCTGTGGTTGCTCGCTCTTCTGCTGAAGTCGAGTACCGGGCTATGACTGCTGTTGTTTCCGAGTTAACCTAGCTTGAGAGCCTTCTGGGAGACTTGGGTGTTTGTCTCTCATCACCAGCGACCCTATTTTGTGACAGACAAGCAACAATACATATTGTCAAGAATCCAGTCTTTCACGAACGCAAAAACATATTGAAGTTGACTGTCACTTTATCCGGGAAAAGGTACAGTCAAAAAAGATAGATTTAGAGCATGTTCCTGCTACAAACCAAGTTGCTGACATCCTGACTAAAGCTCTCACCCGACCGCTATACTACAAGTTTTTATCCAAGCTTGGTGCCTATGACTTGTACGCTCCAGCTTGCGGGGGAGTGTTAGAAAAGCCTAATTAAAGGCCCATCTAGGGGCCCATTTTTCTTGCTTTTCTCTCTCTTTGTATTAGTCTCACATTTTGGATTGGGATTTCTCTCCTTCCTCTTTTCCTATATAAATGTATTCATACTTGTAACTATTTATTGATGAATTATATACAAGGTTTGAGACCTCTCTTTACAAGATACTATATATATATATCTATATATATATAGATATATATATATATAGATACATAGGCTAATGACTTTGTTGTCACTATCGTCAATAGCATTATCTTAACTATTTGGTAGTGGCTTTCTAAATCTTCATTTTACATTTGTTCTTACTAAGTGGTACCTGAGATATTAAACTTAGGGTATATTTGATTCGGCGGTGGCGGGTGCATCCGGTGGATCGAAACGACACTTTGTAACAGGAGGGGGAGAGGTGGGGGTCGAAACGGAGCGGATCGGGTCGCTTCCTCGCTGCAGGTGCAAACAGAGCAAACGTCGCCGTCGGCCGTTTGTTTATCCGCCGTCTGGCGGCATTTTCTCCAAACGGAGGCGGCAAAACGCCGAACCAAGCGAAGCCTTAATCTACGTAAATCATTTGAAATTTTTTCCTCTAAGTTACCTTCTCCATCCTAAGCCTTCAACATTAATTTTATTTACTCTTCTAAATTGTGCATTTTCCATCATCATTGTACACATTCAACTATATGTCCATTTTTTATTACTTTATCTTTATAAATTTTACTTGTACAATTTCTCTAATATAAACACCCATTAATTTACTTCTTCCTAGTTTTTTCATAATCCATTTTAGCATTCACATTTTTGTCACACACAGCATAAATATTGATGGCTTGTTTACTTCCAATATCAGATTCATACAATATTGCAGGCCTAATAGTGATTTTATAAAATTCAGAATATAATGGACTGATCGTGCATGCAATAAAAAAAGTGAAAGAAAGTTTTAGGTTTAATGGTTGGCTACAAAATATAGTTTCTCAATTTCTTATAATCTCCAAAAAGGCCAAAGCATATTCCTCTGTTTGCTTTCTTGGCAATGAAAATGTTAGGAACCCTAGATAAGAATTGTCACTGGGAGATGGGTAATTGAGGAGGAAAATGATGAAATTGATCAGGCTTCCTAGAGGGTGCTCGATGGATAAAAGGAGGATTTGTGGGAGAATGATAGTCAGTGAACTTCACGAAACACAAAAGGCATGTGGCTGTTGGAGTGAAGGCATTCTGCAGCAGATGGTAGAGCTATGTATAGACATCTATGGAGGGTAGCTGAGTGAAGGTGAACTTGACGTAGGACGGTCCTATATGACGGGAAAATAATGGATAAAACTCCTTTGTGCAACCATGCATGAATCCGACGTGTTACTAGCAACAGTAGATATTTATTAAACTATATTAATTTGATCGTCTACAAAGAGTCAGCTTTTAAATATGGAAATACGTGAGTGGAGTATGTGTCAGAGTGTGCGAAAACAAATACTATTTAAATAAAAAATCACAAAGACAAAAACGAGACTGAAACAAAAGTTACAAACCACTATCTCTACAAATAGAGAACAATCATAAGGCCCAACGTTACAAGAAAATAACAACACATAAACCCTGAATACCACGCCTATAATGAGGGGAGGGCTGGGGTGCTTTAGGAGGGCTGTCCGGGGAAAATTTTAGAGCCGGAAAATGCAAATTGAAGGGAAATTGGAGGGGAAGTGGTGGTGGATCACCGGAGGTGGTCGGAGACGTTTTCTGGTGATCGTCGAAGGTGGAAAAAAGGAGGAAAAGGGGATGCTTTTGTGGGGCTATTTTATGGGGGAGGGGAGGAAGGGGTGACTGGCCATGGGGAGGAATGGGGTGGGTGGCAAGGGGAAGGGGATCCAACTCATCCAAGGCTTCGCACACAGATTAACGGCTTCAGCACCGAATGACCAAAGAATGGGCTTCAATCCTCCATTCTAAAATGCCTCAAAATGAGAACTCTCACCCTCTATTTATAGATTCCTAGGGGGCAACAGGCGGCTATGATTGGCCGAACGTCCCGACTAAAAAATACATAAAATTACAGCCCAAAATAAAAATTGACATAACAAAAATTACTACAATCGTCGATACGCATAAAATGAACGGTTCCGATCATCGTGCAAGTCGATCGCGATCCCCATCAATTCCCCCCGCCTTGAAAACATTCATCTCCGTGATGAAGATGAGCACGCTCTCATCTGAAGGCGAGGAGAAATAATGGATAAAACAATATTAATTTTTTTGCCACAGAATTAAAACTTTCAAATATGGAACCACATGAGATGGTACAAATGCAAGAGTGACAGAAAATCAAATAACAAAATAAATGTGAAATTACAAAGACTCTAAACAAATGAACTCAAAACTTACAAACCAATATCCTTTCTAAGTAGATAATAAACACAATATTCAACTAAGAAAAATGACAAAACCAACCTTTAAACTCGCGCAATACTAAAAGGAGAGGATTGCAAGTATCTTCGGAGGGTTGTCGGGAAGCCAAGGTCACGAATCAGGGCTGGATTAAGACCTCCTGATGAAGGCTCAGCTGCTGGACAGCGGACTAATGACTGTTTTCTAAAGTTTTTGAAGTTGTAGAGGCTGCCTGGGAGGAGTTCCAGTAGCAGCCAGTCGTGGAGAAATGAGGACAGTAAAACATGGACTGTTTCCAGAGGAATTTCTGGAGTCACGGGACTACCTGGGAGGAGACACAGGCTCACAGCATCAGGCAGCTGTGGGGGAAAGAGGATTCAGGAAGGATACAGGAGTCAGGACTGCTGGGAGAGTTTGATCTGGGCTCTGCTGGATGTGGGGGGAGCTAGTTTATCCAGGAAAAGAAACCTGAACGGGAATGGAGAAGCGGGATATGTGAATAGTGGAGAGTGGTGGGGGGGTGAGAGCAGTTGAGGGCAAAAATTAGGAGGTAAGATAATGGGTTAGTGGAGGAAGTTGGGAGGTACTTATGGTGGTTGTGGAGGTGGGGTGGTGGCAGGCCGGTGGTGGTCGCCGGAGAGACGTCCGAAGGTGGTGGTGGTCACCGGAGGTGTTTTCCGGCGATCGCCGGAAAACTACAAAATGGAGGAAACTTGGTGGAAATGATGGTGGTAGTGGGAGGCCGGAAAAATTCTTCAGCGATCGCCGAAGATGAATTATAAGCGGATGTTTAGAGTTTTTGGCAGGAGGGTGTCTGGAAAGTGGTTCCACGGCTTTTTGGATAGGGAATGAGACCCCTTGGTCGGCTGATAGTGATGCTGACAGCAAAATGGAGGGGAGCAGTGGGTGGGAGAGGGGAATATTATGGCTGTTGGAGGGGATGTTGGGGTGGATTTTTGGAAGTTGATGAGAGAGTCTCGTTGGCTGCTTCTACTGGTGAAGGTAAGGAGGTGAGAAGGCTGATGGCCGGATTTTTCAAGGTGGAGTGGAGGAGGAATGTTGTTGGGGTTGCTGCTATGGAGCAGGGGAAATGGGGTGGCCGGCCAAGGAGGTATGGCGGCGGGGGGGGGGGGGGGGGGGGGGGGGGGGGGGGGGGGGGGGGGGGGGGGGGGGGGGAATGGGAGATGGGAGGTATACCCGAGCTTCGCACCCATAGTTCGGCTTCAGCACCGAGATGATCAAAGATTTGGCTTCAATACTCCATTCTTCAATGTCTAAAATGAGAGACCTCACCCAATATTTATAGTTTTCTAATGACCAATGTACGACTATGATTGGCCGAACACTTTGACTCAAATAAAACATAAAATTACAACCTGAAATAAAAAAGAAAAGAACAAAAACAACTACAATCGTCGATCCGCATAAAATGAATGGTTCTGATTGCCGTGCAAGTCGATCGCAATCCCCATCAGAACTGCAGCAGGAAGAGGAACCAGTTACCTGTGACTGTGGGAAGAAGTGGAGGTGCAGCAAGGAAATTTATGCTAACATGTACGGAAACATGAGAGGATATGCTAGAGAAAAGAGCACAAATCTCAATTGGAAACTAAATAACTCATTGCTTTCCTTTAAAACTACTCCACAAGAGTTAACTCTTACAAAGTGACTAACTTTGAGATCTAAGGAAAAAACATGACTTGACACGGAAAAAATAGCTTGGCAAGCAAAATCTGAAAATAACTAAAATTAAAAATTGAAACAAAAAAAATTGCTCATGCATTATGTGCCGTTGCGTTTTCCTTGCTTCCTTCAATAAGCCTTTCCCTAGAGTGTTATATAACAATACTCTCATTCACGACATAAAGCTTGTCTTGAAGATTGCACGAAGGATAAGCTTTCAAATTCCCCTTGATCCAAATCTTCCACAAACACTTCTACCTCTTCAACTTCTAACCAAAAGAGCTATTTTCTGCAATGATTACCCAGTGTGTAGGCCTCATACAATTGAATCATAGACCTTTAGCCTCTAAGTCCATTTCATCCCGAGATAATTGCATGATAAAAGTTGGCTGTATAAGTAGTGAGGGAGGTTATTGTCATTAGATGGACACCGTTCATGTGGTGTGTTGAAGTTTTCTTGTTGAGGTTTTCATAATTGTTCGTTATCTAATTGGATTCATCTTTCACCAATTCTTGGAAACTCATAGTTGTAATTAAAATCTATGGATGATGAAAATCAACATACAATTATGGTCTCTTGCAACCCCACAGAGAATATTGCAGTTTGTTGTTCTAGTAGCACATCAGTGGTGGGAGCCAACTGTTATGAGTCTTGGGCCCCGTTATCAAGTCATTTTTATTATTATCTTTTATATTAAATGATAAGCCATTACGAGGGTGTTAGTTTTTAAGATTTGTTAGATGTCATGAATATAATGTAAGCCTTTTTAAAGGCATGGGATGTTTGAATGAAAGAAACAAATATTGAGTTTATTTCCCCATCCTTACATGAGATTGTGGTTTCTCTCTCGCCCAAGCACACCCCATCTAGGCAGTCGCGGTTTCACATCCATAGTATCCTCCTCCTCCGTCATCTCCACCTTCGGCCACCTTCCAACGAAGCGACCAATGTTCTACGGACTTGCCCGTAACAACTTGATACCAGAGCTAGGTCCTGTCCAACTCAGAGGGCATCAATTAATCCTCCACAACCACAACACAAAGATTAATCATCCATCGCACACATCCTCCAGCCAGAACATTGAATTCTACCCTGATTCTTCCCAACGAGGCAAGCTGAACTCCCTAGCAGAGCTCTACCAGTCATGATTTTGTTTAGCGCATGATCGTAGTAATGTGATCGTCTTCTTCCCATGAGGAAACGAATCCCCAACCTGTAACAACCCATCGACTCCCCGACAAAGCTCTCACAACTGCTGTTTCATTTGGCACACGATCATACTGAGATCATCTTCTTCCCAAGAGTTAAGGACACTCCAGCCTATAACAACCCCGTCACCCCCTCCCCCCCCCCCCCCGACCGAGCTCTCCCAACACTCCTTTAGCTCCATCATCATCAAGACCAATGTCAACCTGTGACGCGTCGGCTTCATCATCATCGAAGGGTTTTCGTCCTCGTCCAGCACCTGTTCGAGCCTTATGACATGCGTCATGCGATCTCGCAACCCCATCGAGCTTCGTTGAAACTCCTTTGTGCGCTCCATCGAGCCTCATGTCATCATCTTGTCAGCTCCTAACAACGAGCCAATTCCACCATTGTTCTAAATCAGTATTTCCCCCATCGAGCCCCGCAAAAATTGTTTTTTATTATCTCGAGCCCGGCACATCAGATGCCCTGATCAAGCCATGCCATTATAGAGCCCTTGGCTCTATTATTCAAAAGATTTTAATTAGTTAATTAATCAACATTTAATTAACTAATTAATATTTATCAAACACTATGAAATGTTGTGTTACACCCTCAACATAGGGAAGCATCGCAAATCTTGCGGTACTCCAAGCACACCATTCATAGCAATCCCCAGGAATTCGAGTCGGACAGTCACCTGCTCCTTTTCTCATTCCACTTGAAACATGGGGGAATCCACAAACCAAAAGAATCAACTTATTGTGTTAATGTAAACAGTCGTCGTGTCTCAGACCGGCGCTAAAAAACGACACCAAAAATCTCTTTTTGCCATTCAGACTAGGCTAAACGGTCTTACATCAGCAATCTAAGTCATTATCGTTCCAATGTAGGACTAGGAAAGTAGTAATTGGGGACCTCCGCCTCCCCCACACGCATTGCACCACTGACCTTTGTACAACAAGAAGCTCGCATCGTTCTCGTAACACTGAGTTGGACTTTCCCACCTACGATCGGAAGACAAATATGTTGGGATGGCTCACCTAGTGTGAGAAATAATTCAACTGCCAACAAACACCGATAGTGGAAGGGATTCGCATGACATCCTTCCACCTTCTCAATTCAGCTCAGCTATGGTTTACTCATTTGCACGTTGCACAACCATGAATGACTAGGGAACTTCAAAAGATTCTGCAACATATAATTCAGATCTCCCATCCGCAACAATTCCATTGGCACACTCACTACATTACGACAAACAGGGGATGAGGATGCATATCCTAAACAGTTTCAAGTTTTTCTAGCTCACGTTACGATACACTCAGATATGTAGATCGCAATCTTTACTGCAGGCCTTCGGGAATGTCTGCAACTAGATGTCGAGCTCGAAGACCCCCGAGATATAGTTACTGTGGTGAATTTGGACAGTTTTTGTGAGCAATGATTGCATATGGATCATAACAACTATAAATTCATAGGCGCCGCCTTAGTCACCCCAGCAGACCAACCCCAGGGTTCCTAACGCCAACGCATGCCGCAAGGGGCACTAGCTAAATGTCGTATTACGAAGTTATGTAATAACTGTGATGAGCAGTATACTCGGAGTCATCGTTGCAAATGACTTTTTTATCTGGAAGTGGAGGACTCGACGACAAAGGCATTAGGTAAAGGTGATCAGTGAATCAGATCTCCCTCGGAGCTTGAAGACCTTCTGCTTAGTTATTAAGTCACCTGTATTATTGTCTTCTATATTAAATTATTGGTCATTATGAGGGTGTTAGTTATTAAGAGTTATTATATGTCACTAATATCATATAAGCCTATTTAGAGACATGTGATGTTTGAATGAAAGAAATAAATATTGAGTCTCTTTCTCTGTCCTAGAATAAGATTGTGCTAGCTCTCTCTATCCCGATCACACCCCGCCCACCTTGTCGCGATTCCAGCTCCATAATATCCTCGTCCATCTCCACCTTCGAGCTCTGATCACCCTCCGATGAAGTGACCAACGTTATATGCTATGAAGCATAGATACTTCCCCGAAGGCAGCGTACCCGTACCGGATACGTTTCCGGTACCGGTATGTACCTGATACTCGACGGATACACCTATGTGGCCACACTTGGACTTAGCACATCATTTTGCATATTATGATAGGAGTATGTTTTTCTAGAGTAAACAAAGGTTGACTCTATGCTAAGAAGCGTTGGTACGTCCAATTAAATTATGTATCTGTACCGAGTATGTTTTTGGTAGTTTCTGTTACAAGTACGTGTATTGAACTTGTTGATTCAACGCAAGTTATTAACAAACGACTAACTTGTCTCTAGACTAACCGGAGATTGAAGATGTTGATCTCCAACAATGAAGAAGAAGAAAATGACTGATAAGTAGACATAAGTTTAATTTTCTCTTTTGGTTACACATATAAGATGTTAAATTTTGTAATATTTAAGAAGGCTTAATGTTTGAAAACTTCATGCTATGTTGCACTGATTTGTGAACTTGTACTTCAAGTTATGATTTATTTTTGATGTTTAGATGTTTTGAGAAATATATATTGTACTTGTGATATAGAAATATATATTTTATTTGTTATAATGTATTATAACGTACCCGTATCCTTATTTTTTAAGTTTTGTCGTACCGCCGTACCAGGTACGCATCGTATCCGGTACCCGTACCCGTACTGGTGCTTCCTAGGTTATATGGGATTTCCAGTTGTAACATCCGTAATCTGACGCAAAATTTATTTAAATTGTAAGGTCAAATCGCGAAGGATTTTGATCGAGGCAGCACGTCGTCGAGGTACAATGTTAGTATGCTTAAAAATTGCATTCGTTAATTAGTGAGTTATGTCAGTCGTAAGGATTGTGTGACGCATTTTAATTTAGTAGCGAAGCGCAACAAATTTTTATTTCCATAAGGGGTTAATGTGGAGTGGACTTCTAAGAGTGGGTTGCGTATAGCAAATCTCACCTCTTTGGGTGGGAAAAAGGGGGCGGTTATCAAAACCGCACACTGCCGATTGTTAAAAGCCGTAAGCCCCATAAACCAAAAATCCTGTAAACCATCTTTCACGGGAGAAAACCGCAGACTCCCTCACCCCCCCCCCCCCCCGACGTCGGCTTTCCACAACAGCGGGCGTACCGCAGCCCTAGCGACGCCTCCCCAGTTCTGTTCCTCTACGCAAACCCTTCCTCCTTCCTCTACGGGCGCCGGTGTGATCCCTTCTCCCGTCCT
Organism: Platanthera guangdongensis; assembly: GCA_039583875.1. Classification (NCBI taxonomy): domain Eukaryota; kingdom Viridiplantae; phylum Streptophyta; class Magnoliopsida; order Asparagales; family Orchidaceae; genus Platanthera; species Platanthera guangdongensis. The sequence goes on along the minus strand of CM077166.1, from coordinate 31,191,420 downwards.
GTGCCGTAGGAGAGCGATTTCATCCCTTTCGGTGGAAGTCAAGGGTGCAAAGGCAACGTTTTGGTCCCGGTGAGTTTAGTTACCCACTTGTCTCCATTTCTTCATGGAAATCCTTCTAATTGGAAGTTGATTCTAACTATCTTCTCATTTTCCTCTTGCGCTAATTAGGGATCGGAGTACTAGATCCACCGCAAATCTGGAGTTGGTCGCGTTGTAAGTTTTAATCGCTCTCACGTAGAGGTACTACACTATGTTGGTCCTTTTGTTTACCCTAGCCATTTTGAGTTCCCTGTACCGATAGCCCTAAAGGGAAAAATGTGTAATTTAGGTTTGTCTTGTATTGCAGATTTTTGGCGGTCTCGGGTTAAGGTTCTGGAAGTCCGCAGTAGTCAGATTTTCTTCGGAAAAGCAAATGCCGTCGCGCCAAGTGTACGAGCGCAGCATCACCACCGTAAGGAAACCTAATCCCTGTTAGTTAGACGTATCAAGAAAATTATTTTATGTACGCATGTGTAAGTTTCGTACAAGCATCATAATCATGCATAGAAAGGTGTGGCGGTAGGAAAACAGTCACGGAATTAGTGGAGGATAACACCCTTTCCAGGCCCGAATGGTCAGATCATGTATACTAACGTTAGGTACGAAACCTTTACCCGTGTACGTAATTTTGGAATTTCTCTAATTAAGGGCGTGAACGTCCCTTCTAGCCGACCACAAGAAAATCAAGGGTCGCTCAGTAGAACACCAAAAGAGATGTCTCAAGCAGAGTAGCGTTAGACCAAAAAGGGTCAGTAAGCACACATAAGTCTTCTCGTGCTAGTAGAGACGCACTACCTTTCTCATAAGGCATATTGTATCCTATGAGCAGTAGGGTCTTGGGAGTTGACTTCCCTTTGAGACAATAGATTCGAGATTGTGTCCACGCGACACTAGAACAATTAAGTTCGTAAGATGGTCTCGGGTCGTCAGATTTCAGTTGCGTGTTAGGAGCCACTCTGCCTAGAGCTTTTCAAGTAAAAGTGCAGATTAGAAGCCACCTAAAACTCAAGCATGGACCTGACGTGAGACAGCGCATTGTTAGTGAACGTCGGGAGTTGGGTAAATAAAATGAAAGTTCTTGAACGTAGAACGAGTATGTCTGTTGACCAGGAAGCATTGTAAACGCATGCATATCATCTAGCATAAAGATTTTAATGAACCAAACTATTTTTCAAAAGGGCATGCATTCATCATTTAAGAAAATGTTTTAGTGTCACTAGGAGGAATTATTTTTCCTTACTCTAACCCCTTGTGGGCAATGTTTTTACAGGTGACCCAGGTGCGAAACTACGCCTAGAATGAGCGTCCTTGTGGTGTCAGTTTGTAGCTGGTTTCCTTTTCATTTTTCTTTCCTTTCAGTATACATTTGTAGCCTTGTATGCTGTATCTGGTTAATGTTTTGAATATCATGTATCAGACTTATTACGTTACTTCAGATTTTCAGTTCTTTCATCTTAATTCATGTTTAGTGGCTCTGTGAATCCAGCTTTTAAAAGTAAGTGGTTACCCTTAGTTTTTTCATAGCTTTCGTTGCAAAGTTTAAATTTTCAGTATTTTTCTTTATACCTGTTGGGTACCAGTTTTGATATTGTTTCCTAGTTCTCTTTATATCGCTGACCCGGCCGGACGGTTGATTATTGTAAAATTGGGAAGGGGTGTTACACCAGTAACACCAACAAATCTGAAACTTCTAATTACTGAAGCAGGATGAATCTATAGGTGGCGAACAAGTGGAATATTGAGTTTTGCATCGCTTCATTTTCTGTGCTTCCTTTGGTAGGCCTTCCCTAGAGAGCACACATAATAGAAAAATCCTTTACTTGTGTGCCAAAAGCAGAACACAGAGCTACCTTTGAGTTATAGACATGTGTATGTCGTTGGTGTAAAAAAAGGTGAACCCATCAGTCATTTAATAGCTTTTCAGTAAAGAGGATAGATAATGTCCATGATCAATGAACTGATGATGCAACAGAACAATTTTCCAATTTCTGAATCTTACATTTCTATACAGCATAATAAAAGGGTGCACGACATCATGGCTGCCTACGGGTGGGCAGTCATTTATGCTTTGATAACCATGGTTTATATCTGCAGGATAGGCATATGTCGGGTAGAAAAATTTTCTTACATCAGAATATTAATTAGATTGTTTCTAATTGTGAATATCCATAAAAATCATGGAAAAATAAAACAAAAATAAATGAGACAATGCATTTAGCTGCAAAAAGCTTCAGTGAGTGCCAAAGCATAAGACTAATCAAAATGGATTATAAGGAGGATTAGTGTACACTGTTTTGTCCTCTATATCAAAGAGGGCCATTCCACCTTCTAGCTGATGATTGCAAAGTCAGAACAAGTCAATGAAATTGTTGCATGGAACACCATCATAGAGTCAAACCAAGAAAATAGATTTATTTCTTCTCAATTGGGCTTGAAAAATAGGTTCATCTGGCTTACCAGAAATGTAAAATAAAATTTTGATGTTGGATACAGGTTAGCCATACTTAACAAAGAATGTGTACAATCATTTGTGTGCATTTACTACAAAAAAAGGAAATAGATGTGTTTTCTTGGAATCATGTACAACAACTGTTTTTGCACGGAATACCAACATCCTCCACTGCAATTACCACAAAGCTCAAACAAGATCGCTCTGTGATGCAGGAAAATGGAACATTTAGAAAATATTCACAGGCTACATCCACAACAATAGAATTGAAATTCGCAGCGCCAATTCACATGCCTTGGGGATGATGGAGAACATTAATATTCCACAGGTTAACTGATGCAGTAAGGGTCAAGCAAAATTATAAAGACTAATAGGAACTAACTGAAACAACTGTATGTGCACTAACAATAACTCGACAATTAAATTAGCAATAATAAATGTCATAAATAACATTACAAGACAAATCACAATCAAGCAGAATTTCAAAGTAAGGAAACACGTAATATAGTATATATGCAAGAAAACTAGGAAGTAAATACAAGAGGATAAATCTTGCCAAATAACAAGATACTTGGAAGCAAAGATTACAAACTTGTATGCCCAAAAAACAATGAATAAATACACAATTCAATAATGCAATATCACAACCAATCAATATACATACAATAATCATGGGGTAGAAAGCTTGAGGGATGCTTGGTGAGATGTCAATATACGGAGAGAAAACAGATGGATGAATCTCGACTACTTAAGGAGAGTCGTGGGGCTGGACGGGGCTGCTGGACTGCTGGTTGGTGTTGGAAATGTGTTGGAAGGTCGATCAGAGGTGCAAGAATTAATTCCAGATAATGAAATTCAGGTTGAGGCAAGTTTCTGGGCAAGAACAGGGAATAGTGGATTGTAATCAGGACTTCTGGGTGTTGGAATGAAATTCCAGAACCAAGAAATGTTTTTTTGGGGCTGTTTAATCCCGGAAAGGAGGAGATAATAGTGGGGAATGAGTTTTGGAGGGGTATGGGTGAGAAAGGAGAAAGGATTCAGCTGGATGTGAATACAGAGGCTGGATGCTGTTTTGGACTAGCACTGGGCTGAAACGAGAAGGCTAAATGTTGTTCGGGACAAGCACGGGGCTGAAATGAGAAGGGCTGGATACTTTTATGAACTGAGTAGTGGATTAACGGGAGGGGCGTGAAAAGGAGGGGGGTGGGGTTAATGGGGGAGGGGAGATATGGCAGGACGTGGGAGTAGGGCTGGGAGGATGTTCACGTATGGGAATGTGGGGGGAATTTAAGTGGAGGAAAACTAAAGGTGGCAAGCTTGGTCTTCTTTCTTTAGTGTAGTGGCGAGGGGGTATGTCTAATTGGTAGTTAAAGAAGGTAGTTATGAATACTTATAGTGGTTATGTAGAAGTTACATGTCTTTATGTGGTAGTGGGGTTAAGTGTGTTGTATCATGCGTTTCACATCTCTGGATTTGAGAATAGCAAATATCACTGTGTATTTGATCATACTTATTGTGTGTTTATAATGTGCAGGAACTACAGGTACAATACCCCTATATGTACAATGAAAAATGAAGACGAAGCTCTGAAAAGAGATAACGCCACGTGGTAGCTTACTGTTGGCAGTAGCTCTGTCGACGAGAAGGCACAGTGTCAAAGAGAAGAAAATGTCGTCGAGAAGGTCATCACAGCTAGCGCGGCGCGCTGATACTTAACACGAGCAGTAGCATATCGACGAGAAGGCTATGTCAACGAGAAGGGGCAGCTAGCAAAACGGTTAGAATGCAAGTAATGGCGACGAGCTAACACAGAGCGCTAGGACTTAGTGTGGCGTGGTAAGACCACGTTCTGCCATGTCCAACACACTCCATGTGCACGATGCACACGATGTCGGCCACGATTCTGCGCGATCTGATACCACGCAGCAGTAGCTTGAGTCTATTTAAAGGATGAATACATTGATGAATTGTTATGCGATCTCAAGCTACAACTCCCAACTTTTCGTGATAGCCTCCATCCCTGAGTTCCAGAGCATTCCCAACCCCATCTTGAAGATCCAAAGCTTGAAGATCAAAAAAGTCATACTTCATGGAGAACGTACGCATCAACTTTAATACCACTTGTTGGATCTTTAGGCGCCTTTAGAGGGGGGTGAATAAGGGTTCCACAGAATTTAATCTTAAATAAAAAAATATTGTTGTAAAAAAGAGAAGTTACGGAATATTTTATAATTAAAACTTTATTTTAATATTTCAGAAAAAATTATATGGAAGATTTCTTTTTAGAAAAATGCACAGTTTGATTTATATTCACTACCGTCGGCGGTAGGTACGACCGGTCGGTGCAGCTCATGGAAATTGAATCCCAAGAGTTATTGCACACTGTTAAAGACAAAATCATATTAGCTCATTTAGGAGGCCCATGTATATTGGCCCATGTATAGCTTCTTTAGTCTCACATTGTAAATGTAGAGTTCTCTTCCTCTTTCTACCTCTATATAAGTGTATGTATTCCTATTATTTGAATAATAAGATAATTGAGGGTGATTTTCTCTCTCCTACACTTCTCTTTCTACATGGTATCAGAGCAATTCTTTCTTCCCTGTGCTTCCAGCGGCCTCTAAATTCCTCCTCGCGGACTGCATGCGGACTCGGTTTCTACCCGCATCTGCTGTCCGCTATACTCGTGCGGCCTTCGGCGGCCTGCCTCTTCCAACCCGCCTCCTCTCTACTTTGTGGTTTCACCCTCCTCTCAGGGCTACTTATAGCTTCATCTCTCTCCGACCCGTGGGGTCCACTTGCTCCTGACTGTTTGTTGTTCTCTGCTTCAGTCTGCCGCGGACTGCCTCGCCTCTCGCACTTCTCCGCGGACTTCGCCTTCTCGACCTTCTCGCCGCAGACTGCCCCTTGACGCTTGTCTTCTCGTCACTCGAGCTTGCTGCGAGCTCCTGCCTCAGTCCGCTGCGAGCACCTGCCCCAGTCTGATGTCCGTTGCTGCTACCAAGACTCTTCTCCTCTTCACCGCGACCTAGCTCAAGTCGCCGCGGTCTGCCTCTATTTGCGTTGTGCCGACTCTAGTCGCGACCTCCTTGTTGCTGCGACCTGCGACCTGAGACTTGCGACCTGCGACCGCCATCTCTCTCTGCGGTCTGCTTGCTGTCACCACGGTTTGCTTCTCCTCACCGCGACCTGCGACCTACCTGTTCTCGCCGCGGCCTCCTCATTGTCGTCGCGCCCTGATTTCTCTTCCCACGGCCTGCGACTTGCTCTGGTCGCCGCGGACTGCTCTGGTAGCCGCGGACTGCTCTGGTAGCCGCGGGCTGCTCCGTCCTCTACTGCTAGCCCGCCCGACCTGCTGCTTCTATCTGCCATGGCCTCCACTGACTCCACCACATTTTCCTCCTCTCTGCCCGCTCGAGCTGCTGCGCCAATTCCCGAGGTTCGCGATGAACTTCGCATCACCACTATCTCTCTTAGCGGCAAGGCCAACTATGTCGAATGGGCTCATTCTGTTCGTCGTGTTCTGCAGACTAAGGGTCTACTCCCTCACCTCACTCGGGTCAAACCTGCTGATCCCTCTGATGACTGGCTTCGCGATGACGGCCGAATCCAATCTTGGCTTCTTAACTCTATGGTCACAGAGTATTACCGCATGGCAATGTATTACGAAACCGCTAAGGAAATGTGGGTTGAGCTGCACTCTCTCTACTCTGGGCAGGATAGCTTACAACACCTCTTCGACATTCTCTCTGCTCTTCAATCCCTGGACCCTGGCACCACAGGCGATTTAACTTCCTTTATTGTCAATACGAGAACCTTGGTGGAAGCCTGGATACAACACCAACCTCCCACTGCCGACCATGCTACTCAACAGGCACAGAAGGAGGTTGTTGGGATCGCCATGATGATGACCCGTGTTCCTACTCATCTTCACAGCATCCGGGCCCAGATCCTCTCTTCTCTTACTATACCCTTTATCTGATGTTTGCTCCATGGTGCTCAAAGTTACACCACCCCCCCCCCCCCCGAGGCTCCAGCCACCTTCTCTCCGGCTTTGCTCCAGCAGCACCTACTCCCTACTCCTGTTCCCTCTGGCCGAGGTTCTTCTACTCGGGGCGGCCGCTTCACGTCTCGTGGTCGGGGACGTATTGGGCGCTCTACTCTTAAGTGTACTTACTGCGGTCGCGATGGTCACCTTGAAGTTACCTGTTATCGCATACATGGTTTGCCTCCTCATCTTGCTGCTCCTCTTGTTGTTGTTGCTCCTGCTCCTGCAGGTCCTTCTACCAGCGACCCCTCTGCCACGGCTCAGAAGGATATCAATGACCTCCGCCTCCAGATACTGCAACTTCAAGGCATGGTCAACCGTTCCTCTAGCTCGATTGCTTCCTTCTCTACTGAAGGTATCTCCTGTCTCTCCTACAGCTCTCAATGGATCCTGGACTCTGGAGTCACCCATCACCAAATGTATCTTTGTTGGCTGGCTACTCACGTACCCAAAAGGGGTACGTCTGATATTCTCCCACACTCAACAAGGTGCTTGTCGCCGCGGATGTTATCTTTGCTGAAGATGAAAGCTTCTTCTCTCCCACCTCCCCTCTACCACCTCAGTCCACTATTCCCCGTCCAGCTGTTCTCGTTACCTCTCTGCCTCCTACAACTTCCGCTCCTCCCGTACCAACTTCACCACCCCTCCCTCCGCCTTCACCTCTCTGTGACTATACTCGCCGCTCGTCCAAGATTGCAGCTCGACAGCAGCCCCTACTACTGATGCTCTTCTGCGCGTTGACGATCCAACACCACCCTCTACAGCTCATCCCATGGGAAACTGTCTCCCTCCATCGCCTCTCACCACCACTTCGCACGTTTGCCCTCTCTCTCTCCACTATTTCCATTCCTAACTCCTTGCAGGAAGCTCTACAACATCCGGGCAGGCGTGCGGCCATGGACGACGAGATGGCAGCTCTCTGAGCTAACCAAACTTGGGACCTTGTTCCTCTCCCTCCTGGTCAATCTTGTGTTAGCTGCAAATGGGTCTTTACAATCAAACATGCTCCTGATGGGAACAGTTGATCGTCTCAAAGCCCGTCTGGTGGCCCGAGGCTTCACTCAGCAACATGGTCTCGACTACGACGAAACGTTCTCCCCGGTGGCCAAACTAAGTACCGTCCGGGTTCTGATCTCTCTTGTTGTGCACCGCCAATGGTCCCTTCATCAATTAGATATCAAGAATGCTTTTCTCAATGGCGATTTTCAGGAGACTGTGTATATGCACCAAACACCCGGGTTTGAGACCACGGGGGAGTCTCGTGTAAGTCTTCTCCGGAAGTATATATATGGTCTCAAACAATCCCCACGCGCTTGGTTTGATAAGTTCAGTAAGGTGGTTCGCGAGATGGGATTCACTCGAAGTTCTGCTGATTTCTCTCTCTTTACTCGTCATCAAGAAACAGGGACAGTTCTTCTTCGTATCTATGTTGATGACATCCTAATTACGGGAAACGACGGCATCGGGATCCAGAAAATCAAACAACATCTGAACTCCGTTTTTCAGACAAAAGATCTGGGTAATCTGCGATACTTCCTTGGACTTGAGGTTGCAAGGAGACCTGATGAACTAGTCTTATCTCAACGGAAGTACTGCATAGATCTTCTACAAAGTGCGGGCTACTCGGGATGCAAGCCTACAGATACTCTGATAGATATGAATCATCAGCTGTCAAATCATGACTCTGGGAATGACCCTGTTCTGACCAATCCAGAGTACTATCGACGCTTGGTGGGGAAACTTATCTACCTCACAGTTATGCGGCATGATATCTCATTCGTTGTTGGAGTTGTAAGCTGATTCATGCATACCCCTCGAACTTCTCATCTTCAAGACGTCGAACGGATCCTCAGATATTTAAAGAAGGCTCCTGGACAAGGACTTGTTTATAAGTCATCGATTTCCTTATCTCTTGTTGCCTACTCTGATGCAGACTACGCAGGGTCACTTGATGATAGACATTCCACAACTGGTTTTTGCACCTACCCCGGTGGACATCTTATTACCTGGTGCAGCAAGAAACAGACTATTATTGCTCGCTCATCCGCCGAGGCTGAATATCGTGCTATGGCAGCAGTTGTGTCAGAGGTCACCTGGCTAGAGGGCCTGCTCAGCGATATGGGTCTCACACTCTCCTCTCCTGCTACCCTGCTCTGTGACAGTCAAGCGGCCATAAATATTGCCACGAATATGGTGTTTCATGAGCGCACGAAGCATATTGAGGTTGACTGTCACTTCATTCGGGAGAAGGTTCAATCAAAGAAGATAGTATTGGAACATATTGCGGCCTCCGGTCAAATTGCTGATATCTTCACTAAAGCTCTCTCTTGGACTCTATACTATCAGTTTTTATCCAAGCTTGGCGCATATGACTTATACGCTCCAGCTTGCGGGGGAGTGTTAAAGACAAAATCAAATTAGCTCATTTAGGAGGCTCATGTATATTGGCCCGTGTATAGCTTCTTTAGTCCCACATTGTAAATATAGAGTTCTCTTCCTCTTTCTACCTCTATATAAGTGTATGTATTCCTATTATTTGAATAATAAGATAATTGAGGGTGATTTTCTCTCTCCTACACTTCTCTTTCTACACACAAAAGAAATTTGCAATGTATTTTTTGTTAGAAGCTTTTAGAATTGTTATTTAAAACATTTTATAGCATGGAAATAAAATTAAGATAATAAGACAAAGAGAGACATAATTTTATTTCTTTGGAAATTGAATACAAAAATGTTTGATTTCAATGACGCTTGAAATCAAGCCGTAACGAAAAAACCTTGTTGGTTTACAATACCGACCCTTCTCCCAAGGACCGGTTGGTTATATCCTATCTCTCTCCAGATAAAGCCTTGAACTGCCCCCTAGATCTACACATAGACTTAATCGCCAACACACTTGGCGAATTACGGATTACTCCCTGTAATCTGACGTCCTCCACTGACGATTTCCCCCTAAGTCTTGCAAGACTTAGCGTCAACAACTGTGGCGAATTTCTCACGGAATCCTTCCGGGAATCTAAAGTCCTCCTCGGACGATTTATTAGTTGAATATACGCGTTAGACGCGGTTTAATTTACGTATTATGTTTTTCTCATTTAATTGTTCACGTGATATGTCACGTGTGTTTCGGCCTATAAATATGTAAGCTTTGCCCGGTTTTAGGGCATCTGAATAATTGAATCCTCCTTTCCACTTGGTATCAGAGCCGAGCCAGCCGGTCCCGTTCATGATCCCATGCTCGTGATCCCGCCGCTCCGCCCGCGTTCGTGAACCCGTCAATCGGCCCGCTCTCGCTCCGCCCGCTCTCGCTACGCCAGCTCTCGCTCCGCCCGCTCTCGCTCCGCCCACTCTCACTCTGCCCGCCCGCTCCCGCTCCGCTCATGCTCCGCCCGCCTTCCAGGGCCGCGACTGAAGCAGCGTCCAGTCGCGCCTCTCGCGCCCTAGCCCAGTTTTTGCCGCTCTTCCTTTTTCGACCGCCTCCCTTCAGTGTCTCTTCTTCTCAGTGGCGTTCCTCTTCGACGGTCTTCTCTGCCCGGGTTTTTCGCGCGGCCCTTCGTCTCCGACCATTTTGTCCTCCATGAGGGTTGCCGGAGACATCGTGCTCACATCCTTCGGTGTCCTCTCCGACAGCTTGATCTAAGGGACACTCGTAGGATGTGGTTCCGTCTGATTTGAGATCTTCATCTTCTGCAGTTTCTCTTTGATGGGTGATTCCTCCGACATCTCCTCGGCTCCTCACACCGATGTCCTTCATGGTTCCTCTGCAGATCCTCCTTGGAGCCACGATCAGTCTGGCTCGTTGAAAATACCTACTGTTGCCTTGGATGACATGAATTATCTGGAATGGTCCAGGGCAGCACAACATGCTATTCGCAGTCACCAGCTATACAAACATATTAATGGTACTAGTGTTTAGCCACCACGTATCGATCCCTCTTGGAGAAAATGGGATGCGGACAATTCATTGGTTGTCTCGTGGTTACTTCACTCGATGTCCCCCCAGGTGTATCGCAGTTATATGTTGTTGGACTCTGCTTATGAAATTTAGCAACAGACCCGTGACACATATTCTCAGGTAGACAGTTCGACGCAGATTTATGAGCTCACTCGACGTATTTTGGAGCTGAAGCAAGGTACCATGATGATCGTTTCTGTCTGCTATTCTGAGTTCGAACGTCTGTATCAAGAATTGGATTACTTCAACACCTTTATTGTTGCTTGCACTGCCGATGCGCAAGCCCTACAGAAGGATAAAGACCGTTTTCGGGTTCATGTCTTCCTTATGGGACTCAACATGGAGTTTGACGTCGTTCGCTTGCATGTCCTCCACCGTGAGCCTCTTCCCTATCTTCGGGAGGCTTTCAGTATGCTCCTCAGTGATGAGAATCGTCATCGCAAGCTTGGTTCCACTAATGATCACTCTGCGCTGGCTGGGATATCTCGAGGACCTCCTCCTGTATGCAGCCACTGTGGGAAGAAAGGTCATACCAAGGACATCTATTTTTTTCTGCATCCTCACCTTGCTCCATCTGGTCGGGGTTCTACAGCTCGTGGGAGAGGTGGGCACCGTGGTGGTGGCCGCCAGACTGGTGATCGCACTCAGTATTCTGCGCACTTGACTGAGGTTCAGGACACATCTGGGGGCATGTCTGTTATGGAGTTAGAAGCTTTTCTTTGTATGTTGCGCTCCCAGACTGACTTTACACCGGTCGATTCTATTGTTGTGTTTGCTACTTCAGGTCTCTCAAGTGCTCATGTTGTGTCTTCATCCCCTTCCGAGTGGATCATCGACTCGGGTGCGGCAGATCACATGACTGGATCTGCCTCAGGTTTTACCTCTAATACTCCTATTTCTGATCGTGATAAGGTCATTGCTGCTAATGGTTCTCATTAGTTATTAAAGGCGCAAGGCGCACCAAGGCGCAAAAGGGTATTAGAGCCTAGGCGCAATACTCAAGGCGCAGGCGCGCCTGACGAAGGCAAGACGCAACTAGATCCATTTTAAATAATCAATATCAAACATCATTTCAGTTTCTCGATCAAATTCTTCATCTAGTCTACTAATTAGTCATTCATTACTATTATTTTTTATCTCTTAAAAAATAGAATTAATGTGGTCACTTATATCATATCTAAGTCTCAACGCACAATTATCTTCCACAAACACTAAATCAATAAAAAATTATTGAGTTATTGCATTATTTTGTTTTTAAAATTTTAAAGAAAAAATTTTACGAAAAAAAATTCACTCAGACATGCCTTTTATATTCTAAAGGTGTCAATAAGGCGCACAGAGGCACAAACCTCTGATCCTGGTGAGCCTGGAGCCTTAGTCGCGCCCGAGGTGCGCCTTTAAAAACATAGTGGTTCTCTCTCTTCCATCGCTGGTAAAGGAATCGTTGTCTGTTCTCCCGACCTCTCATTGTCCTCGGTTTTGCATGTCCCTTCATTTTCTCGCAATCTTCTCTTCATTAGTCACTTGACTACCGCTTTAAATTGTTTCGTAACCTTTTTCCCTGATGTTTGTATGTTTCAGGATTTGGATACGAAGCGGACGCTTGACAGTAATAGGAACGTTGGTGGGTTGTACCTGCTGAGCCAGTTATTATCTCGCAGTGCACTTTCTTCCACCAGATCTCCGACGTTACACGACATCCGGCGCTGGCATCAGCGCCTTGGCCACCGTCTGCTCTATATCTTACTAAATTGTTTCCTGCTTTCAATCATTTAATTAAGTCGTTTTCTTATGACACGTGTGAACAATCCCAACATGTTCGTCAGAGTATCAGTCATGTCTTTTTCTAGTTCATGTCTGTTTGATGTTATCCATTCTGATGTTTAGGGTCTCTCCCCGGTGTTATCTTTATCTGACTATAAATGATTTGTTACTTTTATTGATTGTCATTCTCGTAATACTTGACTTTATTTGTTAAAAAACAAATGTGATGTGCTTGCTAGCTTTCAGTCTTTTCATAAAATGATGGTGCAATAGTTCAGCGGCAAAATTCGCGTGCTTCGTAGTGATAATGATGGGGAATATGATGACCGGGGAGCGTTCGGTGCCTATCTTGTCGAACATGGCATTATTCATCAAACCACATGCGTCCACAATTCGACTCAAAATGGTGTCGCTAAACGGAAAAATATACACTTGCTAGAGGTTGCTTGGTGTTTGTTGCTTTTTATACACATTCCCAAGGCCTATTGGGGTGATGCGGTACTCACGCCCGCCCACCTTATTAACCGTCTTCTGTCTCGTTCCATTTCCTATGATACGCCCCTTTCACGTCTAGCCAAGAACCACATTGTCCACACCTCTCACATCGTCCTTCGCATCTTTTGCTCAGTCTGTTTTGTCCATGTTCATACCCCGCATCATGATAAATTGGATGCGCGCTCTCTTCGATGTGTATTCGTTGGATACTCTCCTACCACCAAAAGGTATCGGTGTTATCACCCTCCCACTCATCGCTACTACTGCACTGTTGATGTTACTTTTCGTGAGGGGGAGTCATTTTTTTGCCCTCGTCAGGGGGAGACGAGTAGTAACGACGACGAGACCATCGACTCTCCTCTCTCGATTGTTGCCTCTCCTCATATCCCCCTTACTCATGTTCTGTGTACTGCTCTTGTCTATTCCACCTCTACTCCTATATTATATGCATACTCCCGCAAACCCTGATTGCTGAGCAAGTGCAGACAGTGGATGTTCCACCAGTGCCGGTGCCTGTCTCTGATCCAAATTCAGATGATGACTTTCATGTTCCTCTTGCTCATCTTAAAGGTAAAACGTGTGGCACCAAACACCACATAGTCAACTACATTTGTTATACTCACCTCTCTCAGGCTCACAAAGATTTAATTTCATCTCTTTCCTCTATATGATTCCTAATACCTGGCAGGAGACTGCTCAGATACCTGAGTGGAAACAGGCTATAGAAGAGAAAATGTGTGACTAGGAAAAAAATGGAACATGGCGGCTTGCTAGTCTTCCCCTTGGTAAGCGAACGGTTGGGTCACACTGGATCTTCTCTGTTAAACATAATCAAGATGGGGTGGTGGAGCGGTACAAAGCTCGTTTGGTCGCTTAAGGGTATACCCAGACCCAAAGTATTGACTACCAAGAAACCTTTGCCCCTATTGCAAATATGAATTCTATTCAGGTGATTCTCTCGTGCTGCTAGTCGTGGATGAGAGCTACAACAGCTCAACGTCAAAAATGTGTTCTTGCATGTTGATCTGGAAGAAGAAGTCTACATGACTATCCCTCTGAGCTTTATCAAAGAAGGGTTCAATGGAAAGGTCTGTCAACTGCAGAAATCCTTATATGGCCTGAAGCAGTCCCCGAGAGCTTGGTTTGGACGGTTTAATAAGACCATGCTTCAACTAGGCTATGCTCAAGGACAAGTTGATCATACTCTCTTTATCAAGAGGTGAGGAGCACAGATATCAATTATTACTGCATACGTGGATGACATCATCATTACAGGTGAAGACTTAGAGGAGATCGTTCACTTGAAAAAACAACTGGGCAAAAAATTTGTAGTCAAGGATTTGGGGAAGTTGAAATACTTCTTGGGAATTGAAGTAGTGAGGTCTCGACGAGAGATCTTCATCTCTCAGAGAAAGTATACCCTTGATCTTCTGGGTGAAGCTGGGATGCTAGGGCATGCACCCGTGGATACTCCAATTGAGGCTAATCACAAGATTGATGTGGATACTAGTGGGAAGAAAGTGGAAGCTTCAATATACCAACGATTGGTTGGGAGGATCATATATTTATCTCATACTCGCCCTGATATTACGTATGTTGTGAGTGTCCTAAGTAGATTCATGCACTCACCCTCAATTTGCCATCAGCAGACAGCATATCGGGTATTGCGATACCTCAAGAAGTCTCTAGGACGTGGGCTTCTGTTCTCTCCAAACCAAACTTTGGAGATTGAAGTGTTTACAAATGCCGATTGGGCCAGTAGTCAAGGTGATATAAATTCTACTACTGGTATTGCTCGTTTGTGGGTGGCAACCTTCTATTGTGGAAGAGCGAGAAACAGAATATTGTTGCTCACTCCAGTGCTGAAGCAGAATATAGGGCTATGGCGCAAGGAGTTTGTGAGGGATTGTGGTTGAAGACAATTCTCTAAGATATGGGTCTCCAAGTGAACAAACCAGTTACTATCTACTGTGACAACAATGTTGTCATTAGTATTGCACACAATCCGGTACAACATGACAGGACGAAACATGTCGAAGTTGACAGACACTTCATCAAAGATCACCTTGACAAGGGGAATATCTGCACTCCATTTGTGAACTCATATGATCAGCTAGCAGATGTCTTCACCAAGGGGTTAAGCAGTGACAACTTCATGAACAATACTATCAAGTTGGGAATGATCAATATATATTCCCAACATGAGGGGGATAGTTGAATATACGCGTTAGACGGGTTTAATTTACGTTTTATGTTTTTCTCATTTAATTGTTCACGTGATATGTCACGTATGTTTCGGCCTATAAATATGTAAGCTTTGCCCGGTTTTAGGGCATCTGAATAATTGAATCCTCCTTTCCACTTTCTCCACGCCCGATACAAAAAAGGTAAAAATGAGATTACAAATAGAAAATATGTAAAAAAAAACCCCTAAGAATTTCTGAAAGTGAAGACGAAGACGACGTAGAGATCAACGTTCTTATGCATTCGGCCTTCGTGTTGAATATGTGTTGTAGAACTTCCCCTTCAGATTCTTTTTCCGATGAATGTGTTTACCTAAGAGAGTTCTCCCTATGTCTGAAGAGCCTCTCACAAAAAATTCGGAGGTGTGGCTTCGGTGGATGAATCCTTTTAATAGGAGTTAAGACGGTCTTTAAATAGATCCAAAGTGCTACAGCCGTCGGTAGGGTTACCACCTCGCGGTACCTCATAAGGTATGTACGCGACACATGGATTGTGGCATATATGGAAAACTTACTCAACCATTTTAGGCACGATCGGATACAACGCCGCGATTGAAACACCACAACCTAGTTTAACAGAAAATCAGCAATCCGGTCGGGCCCGCGATAAGAAGTAAACTAAGGAACGATATAAAAACGGGTATAAAGCAAGTAATAATAAATGTGCTAAAAAGAAACTTACAACGGAAGAAGAGTAAATATTTGGTTAAAAGTGTACCTTGCAATGATGCATTCACAGAGCCAACTAGAACTAAATATAACACTAAGAGACTGTAATACTGACAAACTGTAATAAAATGGTACATTAAATATAACTGGAGTACAAGAACAGAATAGTACAACTGAAATGATTGACAATAGCGATGACTGCACCGTCTATTCTAAGTGGATCCCCTCACCCGATCCCACTATAAAAACAAGTTCCAAATGGTTCAAGCCCACTGGAGAGTAAGAAATACTACTACCTACAGTAACACTTAAAGAAAAATATAAATGAATTTTACTTGAATTTAAAAAATGCATAATTTAACAACATTAAATTTGGCACTTGAGTTCATGATTTGACATACAATCGACCTACTGTGTCCTGACACACACCTTTCTCAAATGTATAAGTCGTTGATTTCTAAAGTTTTAGAAATGAGTTTGATGTATGTTTCAGCAACTTTCATTATTAGCTTATTAGCCCATATCACTAACAACGGTTGTGCACAAGCGAAAATCTGTAGTTTGAGGGCAATCCTGATGGTGCCCTGAACTGAGTGTCCCTCAAGTGGAATATTGAATCCTATCTGAGGAGTTCCACTCATATCACTAACAGCGTTTGTGCACAAATTAAAACCTGCAGACAGCAGTCTGAGCGACAAACCTGATGGTGCGCTGAACTGATTGTCCCCCAAGTAGAACACTGACTCCTATCTGAGGAGTTATATATCTGTAATAGGGGTCATCGACCCTAAACCTAAAATTTGTGTGGTGGCCTACAAGCCCTAAGAACACGGAGGTGTGCCTCCACCAAAATAGGAGGGCGAACCTATTACACCATTTTCTGAATTAATATAGACTGGAGTTCAATGTAACAAATACGGGGTAACGTTCTAGTTAAATACACTGAGTTTAGAATTTTTCATGAAACTGAATTTGCTAATTTAGCCTAAGTGTGGTTACCCTTTTGACTTGGTTCTGACTATAAGAACTTGTAACTTCCAAGTGTGTATACTAACATAATTAAAACATGAATCACAAACAATCTGAGTTGTTTAACATAAAGACTGTTTCGACGCTCGTAAATGCGGCGAGGCAACTTGATCCCCTTCAAATAAATCTGTCCACCACAAACTCCTTAACTCTAACGCTCTTCCCAAAATCTTGATCCAACAGTGGTTACAACCCAAATTTGGTGGTTGATTAGGACTTGGGAAAGCCTTAAATCTCCAATTCCTGAATTTGGGCAAGAGAAACGAAGGGTACTCAACGTTGGGCATCTAACCAGACGATTTCCACGTAAGGAATGGAAAGAAGGAAGAAACGACACTCACCGGAACCAAAACTGTGCTCCAACCACTTTACCCCGCCGGCTAGGGCAGAAGCCGGAACTCCAACAACACTTGGATAGAGGGAGAGGAGGTTGATGAGGGCTGCAAAGAGAGGAGAAGATGTCGTCTAGGGTTTCCGACACTACAGGCGCTTCCCGCGAGCAGTTGCAGGAGGCAGAATCGGCGCATCCTGTGCGCGGAAATGTTTACACTCGGCTGAAGGCGGGGTGGTTTCCGCGATAGACAGGGAGTGCGGGGTTAATGCGGGAGCGGCAACGAGAGGGGTTCGATTTTAGTAACCGAACCGTGAGTGGGAGGTGTGAACTGACGCTATTATAATAGATGGAGAAAATTTATGTTTTTCTTCCAATTTCGATTGTGTCATAGAAACCAAACAACGTGAATATCTCGGCACAAAAAAAATTCACGCAGACTTCTAAATCGTGTCAATCACTAATATAAAAAAATTTGCGAAATAAACTCGCGCGAATAATTAAATCATAGCAATCAATTTGAATCATGAATAATTACGTGTCGACATCACAACCATTGATTTTTGGTGAACAATGAAATTGATTAAAAATAACTTGATACCTCCCCATAACGCCGGCTCGATTAATTTTGTTCGTGATCGGGCTCTGAAATTAAAATTACACGCGACGTTTCAATTTAGGGTGTTACAACGATAAGGGTTAGAGCGCCACAATAGTTTGATGTGTGCAGATCTGTTGAATCTCCTCCAATTGGCACTCAATCTGTCGGCGATTGACGGACATTCCATATACTACAGTCAGGCGGTAAGGTTACCGCGCCGCGATAAGAGCTTGTTAAGTATTCACGCCGACATCCTCTTCTAGCTGACAGGGTTACCGCAAACGGTAGATGTTACTGTGTGGTGTTATATCTTCTCGTCGACATGTGTAGCATTAACTCTTCTCGTCGACATGTGTAGCATTAACTCTTCTCGTCGACATGTTATCGCTTCTCGTGACAAGTTATCTTTTCTTGTCGACAAGCTAGCGCCAACAACAATTGTTATCGCTCTGCGGTAGTTCACGGAGATGCGCTTAGGCTTCCGTCTCTTATTCTCGTTCAACGTATGCTTGTACTTGTACGACCTGTACACTATAAATATGCAAAAGACTAGATCAAATATATCATGGTATTTGTTATTTTCAAACCAAGAGATGTGAAACACGTGTTCCAACAAAGTGAAGGTGGTGGGAGAGGTGAGGAGGTTGCCGACCAAAGAGGTAGCCGAAGGTGGTGGTGGTGGTGTTGGACGGAGGTGGAGTTGGAGGAGAGAGTCGGCCAAGGGGAGGGGGAGGGATTTTCCTCGGCTTCGCACCTATGCTCCGGCTTCGACACCAGTGATCAAGAGGAGGATCTTTCTCACTAACTTTCAATCCCTCTCAAATGAGCATTTTACCTATATATATATATAAACTAAGGAGGAGTCATGTACGGTCATGATTCTCCAATTATGACGACCTCAAAAACATACAATATAAAAATCAAAAAAATACATAACTAAAATTTCTAGATCGACGATCCGCTCGAAATGAATAGTCTTGATCTTCCCTAGACCTAAACTGTGGTGTGATCCACATCAATTTCCCTCGCCTTGAAAGCATTCATCTTTGTGAATGAAGATATCGTATTCGTCAGAAGACGGGGCGAATCTCTCTAGCTCTGGTACTGTCAAGATCCCGTGAGCTTGGATCTTTGTGAGAAGATCAAATGAATCTGAGGGTGCTACTGTTGCGAGTGTTGAAGATAGTATTGTGGGAGATTATGCTGACGAAGTACTGAGGATGGTGTTGTGGCTACAAGAAATGATGATGATGTTGGAGTCAGATAAGATGATGTCGGTGGTGAAGACGATACTAATGATGACTGATGTTGTTGATGTTGTCATCAACGTCGAGAATGGTGATGTTGAGTATGTTAGAAATGATACCGGTAGTGGTATTGGTGGTTGAGTGATAGGAGGGAGGAGTGTGGGGTTGAGACTTTGGAGTGGTGGAAGGCAGTGGATGCTTGCACAGGTCAAGCAAAATTATAAAGACTAAGAGAAAGTAACGGAGATAACTCTATAGGCACAAACAATAACCATGCAACTATACTAGCAATAATAAATTTTATAAACAATATTACAATACAAGCAACAATTAAATAGAATTCCAAAGTAAGGAAACACCTAATGTGTAGTATATATGCAAGAGAGCTTGTACATAAATACACAAGTGAATAAATCTCAACAAATCACAAGAAACTTGGAGGCAAATATTGCAAACTAGTACCAACAGATAATGAACAAACAAACATATCAACAATGAAAATATCACAACTCATCAATATATTCATAATAATCATGGGGTAGAAAGTTTGGTGGATGTCTGGTCACTGGTGATATGTCGGTGGTCAGAGAGACAACGGATGGCTGAATTTCGACTGTTGGAGGAGAGTCATAGACCTGTACGGGGATGCTGGACTACTAGTTGTTGGAAATGAGTTGAAACGTCAACTGGAGGTGCTGAAATTAATTCCATGGGCTGGAATTCAGGTTGGGGCAGGAACAGGGAATAGTGGATTGTAATCAGGGACTTTGGGTGCTGGAATGAAATTCCAAAAACCAGAAACGTTTTCTCAAGGCAGTATACTCCTGGAATAGAGGAGATAATAGTGGAGGAAGGAGTTATGGAGGGGTATGGGTGAGAAAAGAGTCGGCTGGAAGAGAATCCAGAGGCTGGATGCTGTTCTGACACTAGGCTGAAATGAGAAGGTTGGATATTGTTCTGGACTGAAGAGTAGCGGAATAATGGGAGGGTGTGACTGTTAAGCCTCCAAACGAGGCTAGGCTATTTGGGCAACATTACCAGCGGCGGCAACGCCGCGTGCAAGGCAATAACGGGGCTGAACCAATGGGTTCAGCCCCCTCTTCTTAAAAGATCGGCTCAAGGGGGGCTGAACCACATTTGGTTCAGCCCCATGGGGGCCGGCCGGCCCCTCGGTTGACCGGCCTTGGGTCTCGGGTTATATATACCCGGACCCCTCTCTTTTGGAGTTATGCAAGAATTATCCAAGGTATTTCCTTCCTCCCTCTTTTCAACCCTAATCTCTATCTTCTTCCTCTAGTTCTTCTTCTTCCCTAGTACGTGCATAACAATTGGTATCAAAGCATTCCTTCCTCCATCATGGTGACTACACGCTCGCAAGAGGAGAATGACCGCTTGGAAACCCTAGAGGAGAATTTGATGGGGCTTACCGATTCGGTAGCCGCCATCGAAGAAAATGTCAAAACGTCCACTCAAAGGTTGGAAGAGCGAATCGACGACCGCTTGAACAATATCATGACGCTATTAGCGCAAAATTTGAAGGGCAAGGCGGTGGCGGAGGAGGAACCGGGCGGATCTACAGGGAATAGGTCGGAAATGCCCGGACTTGGTGGATCGGGTGCGGGAAGCGCCGGATCGGGGGCTGCGGGCGTCGGATTGGGTGCTGCGGGCCAGGCGGGGGCTGGATCGGGTGCGGCGTACCACGGAGGGGCCGGATCGGCTTGGGGCGGCATCGGTTGGTCGGGATCGGCGTCTGCGCATACGCAGGGGCCCGGATCGGCAGCTGTCGGCGCTGGCTGGGCTGGATCGGGGGTGGCGAGCATGCAGGGGGTCGGGTTCGTCCCGGCGGGCTACAGCGGCGCGGGAAATGCCGCAGGCGGCTCCAGCGGGGTCGGTTGGGCATCAACGTCCCCTGTGAGGCTCGGATCGGGGCCGGCGAGCCATCAGGGCGGCGGGGTTGGGCCGGGTGTCTGCGGCATGGCTGGGGGTGGCTTCGGAGTGGCTGGATTTGGGCCGCCAGGACTGGACATGGCCGGTAGGGGTGGCGGCTTCGCAACTGGTCTTGACGGAAGGGCTGGGACTTTTACCGAGCACGCTCCTTGGAGGCAAGGTCGGGATGGGTTGTTACCCCCACCGGCAGGAAGAGGGCAACCACCAGGCTTTGGTAGAGGGGTGCAGTGTGGAGAAGGGGGGCCTTTCCGTCATGGGGCCCCAATGGCGGGGGAACGCGGCCAAAGGCCGTACATGGCTCCCAAGTTGACTCGGATGAATTTCCCTCGGTACAGTGGGGGCGACGCTTTGGAGTGGGTGCAAAAAGCTGAGTTGTTTTTCAGCTATCAGGAGGTGTCAGAGGCTCAGTGGGTGCAGCTAGCGTCCTTCCATCTGGAGGACGAAGCGTTCCAGTGGACACAGTGGTTCTTGCAGGGACGGGAGTATGTTCCGTGGGAGGAGTTTGTGGAAGGCTTCACGGCTCGGTTCGGGCCTTTGGAGTTTGAAGACTTTGAGGCGCTTTTACAGAAGCTACGGCAGAAGGGTACAGTGATGGAGTACAGAACGGAGTTTGAGAAGTTGGCCAACAGGGTTCAGTGAGAAGAAAAGACACTCCTCAGCTGTTTTGTTTCAGGACTGAAGGATCACTTACGCGATGAGGTTCATGTCTACATGCCCCGTAGTCTGAACCACGCAATCAGCTTGGCGCGCATCCAAGAGGAAAAGTTAAATAGGCAACGAGCCCGCAGTATGG
The DNA here is from genome assembly GCA_039583875.1 of Platanthera guangdongensis. NCBI lineage: Eukaryota > Viridiplantae > Streptophyta > Magnoliopsida > Asparagales > Orchidaceae > Platanthera > Platanthera guangdongensis. The sequence continues at coordinate 31,169,810 of CM077166.1, read as the reverse complement.
CACGACACACTACTACACCGGCCGCGGCCAGGAGGGAGACCCCAGTGGCCGGCCGACCGACGGTGACACGGTTGTCTTGGAACGAGTTACAAGCTCGGAAGGAGAAAGGCCTTTGCTTTAATTGTGATGAGAAATTTACGCCAGGACACAAGTGCCAGAAGGTCCAGGTCTTTATGTTGCATCAGGAGGAGCGGCTGGAGGAGGACGAGTTTCCGGAGGAGAGCTGGAGTCTGGGGGGGACTTAGACTTGACGGAGTTGGGTGTGTCCCTACATGCCATGGAAGGGTGCAATCCACCTCCGCTTAATATGCGGCTGGCGGGGTGGATTCGGCAGGAGAGGGTGAACATTCTGGTGGACAGTGGGAGTACTCATAATTTTATTCATCTAGATGTGGCACAGCGGGTGGGGCACGTGATTGACGTTGGAGTGGCGTTCCAGGTTATTGTTGCAGACGGCAGCAAGCTACAGTGCCAGGGAGTATTGAAGGCAATGGAGCTTCGGATGAAGGGTTATGTGGGCTGCACGGATGTCTATCTCTTACCGATCTGAGGCTCAGATATGGTGCTTGGCGTGCAGTGGTTGCAGCAGTTGAGGAGGGTGACCTTTGACTGGGACCAGATGACGATGGAGTTCTCGCAGGGGGGGGCGCCAGTTCTGTTTGAAAGGGCTCCGATCTTCTCCGGTCAAGGAGATCTCCATTCGCAGCCTACAGCAGCTTCAGGAGTCCAGTAGTCTGATGACGGTCTTGTTGGGGGTGAGGTCTGACGAGGATAGACCGACGGAGGTTCCTGACCAGATGCGGGGATTAGTGGAGTAGTATGATGACATTTTCCAGGAACCGGGGACGCTTCCACCGTCACGGTTCCGTGATCACCAGATTGTGCTCCAGACGGGGGCGGAGCCGCCCAACACTCGCCCTTACAGGTATCCCCACATGCAGAAGGCAGAGATCGAGCGTAGTGTGAAGGAAATGCTTGAGGCCGGCATTATACGGCCTAGTACCAGTTCCTTCTCAGCCCCAATTATTCTGGTTAAAAATAAGGACGGATCGTGGCATTTCTGCGTAGATTACCGTGCCTTAAACAGTGTTACCGTGAAGGACAAGTTCCCGATTCCCGTGATTGAGGAGCTGTTGGACGAGTTGCGTGGGGCGACTAGATTCACGAAGCTGGATTTGCGATCCGGCTATTACCAGATCCTTATGAAGGAGGAGGACGTGCATAAGACGGCTTTCAGAACTCATGACAGCCACTATGAGTTCTTAGTGATGGCGAATGGCTTGACGGGGGGACCATCTACTTTTCAGGCCAATATGAACGAGATTTTTCGGTCATTCCTGCGACACTTCGTCTTGATCTTCTTTGATGACATTCTGATCTACAGCGCTACTTGGGAGGATCATTTACGTCATGTGGCTCAGGTCTTCTCTACTCTTCGGCAACATAAGCTCTATGCTAAGAGGTCCAAGTGTTCTTTTGGACAACAGGAGGTGGAGTACTTGGGGCATCTAGTTTCCGCGGATGGGGTGAAAGCCGACCCACGGAAGATCGAGAGTATGCTTTCTTGGCCACAGCCTCTGACCGTTCGGGCGCTGCGGGGGTTCTTGGGCCTCGCTGGGTACTACCGGCGTTTTGTACGGGATTATGGGAAGATTGATCGGCCACTTACGCAACTGCTTCAGAAGGATGCTTTCTCGTGACAGGATGAAGCCGAGACCGCCTTTCAGGCGTTGAAGCGGGCGATGACGATGACTCCAGTGCTGGCACTTCCCGATTTCACTAAGGAGTTTGTGGTGGAGACGGATGCTTCCGGCGTCGGCATGGGAGCGGTCTTGATGCAGGAGGGCCGGCCGATCGCTTTCTACAGTAAGGCCTTGGCTCCACGGACACTGGGCCTATCGGTGTATGAAAAGGAGATGCTAGCGGTTATTCATGCGGTGGCCCTATGGCGGCCATACCTGCTGGGACATCGTTTTAAAATACGGACAGATCATCAGAGCTTGAAGCACCTTCTCGACCAGCGGATTTCTTCCCCCCTTCAACAGAAGTGGGTCACTAAGTTGCTGGGATATGATTATGAGATCGAGTACCGACCGGGGAAGGACAATCGGGTAGCTGACGCCCTGTCGCGCTTACCAGCGGGGGCCTTGGCGCACATTTCTATGCCACAGTTGGAGTCGATGGATGAGATTCAGGAGGAGGTGCAGCGAGATCCCGAGTTACGGGTCATTGTAGAGAACCTGCGGCAGGCTCGGGAGGTGACCCCGGGTTATCACTTACAAAATGACCGGCTATATTATCAGGGACGCGTGGTCATTCCTTGGCAGTCAGCTTGGAGGACGGTGATGATGCATGAGTTCCATTCGTCGCCGACGGGCGGTCACGCGGGTATTTCTCGCACTCTCCAGCGGGCTCGAGCAAATGTCTTTTGGAAAGGGATGCGTCGTGACATTCAGGAATTTGTTCAGAAATGTGATGTCTGCCAACGACAGAAATATGAGACTACTTCTTCAGCTGGGCTACTCACCCCCTTGGAGATTCCGCATCAAATCTGGGATACGGTTTCTATGGACTTCATTGATGGGCTGCCCAAGTCGCAGGGTAAAACAGTCATCTTAGTGGTGGTGGACAAGTTGTCCAAGTATGGGCACTTCCTGGTTCTGAGCCATCCTTACACAGGTGAGTCTGTGGCGGCTTTATTTGTTCGGGAGATTGTTCGCTTGCACGGGATTCCCCGGGCGATCATTTCCGATCGGGACCCGACTTTTGTTGGAAGATTTTGGACGGAACTCTTTCGCTTGCAAGGGACTTCATTGCGTTTTAGTACAGCTCACCATCCTCAGACCGATGGACAGACGGAAGTCTTAAATCGGGGCGTGGAAACTTACCTTCTTTGCTTTATTATGGATGAGCCAAGGACATGGGCCAGTTGGTTACATTGGGCGGAGTACTGCTACAACACTTCGTATCACTCCGCTAGCAAACTCACCCCTTTTGAGGTCGTCTATGGTCGGCCACCTCCCTCCTTAAGCAGTTATGAGTCCGGCAGTACCGCTGTGGCTGCCGTTGATCGGGCACTCCGTGATCGTGATCGGACCCTCGCCACCTTGCGCGAGAATCTTCGGGCGGCGCAGGATCGTATGAAAGCACAGGCAGATCGACATCGGACGGACAGAGAGTTCCAGGTGGGGGATGAGGTTTTCCTCAAACTTCGCCCTTACCGGCAGTTGTCTGTGGCGCAGAGGACAAATCAGAAGCTGGAACCCCGCTACTATGGACCCTTTCGGATCACGCGACGGGTCGGGCCAGTTGCGTATACCTTGGCATTACCCGAGGGCTCACGGATTCATCCTACCTTTCATGTTTCCTTGTTGAAGCGTAAGCTGGGTGAAGCTGTTCCGGTCTTTCCCGTGCTGCCCGAGGCTACTTCTGGCGGCGAGCTTCGCCCCATTCCGGCCGATGTACTATTGATCAAGTGGAAACGTCGAGGCACAGTGTACTGTCCAGAGCTGTTGATTAAATGGAAGGATCTCTCCGCAGAGCAAAATACTTGGGTGGACTTGCTGGAGTTCCGGGAGCTTTACCCCGATTACCCACTTGAGGACAAGCTGGCTTTTGATGGGGACGGGAATGTTAAGCCTCCAAACGAGGCTAGGCTATTTGGGCAACATTACCAGCGGCGGCAACGGCGCGTGCAAGGCAACAACGGGGTTGAACCAATGGGTTCAGCCCCCTCTTCTTAAAAGATCGGCTCAAGGGGGGCTGAACCACATTTGGTTCAGCCCCATGGGGGCCGGCCGGCCCCTCGGTTGGCCGGCCTTGGGTCCCGGGTTATATATACCCGGACCCCTCTCTTTTGGAGTTATGCAAGAATTATCCAAGGTATTTCCTTCCTCCCTCTTTTCAACCATAATCTCTATCTTCTTCCTCTAGTTCTTCTTCTTCCCTAGTGCGTGCATAACAGTGACAAGAAGTAGTGTGGTTAAAGGGGGTGGGGAGATATAGTTAGATGTGGGCGAGGAGCTGGGAGGATGTCCAAGTATGGGAATGTGAGGGGCAATTTAAGTGGAGGAAAACTAAAGGTGGCAATTTTGGTCTTCTTCCTTTTGTGTACTGAGGGTAAGATAGGTATAGAGTGAGGTATAGCTAATGGGTAGTTAATAGAGATAGTTATGGATAGTTATGGTGTTTTGTGGAAGTTACAGATTGTTACACCGGTAGTGGGGATAAGAGGAGTTGGTGGTGGAGGGGAGGAGGCTGCCGGCCAATGTGGTGACTGGAGGTGGTGGTGGTGGCCAGATGTGGAGGTAGAGGAGGGGGCGGCCAAAGGAAAGGGAGGGATTTTCCTAAGCTTCGCGCCTAGGCTCTGGCTTCAGCACCGCTAATCAAAAAGCAGAGCTCTCTATCTAACTTTCAGGCTTCATTTGTTTTGGTGGTGGCGGGTCGATCCGGCGGGTGAAAACGGAGAGTTCAAACCGAGGGGGGAGGTGGCTGCTCCAAACAGAGCTTTTTGGGGTGTTTCTCAAGGCGGGCGGGTGAAAACGGAGCAAACGCCACCGGAGGTTCATTTGTTTACCCTCCTTCCGGCGGCGTTTGCCCAAAACGGAGTTGCGAAACGCTCAAACAAATAGAGCCTCAATCTCACTCAAATGAATAGTCTACCTCTATATATACACTAAAGAGTAGTGATCAACGTTCATGAGTCTCCGATCATGATGGCCTCCAAAATATGCATAAAAAATGCATAAAAAATATAAAAATATCTAGACCAACGAACTGCTCGAAATGAATGGCCTCGGTCGTCTCTTTAAGCCAAAGTGTGGCTCTATCTCCATCACTTACTACCATATAATAATCTTTCTGTAAAAATTAGCACATAACAAAGTTGTCATGGTTTTTCATTCAAATGAAGTTAATAGAAAAGCTAGAAGCCAACAATCACTTTTAAGCAGCACCAAGCTAACTATCAACTTATAAGCAGCACCAATAACCAGAAACTCATAACTGCAACTGTCACAATTTCAATCAAGAATATTCATGTATGAAGTAATAAGCAAAAAAATACAAATGAATAGCTATAAAATCACAACTGAAAGGCTATAAAGTCGCATGAAAAAAAAAATGATAGTTCCAACGAGATGCTTATGTGCATGTAAATGTATTTGAAGGAAAGATTCATCTCACACCTTCACTAGTTCTTCAAGAAGACGAGGAGCAAGTTCTAACATAAGTTTGAAATCACTCTGTAAAGTAGGATGTAATGATGCTGATTCCCTTGCTAAATGTGCATGGATTAGCAATTCCGTCTGGAATAAATACAAAAATAGGGGAAAATTTAGTACACTTATTTACAAAGAACTACTATAGCAAGAATAGATAGCTGGTGCTTGAGAGCTTTGTGGAATGCATTTAACTAAATTTCCGAGACGAATTATATTTCTAGGTAAGTTCATGCTTTTGATGAGTAAATTGTGATGTACTCGGTTCAAAAGCTTGGATCAGTAAGTCCATACAGGCATGTTGACTACAGTAGAGAAAAAAGAAGTTTATTCCACTCATGTAACGTAAGCCTGCTGAGAGTGACCCTAAAGAAGGTTATGCTTGCTTCCCTCCCTTCTGCCTGGGAGACAAAGGACCTTGTCAAGCAAAACAATAAGGAGCCAAGACTCGGTGGCAACATAAGCCTGAAGTTATATGGCAAGTCACTTACAGAATGCCCCAAATACAACATTAGGTGTCATGCATACTAGTTAGGTATACATAAAGATAACATTTAATAACCATGTGTTTGAATTTTGACTACAGTGATATTAAAAATAACTGGTTTTCTAGCTTCATCAAATAATTGTATAAGTTATGACTATAATAGTTTGCAAACCGCTCAAATTTTAACAATTCAAAAGCTATTTTTACGTCCATTCTTTGCATGACAAATTCTTTTCTTAATTCTATGTATGATATAGTTATGGGTCTCGAGCACCGAGCTTTTACCTTTATTATTATGTCATGGCCTCGAGCACCGAGCCTTTTATCCGTATGTCTTTGTATTGTTTTAATTATGTTATTTAGGTGAGTGTTAGGAGTTGTTAGTGTCATTATTATCTTGTAGCCTATATAAGGCATGAGCATTGTATGCATGGTATGAATGAAAGAAGTTCTATTTTTGAAACCCTAAAGAGATCATGGAAGCACTCTCTCCTTGAGCAACCCCAGTTTAGACAGCCGCGGTCATGGCTCCGTAGTATCTACTCCACAGTCATCTCCACCTCCGACCACTCCGGTTACCCTGAAAGTAGGCCCGCAACTACTTTGGTATCAGAGGGATTCGATCCTCCCACCATAACTTCCATCGGATCGGCCGACATCCCAGTCATTGTTTTCCAGTGGTTGTTTCCTTCATTCCAGCCCTTCGACAAACAGCAGCTCTCTCCATTCCTTGGAATTGATTGTGCCCACCATCTTCTTCCCCTGCCAGAAGACCACGCCGCCATCCTCTGCTTCCACGCCACCGTACGACTTCAACCAACGACATCCTACCGTCGGCTTCAACGCACGAACCAACCTCTGGCCGCACCTTCTTCTGAAGCCTTCCACAGAAGCCTCGCCACCTCCAGCACCAGCCGCCAGGGCCGGATTTCTCTATATCTAGCACAGCCGCACCGTTCGGCACCTGAAAATCGGATGCTACCGTCGGGTTTCCTCGCCTCCTTCCATCAACATCTCCCCTGTGCTCTGCCTCTTCCATCGTCAACCGCAGCCCGCCACAGTCGAATCTGACGTTGATTTTCACCACCGCCTGCTTCTGCATCAATGATCCTAGCTGACCATTTGCATCGAGCCTCCCTCCACTCCACGAACCGCTTGCGGTCGAGCCCCCTCTCCTCTAGTCCCCCGCACAACCGCTCGCCCTTTTCATCCATCGAGCTCAGCAAAGAAAAGCCTCTTTAATTCTATTTTATTAAAACCCCCACAACCGCGGCTTCTTCAGCACACCCTCCAATCGAGCGAGATCTTCCATCTCAAGCCCCCCGCACAGCTTCGCCTATCAATTCCCTCGAGCATCCAGTCATTTTCCCTGAGGCGACAGACTGCCATCACACGTTTTTGCCTATTTTGAGCCTCCCTCACTCTTAATCATGTCCCTGCTTTTAACTTTTTCTTTTCCTACATCATTTGCAAAGCCTTTACTTCCTATGGGCAAACTTATTTAATTTTTTTTATTAATTCTTCTATTGAATTAATTAGATAATTAATTAATTATTATGAAGCGCAAACATAGTGTCACAGAGATCACTTCCCACTATTCGATAGAGGAAATGATGATCTTCTGAGACGCACGGCTTCGGGACGCCAAAGCACGTCGTCAGGACGTCATGGCCGCGCTCCTCCACAAACTTAATAATTTAATAGCTGCTCTTCCGCTAAAGAGTTCACCTTTGTTGTCGATGTCTCTCCTCTTACAGTCGTCATCTTCGACGGCCCCTGACGCACCACCGCTATTCGCGACGATTGTTCCTTCGGCCATGTCGAAGCTTCTTCTGCCAGCAATTGCTCTGCAAGCCCCAACTCCTGTTGACCTGACTGCATTGTCGCCTCCTCTGCCAGCTCTTTCTCCGCCAACACCTGCTCTACCGATCCCTCTGACCACCTCACCACCTACAGATCTGTTCATTCTGTCATTTGTCGCTCCTCTGGCCTACTTGTTGATGATGTTCACCACCGCTCCACCGACCTTGTCGAAGCCATTACTTATGTCGCTTGTCTTTCCAACGGCGCCGCCGCTACTCACTGACGTCATCATCGTCACTACGCAATATCATGCATTGTTCTGGCGAGAAATCAAGATGTCAGATTATTCGGTCACCAGGTGGAGTTCGAGATTGAGGACAAGCTTGATTTCAAGGGCGGATGAGATGTTATGGGTCTAGAGCACCGACCCTTTTATCTTTATTATTATGTCACGTAATGGATCTCGAGCACCGAGTCTTTTATCCTTATGTCTTTATGTCTTGTTTTAATTATGTTATTTAGGTAAGTGTTGGGAGTTGTGAGTGTCATTATTAACTTGTAGTCTATATAAAGGCCTGAGCATTGTATGCATGGTATGAATGAAAGAAGTTCTATTTCCAAAACCCTAAAGAGATCATGGAAGCTCTCTCTCCTTGAGCAACCCCCGCTTAGGCATTCGCAGTCATGGCTCTGTAGTATCTCCACATCTCCACCGCCATTTCCACCTCCGACCACTCTTTAGGCTTCCACGAAAGTAGGCCCGTAACAAATATATAATTATTATGGCACATACAATTCATGTGGCACAAGAAAAAATGTGTTCAAATTTTAAACAAAGTGAATTGACCAAATTAGAGATATGTAAAGAGAACTATAAATTTTACCTAGATTAAATTCAGCTAAATAATGTCTAATAATCATGATGGGGAGCAAAGTTCTAGAGCAGTCCAACCCATATCGGTGTTATTTGGGTTTACATTCATTGAAAGAGTTAGGATCGTCGTATGAACGATCCGAGTCAGTAGTTGCGTTCGGAGCGTTGACGAAACATCCCCTATGTATTTTCGTATTTTTTTCGAACATTGTTTACGTACCTTTTATGTGCTTTAATGTCGGACAATAATAGTCGTCTGTTGTTTTCTCTTGGCCTATAAATATGGGATTTGGGCTTCATTTCAAGGGGTTGCAGACTTTAATTTTGTGATCCTTCTACGGTGTGACGTCGTGGAACCTAGGTGCGACGCCTAGTCCCGACTTTCCCTTGCAACCGCAAGCGGCCCCCCAAGCCCTTTCTCTCTCCAAACCGACAGAACTCATCCCTCTTAGGGTCAGCCAATCACCTCCACTCATCTCCTCTACCCTCTCACAAATAACTACTATAACAGCTCGTAACCGCCGCCAGAAACCACTAAAATTAGCCTGTAGTCGTTGAAACCAGCCACTGCCTAGGTAGTTATCGACAGTTACTCCTCCCTGAAGCCAAACCGACACTCACCACTTCAATTCCAGCCAGCCAACATCCTTCCTCCTCTAACAGTCACGTTTTCTGCTGTCCAGATTCAGGAATCTATGCCCAAGCAGGTCAAAATCCACTCCAAAGGCAGTTATCTGCATTCCCCCTTCAACAAGAGGCAGGACTGGGGGTCTTCTCTTCTATTTCTTTCGCGGGCCACTTTGTACAACCCCGTGTCCGGCGAGCAAGGTCACCAAGGGGCGAGCAGATCAGACTGGGAACAGCAGGCGAGCTCGGCGGCGGCAGGGGCGAGGCTGAGCTCGGCATCCGTCGGCCAGAGATCATCGATCGGCGACCCCGAGCCCGGCATTCGCCGAGCGGGCTGAGGCTCGCGCCCCCGCAGTGGAGCTCGGCAGCAGCTGGCGAGCAAAGCATGCCGAGGTGGCCAGGGGTCCCAGCTCGCCTGGGGGTCAGAGGTACTTTTTACTGTTTTACCCCTGCTGGTCTGCCCATAGCCCTTCAAAACAGCGGAGTTTGGTTGTTGGCAGGCCCAGCCAAGGGTTTCCTGGTAATTTCAGGTCAGTTATTTTGGTTATTGGCAGTCCGGATTTCAAAAACTAAAAATAGGACCCAAGGGGTACCCCAGAGGGAGGTTTTTTCTCCCTGTGCTCCTCTCCTCAAAATCTCTAAGTGCTTCCTGAGGGTACCTTAGCTCGGCTTCAGGCTAAGGAGGGGAAGCGCTCTGAGATCTTCCGGGTTTGTGGTGGGACCTCCCCGCCGAGCCCTTGGGTCTGTTTCTCCTTGTCTTGTTGTTTTTTCTTGCAGGGGCGAAGTAGGCGCGAGACCACCCCTTTCCCCAAGGGCGAGCTCCACAGGAAGCCGGGTTCCGGTTTCAACATTTTGGTGCGGTGAGCGTGGAAAGTGGTCAGCGCAGAAAAGTTTCCGCGAGCTCGATGACGGGGCAAGGATCCGACAGGCCGAGCTCGCCGCCCCCCCCCCCCCCCCCCGCCTCTCGCAACGGTGGGAATGTTCGAAGACTTCAGAAATGAGGTGCTGAATCTGGTCAAGTTCGCACTCGGCACGCGGGCCGAGTGCTCGACTCCGGCAAACCAGATCGCGGCCGCCCCCTCATTGGGCGAGGACGCTCCCGGCAGGCGAGCTGGGAAGGAAGTGGCCGAGGAAGGCCGAGGGTGCGAGCTCCCCGGGCGCGAGCTCTTCCCCGGCTCGGCAGGCCGAGGTCGCTTCGGCGAGCTGGGCTCGCGAGACTCGCCAGCTCGCCCAGTAGGGGGAGGGAGCCCTTTCAGCGAGTTGGTCTCTTCAGCTCCGGTTCCAGACGGGTTCAGGGAGCCCGAGATGTCCTACTACACTGGGAAGGGAGACCCGGTACAGCATGTCCAATGGTTCGAGGACGTGGTCTCCATCCGTCAGATGTCGGACGGATTCAAGTGTCGGCTCTTCGTCATCACCCTCCGAGAGAAAGCGAGAGAATGGTTCCACCAGCTACCGGCCAGCTCCATCTATTGCTTCAAGGACTTGCGACGAGGATTCATGCTGAGATTCACCACTTCGAAGAAGAGGAAGAAGGAGTCCGAGTCCCTGTTTCACATCAAGCAGGGAGTAAACGAGACGTTGGGGAGCTATGTAGACCGATTCCAGGAGGAAGTTACTCAGGTCCAGGAGATGTCGGGCCATAGTCTGATGATGGCCTTCACACTGGGCCTGCAGCAGGGATTCTTCCGGATGGAGCTGAAGAGAGTTCCCCCCCTCTCCTATGAGGAGTTGATGGAGAGGGCGGCGAGAGAGGTTGACGGGGAGGCGTCGAACCCGGAGTTTGCAAGGAAGCTGGCCAGGTGGGCCACAGAGGAGGAAAGGGAGTCGAAGGGAGGAAGAGGACAGGAGGAGAGAAGAGGGGAACCGAGGCAGAGGGAGCAGAGGCAGCTCCAAGGGCCGCAGCAGCCGGGGTGGGGGCGTCAGGAGCCCGACCGTCGGCTAGGCTGGAGGCCTGAGTGGCAGGGGCAGGGGCCACAGAGGGGGAACTTCGGAAGGGGTCACTTTCAGGGGAGGCAAGACCAATTCCACCCCCCAGGCTGGAGGCAGGGCCAGAGGCCCCGGCTCCCCGATCAAGAGGATGTCATGGCCATAGCCTTGGGGGCCAGGAGAGGAGTGTGGAGGAGAAGAAGGAGGGAGGTTAGGGTGGAGCTGCCCTATTGCGACTTCCATCAGGAAGAGGGGCACGCAACAGCCACGTGCCCGGAATTCTTGGAGATGAGGGGGAACAGGGAGCGGCAGCAGCAGGAGCAGGAGGCGCGACAGGAAGTAAGGATTGAGGAGGTCCTGCCTCGGGCGGAGGAGGATCGGTGTGAAGACCGGGTGGATGTGGGGACCCGAGGAGGGATCGGGATGATCCACGGGGGAGCAGGGATCGAGGCCTCCCGCAAGGCCAGTCTCCACACCAGGTACCGGCGGAGCGTCGCCTCTACATCCCAAACCCCACCTCCGGAGGAGAGGATCACCTTCTCCAGGAGTGATCTACCAGACCACGAGGATCCGTTCTGTGATGCGCTGGTCATCAAGGCGGCCATTGAGAACTTCACCGTCTCTCGGATCCTCGTGGACAACGGGAGCTCCGTCAACGTCGTCTTCAAAAAGGCGTTCGACGCGATGAAGGTGGAGGCAAAGAGGGTGCTGGCCTCAGATGGCCCCTTATTCGGTTTTTCGGGAGAAAGGAAGGAAGTAGAGGGAGAAGTTGGACTCCATGTCACCTTGGGGGGGCAGTCCCGAAACTGCAAGTTCGTCATTGTGGACGCCCCTAGCAGCTACAGCGCCATCTTTGGGAGGCCCCTGATCAGCGCCTTCCGCTGCGTCCCCTCATCTTTTCATCAATGCTTGAAGTTCAACGCCGAGGGGATCCAAGTCAGGGTTAGGGGAGATCCAAAGGTGGCGCGGGAGTGTTATGTCACTGCGGTGAACACCATCTCTTGGCAGGAGGGAGCCGAGGAGATGGGGCGAAGGATGGAGGAGGTCGAAGAGGAAGCAGAGAGGGAGGAGCTGGGAGAGAAGGGCTGCGCCGAGGAGGCGGCAGGAGGAAGTCTGGAGGAGGTGACCGAGGTGAGGGTCGAGAAGGAGGCGATGGAGGTAGAGGTCCCCGTTCCGGAGAAAAGGGACGCCGAAGGATGGACAGAGCAATCCAGGCTGGAGGCAGCAGAAGAAGTGGTGGAGCTGGAGGTGCTCACCCGGGGAGGAAGGATGGAGAAGGTTCGCGTCAGCGGAGGGCTGACCCCGGAGGACCGAGGCAGGATGCTGGAGTGCATCCGGAAGAACGTGGACATCTTCGCCTGGAACGCCGCGGAGATGCCGGGGGTTGACGCGGATGTGGCTTGCCACCGCCTCAACCTGGACCCGGGAACACGCCCCGTTCAGCAGAAAAAAAGATCCACGGCAGACAAGCTGGCGGAACCCATCCGGGAGGAGGTGGCGAAACTTCTCAAAGCTGGCTTCGTGTCCGAAATTCAGTACCCCGGCTGGGTCTCCAACGTCGTGATGGTCAAAAAGGGGGATGGCCGATGGAGGATGTGTATCGACTTTTCCTTACTTAATAGAGCTTGTCCCAAGGATTGTTACCCCTTGCCTCGGATCGACGCGCTGGTTGACTCAGCCGTCGGTTTTTCTGTAATGAGTTTTTTGGATGCTTTTTCAGGTTACCATCAGATCAGGATGCACCCCCCAGACGTCAAGGATGTCTCGTTCATCACCGGGGATGGATGCTACTGCTACAAGATGATGCCCTTTGGGCTGAAGAATGCTGGGGCTACCTACCAGAAAATGATGGACAGGGTCTTCAAGGAGCAAAGGGGAAGGAATTTGGAGGTGTATGTAGATGACCTCATGATCAAGAGCCGGGATGTGGACTCCCACCTCCGGGACCTGGAGGAGACCTTCGCCACCCTGCGCAAGTACAAGATGCGATTGAATCCGCTAAAATGTGTCTTTGGGGCCAGCAGGGGAAAGTTCTTGGGGCATCTCCTCACCCCCGCAGGGGTCGAGCCGAACCCAGACAAGGTCAAGGCTATCCTTGAGCTGGGGTCCCCGCGGAATGCAAAGGAGATCCAACGGTTGACAGGGAAGCTAGCAGGGCTGAGTCGCTTCCTTTCTCGGGCAGGGGAGAAGTGCTCCCCCTTCTTCAAGGCGCTAAGGGGGGGTCAGAGGTTTGAATGGAGCAAGGAATGTGAAGAGGCTTTCCAGGCCCTCAAGGTGCAGTTGACACAGGCTCCGCTGCTCCAAGGGCCAAAGGAAAGGGAGGACTTGTTCTTGTATCTGGGGGTCGGGACGGAGGCCTTGAGCTCGGTCCTGGTTCGCGAAGAGGGGAAGAGACAACTCCCTATCTATTACGTGAGCCGGGTCTTGAGGAAGGCCGAGCTCCGGTATGCGATCTTGGAGAAGCTTGCGTTCGCCCTAATCATCTCGGCTCGGAGACTGCGGGCTTACTTCCAGGCGCACTCAATCCGAGTGGTGACCGACCATCCCCTCCGCAACATCTTCGAGGGGGTGGAGCACTCAGGCAGGTTGGCTAAGTGGTCGGTGGAGCTGAGCGAGTTCGACGTCTCTTTCATTCCGCGGCTCTCGATCAAGGCTCAGGCGATGGCAGACTTCCTAGCCGACTACGTGGTTGAAGTGGCGGAGGAAGAACTCACTCACCCGGCTCCTTGGAAGGTGAAAGTGGATGGAGCCTCGGGAAGGCATTCCTTAGGAGTAGGGGTGATCCTAGAGAGCCCTCAAGGGACCCGGATCGAGCAGACGGCGGTGGTGCACTTTCCCATTACCAACAACCAGGCCGAGTACGAGGCCGTGATAGCAGGGCTGCGCCTGGCCAGGGAGCTGGGGGTATCAGATGTGGAGGTCCTCACCGACTCCATGGTAGTGGCTTCCCAGATTAACGGGGAGTTTGAGGCAAGGGAGCCCACCCTGCGATCGTACCTGGCCAAGGTGAAGGGGGTCATTGGCACTTTTAAAACTTTCACCATCCGACACGTGCCCAGGGAAGAGAATGAACAAGCCGATCAATTGGCCAAGCATGGTCCCCGGGTGGGGGGCACCATCACCGACCTGTTTCGCCCCTCCATCGAAGAAGGAGAGCTCATGGAAGTCGATCAGCAAGCTTCGTGGATGGATCCAGTGATTGTTTTTCTCTCCACAGGAGAGTATCCGGAGGGGGTAGACAAGAAGAAGCTGAGGCACAAGTCAGCATACTACCTCCTCCAGGACGGGCAGCTGTACAGAAAGACCCTCTCAGGGATGCTGGCCCGCTGCGTAACCGAGGGAGAAGCGCGAAGGATCTTGGAGGAGGTCCACTCCGGAGAATGTGGGAGTCACTCCGGGAGTCGGACCCTGGAAGGAAGGATAGTCAGGCAAGGTTATTTCTGGCCCACCCTGGGCCGGGACGGTGCAGAATTCGCAAGGAGATGTCACAAATGCCAACTGTTTGCCCCTCTCCAGCTGCAGCCGGCCCAACGGCTCCGTAGTATCACGGCCCCATCGCCCTTCGCAATCTGGGGAATGGATCTGGTTGGGCCGTTTCCCCAAGCCAGCGGCCAGAGAAGGTTCCTCCTAGTGATGATTGACTACTTCTCAAAGTGGATGGAGGTGAAAGCGTTGGCTAAGGTGACCTCCCAGGTGATCAGGAACTTTGTGTGGGGGGAGATCATCTGTCGCCATGGGCTGCCCCAGGCCATCGTCACAGACAATGGGCCCCAGTTCGCCAGTGCCGAGTTCACCAGCTTCTGCGAACAGCTTGGGATCGATCTCAGGTTCGCCTCGGTCCATCACCCCAGGAGTAACGGGCAGGTGGAGGCCGCAAACAAGATCATCGTCAACCTCCTCAAGAAAAAAGTGGAGAACCTGAGAGGGAGCTGGGTGGAGCAGCTTCCCGCGGTTCTTTGGGCCCTGAGTACCACCCCCAACACCGCTACAGGAGAGACCCCCTTCAAACTCTCCCACGGGTGCGAGGCAGTGCTCCCCATCGAATTCGAAGTCCAAACGCCGCGAGTCGTGGCAACAAAGGAAGGCCGTGAGGAATGGCAAGCAGAGAATGAGGAGGAACTGAGGCTCTCCCTTGACATGGTGGAAGAAGTAAGAGACCTCTCCGCCATCCGACAGGAGGAGGTAAAAAGAAGAATGACCAAGTACTTTGACAAGCATGTCAGGGTCAAGCAGTTCGTGGAGGGGGACTTGGTGCTGAAGAAAGTAGATGCAGCAGGGAGGTCAGCATCCGTGGGAAAGCTCAATCCCAGCTGGGAGGGACCGTTCATTATAAAGGTAGCTTTGGGGTCGGGGGGCTATCGACTCCAAAATGTAGAAGGCGAGACCCTGAGTCTCACCTGGAGTGGTGACGACCTCAAACGCTTTTTTCCCTGAAACATGTAAGCAACACTTTGATTATAATAAATTCCTTCAAGCCCTCTGATATCGTTGTAATTGGCCTGCATGGTGGAATGTGATGTATTTTGGACCCCGAGCGGATCCCGCTGTCAGGCTCTCACCTAGCTGGCAGGGCTGGAAGTCACTCAGTGTCATCCTTGGCCTCGAGCAGATCCCGCTGTCAGGCTCTCACCTAGCTGGCAGGGCTGGAAGTCACTCGATGGTGGTGGTAGCGGACCCCGAGCAGATCCCGCTGTCAGGGTCTCACCTAGCTGGCAGGGCTGGAAGTCACTCGGTGTCATCCTTGGCCTCGAGCAGATCCCGCTGTCAGGCTCTCACCTAGCTGGCAGGGCTGGAAGTCACTCGATGGTGGTGGTAGCGGACCCCGAGCAGATCCCGCTGTCAGGCTCTCACCTAGCTGACAGGGCTGGAAGTCACTCGGTGTCATCCTTGGCCTCGAGCAGATCCCGCTGTCAGGCTCTCACCTAGCTGGCAGGGCTGGAAGTCACTCGATGGTGGTAGTAGTGGACCCCGAGCAGATCCCGCTGTCAGGCTCTCACCTAGCTGGCAGGGCTGGAAGTCACTCGGTGTCATCCTTGGCCTCGAGCAGATCCCGCTGACAGGCTCTCACCTAGCTGGCAGGGCTGGAAGTCACTCGATGGTGGTAGTAGTGGACCCCGAGCAGATCCCGCTGTCAGGCTCTCACCTACCTGGCAGGGCTGGAAGTCACTCGGTGTCATCCTTGGCCTCGAGCAGATCCCGCTGTCAGGCTCTCACCTAGCTGGCAGGGCTGGAAGTCACTCGATGGTGGTGGTAGCGGACCCCGAGCAGATCCCGCTGTCAGGCTCTCACCCAGCTGGCAGGGCTGGAAGTCACTCGGTGTCATCCTTGGCCTCGAGCAGATCCCGCTGTCAGGCTCTCACCTAGCTGGCATGGCTGGAAGTCACTCGATGGTGGTGGTAGCGGACCCCGAGCAGATCCCGCTGTCAGGCTCTCACCCAGCTGGCAGGGCTGGAAGTCACTCGGTGTCATCCTTGGCCTCGAGCAGATCCCGCTGTCAGGCTCTCACCTAGCTGGCGGGGCTGGAAGTCACTCGATGGTGGTGGTAGCGGACCCCGAGCAGATCCCGCTGTCAGGCTCTCACCTAGCTGGCAGGGCTGGAAGTCACTCGGTGTCATCCTTGGCCTCGAGCAGATCCCGCTGTCAGGCTCTCATCTGGCTGACAGGGCTGGAGGTTACTCGATGGTGTCGGCCTTGAAGTCATCAGGTGCAGGTCAAAGTCTGTGGCAGGAAACAAAGGGGAAGGGTTCTGTCGGGGCGAGCTCAGGCTCGGCGAACTCAGCTCGGCATAATCAAGAAGACAGGCCGGGCTGAAGGGCTCTGCATGGGCGTGTTTGGGCTCGTCGTCTCCAGCTCGGCATTGGCGAGTAGGTCGCAAGCCAGGGCCTCGCCAAAGGAAGGCAAGCCGGACCAAGGGACCTCGCCTCCCTGGCCCATTACACTTGAAAAGTTTCTTCTTCGACGGGCACAACCTGAATGGCTCGCGTGCGAGTAAGGGTAGGCGGATGGAAGGGTGGAGGCCGCGCGCGAGTAATAGTGGCGTGGTAAGGGCGGAAAGCAACTCGCCACGAAATCGTTTGGAGCTCGGAGAACACTCAAAACGCGTCTCGCTCGCGTGCGCGCTCTCATAACCACTCTACTCGCGGAACCTGTCTCTGCGAGGTCGCGGGAGGAAGCACTCGCATACATTCATAACACAAGCATAGTAAAGCACTGGTATGATCAAAAAACTTCCATTAATTATTCACAAATGTATAGGGAGCTCGCCACAGCGAGTAGTCAAAAAAGAAAAGGAAAATACAGGGCTGTCAGCTGGCCTCGCCCCCTCCGCCGGACTGGTCCTCGCCGTCGCCCGAATGGTCCTGGAAGCTCTTCCCGAACATCGCGTCCAGGCTATCTTCCTTCTCGCTGGGCGGCGTCGCCGGAAACAGACTCGGCATCAGGTCCCGAGCAGAGATCTCCCCGCATCCTTCCACCAGCACCCCGGAGTCCTTCATCATCGCGAGGGTGCACTCGGCGGTCTGGATTGAGTTGATCCGCAGTCTCTCGACGAGGTCGGCCTCGCCGAAGATGCGCGGGCTCTTGTAGGGGAGTGTGGGATCGATGTCGTGCGATGGGAAGAAGATCTCCGCCTGGCGACGCACCTCGCCGAGAAGGTGCTGGTTCTCCCCCTTCAGCTTAGCGTTCGCGCCCTCCAGCTCTCCAAGGCGCGCGCGCAGGCGGCCGTTTTCCTCCCCGAGCTCGGCATTGCGAGCCTGGAGCTCGCCAGCAGCGTCGGCATCCGCGGCCAGCTGCGCGCGCAGGCGGCCGTTCTCCTCCCCCAGCTCAGTGTTGCGAGCCTGGAGCTCGCCCGCCGCCTTGGCATCCTGAAGAGAAAAAAAAAAGAGAGAGCACATTTAACAACAGCACAAAGCTTCCTAAGTAAAAGAGAGCGGTGCGTAACACTTACCAGCCCGCCAGCAGTCTGGGCGAGAAGACTATCCGCGATGCCGAGCCGCCTCGCCCGATCGGCAACCTGCTCCTTGGCGAGGTCGCGAGCCTGCTCGGCCTTTTCGAGCTGGTGGCTGATGGCAAAGCTGCGTCGCGCCAACATGTGGTGCAGCTTCAAAGTCCGCAGGTGGGACTGCAGACCCTCATGGCCGAGCTGCCGGAGGGTCGTCCTCTTGTAGGCCTCGGCATCCTCCCGGCCATAAAGGCCGAAGCCGAGGGCGTAGGCGTGACCGGTGGCGGGCTCGCGGTCGTGTCAGGACGGGTGCAGAGTGGAGACGGAGACTCGATGCGCGAGCTCGTCCCACTGCAGCATGGGCTCGCCCGCGGAATCCTTTCAGCGCGCGCCGAAGTTGAAGAGGGGGTGCTGCTTCGGCGGCGCGCGCTCGCGGGCGGTCCTCTTCGCCGAAGGAGGAGGGGAGATCGCAGCCGAGGAAGAGGGGGCCATGCCACCCTTTCGGCCTTTGCTGGTCGTCTCCTTCAGCGGGCTCTCCGGGGACGCGTCGGGAGGAGTCTCCGGCGAGCTGATGTACTTGGGGCTGGGCTGATGTTGTTGTTGTTGTTGCCCCCGCGGAGCCAGCAGGGCTCTCCGCATCTTTTTCATCTGACGGGGGCCGGATGGAGGGTTCGACCCCGCGTCCTCAGATCGCCTCTTGCCGGAAGAGGGCTGCGAGAAGGCCGCCTCGTCTCGGCAGGCCGCTGCCGCCGCCCTCTCGCGAGCAAGAGGGTCAGTATCAAGCCCCGGGTCCGCAAAAGGCGGGTTCGCGGGGATTATTCGCTCCCCTGCAGGAAAATACTTGGAAAGGTTAGAAAATTCAGATATGATGATGTGCCGAGCTCGCGAGTAGGCGAGCTCGGCAAGATGAGGAGAGCATACCTTCGTCGGGCAGAACCGGGGGGAGCGCGTCGAGGCCCCTCCGCAGGAAGGCGACCTCGAAATCTTTGTGGAGGAAGAATTTGTGGAGCTCGGCGTCGTTGTCGGACACGGCCGGCGGGCGGTACACCTCCTCGCCTTTCTGTTGCGGCGAGTAGGGGATGTTGCCGAGATCACCCTTGATGAAGGCGATCTTGGTCATCCAGGTGTGGTACTTGTTCGCGATCTCGCGAACTTTGATCAAGGAGCCGCCGAAGTAGGCGACCCCGTCCGTCGTCGCCTTATAGGAGAAGAGTTTCCTGAACACCGTCAGGTTGAACTCGATCCTCTCCCGCCGGAGGTAGCTCGCGAACGCCACCATCATGGCGATGGCGTTTGAGTTCAGCTGCGCGGGGACGGCCCCGTAGTATTTCAAGATCTGCCGGATCTCCGGCCACAAGGGAAGTCGCAGCCCCACCTCGAAGTGCGAGATGGGGAATGCGAGCTCGTTCTCATAGAACGTGTTGATGGCCTCGCCCGGCCCCGGCCTGCGCGCCTCAAAGCCCGGCGGCACATACAGGGCTATGAATTCTGCGAGCTCCTCCTCGCTGGTGTGGCCGTCGAAAAAGCAGTAATCCGCGAAGTGCTGCGCGCATTTGGAGCGGCCATCGGCGTCCGGGTTGGTCTTGCCCATGATCGCAGAGAAGAAGCGAAGCGCTGCGCGAGCAGAAAAAGGAAAAAAGCAAGGAGGGGAAAGCATAGCAATAAAGACAGTACGGGGGTAGGTGGGGGGGCTATTTATAGGAAAAGAAATCTGAGGCAGGCTGTCACATCGCCCCAGCTCGCCACCCCATCTCGCCACCCCAGCTCGCCACCCCAGCTCGCCGACTTCCGGCGCATCCCAACTGAGGCTAAGTCAAACATTACGGCTTTTTATTTAAATAACATAATTAAGAATGTTCTAAGAGTTGTTTATCACAGAAGGTGAAAGTTCAGAACAGAAAAGGAGGCGCGCAAACAGGGAGGGCATCGGGACGCGAGCGACGGTCGGCTCGGCAGAGGAGCCCGCAAACTTACCTACCCCGGCCTCGCGACCCCCGCCCCCCAAGCTGCCGCGCGCGGAGTAGCTCGCGGATCCTTCCAGAATTCCTTTGCGCGACCAAAAGACCGTCGTCTATCTCATCCAGGAGTCGGGAGGGAGACATCAACTCGCCAGGTCGGCCGAGGCGCACCTCCTCAGCAAGACGCGCATAGTCGCGCTGCAGCGTCTCGTTGACTCCTTGCACCTCGCGCAGTCCGCACACCAGCTTCTTGAGGAGCTTGACCTCCCTCCTCGACAGCTCGCCCCGATCCACCTCCGGACCCAGGTAAGAGTCCAGCGAGCTCGGAGACGGGAGGGGAGAATGGTGGGCTGCCCGCGAGGACTCCTCGGCAGCCGATTGACTGGGAAAGGCTGTAAAGGTAGATGTCAGCAGAGCAAAAGTTTGTGAAGCACAGGTTTGAGCGAGGCGGACCTGAAGAGCTCGGCGGCTCAAAGGAGACGCGAGGAGGGATGAACCTCAGGTCCTTCCCGCGACCTGGGCCGCGAGCCCCGGCGAGATGAGCTCGAAGCCCGGGACAGGAATGGACCCCAGGCCTCCCCCGGCGGCCGCATCAACTTGCCGAGGAGGGGAGCCAGGTGGTGAAGCTGGCCTCTGCGAGCTCACAGGCAAGATCCCGAAGAGGAGCGGCGGATCCCGGGGATGGCTGTCCGGCGCCGAGAGTCGCAAAGTGGCGAGCGCGACCTCGCCTCGCGGCGTAGGGACCCGCGGCGCGGTGCCCTCGTCATCTGGTAGGCCGTCCTGATCGTCGCCGACAACAACGACCTCCCTATCATTCTCCAGAATAGTTCGAGTAGAAGAGCCGGTCTCGCGAGCCAGAGTGGCCCTCAGGTCGTGGAAGATGGGCTCGGCCGCCTCGGGGAACGGCTTTGTCCTCTTGGAGCTCGGCTCGGCGGGGTCAATTTGAGGAACTTTCGCGGGGACCGCCGTCAGCGCGGCGACGCGAGCCGCGGAAGCCTGGCGGGCCCGGTCTATGCGCTCTTGAATCTCCTTGGGAAGGGGCATCTTGGCAAGGCAACAGGGGGAATG
This sequence comes from Platanthera guangdongensis, assembly GCA_039583875.1. Taxonomy (NCBI): domain Eukaryota; kingdom Viridiplantae; phylum Streptophyta; class Magnoliopsida; order Asparagales; family Orchidaceae; genus Platanthera; species Platanthera guangdongensis. The sequence goes on along the minus strand of CM077166.1, from coordinate 31,148,905 downwards.
GCAAGAGCCAGGCAGCAGAGCAGGTGCATATATATAGCCGCAGGTGGCCCCCACCAGAAGATTCCCTTCAACTCGCCAGCCGGAGCTCGCCGCACACTTCGGGTTGGATGTTTCTTTCCGAGCTTTTTGAAAGCTCGAAAAGAGCGGGGATTGTGTACAACCCCGTGTCCGGCGAGCAAGGTCACCAAGGGGCGAGCAGATCAGACTGGGAACAGCAGGCGAGCTCGGCGGCGGCAGGGGCGAGGCTGAGCTCGGCATCCGTCGGCCAGAGATCATCGATCGGCGACCCCGAGCCCGGCATTCGCCGAGCGGGCTGAGGCTCGCGCCCCCGCAGTGGAGCTCGGCAGCAGCTGGCGAGCAAAGCATGCCGAGGTGGCCAGGGGTCCCAGCTCGCCTGGGGGTCAGAGGTACTTTTTACTGTTTTACCCCTGCTGGTCTGCCCATAGCCCTTCAAAACAGCGGAGTTTGGCTGTTGGCAGGCCCAGCCAAGGGTTTCCTGGTAATTTCAGGTCAGTTATTTTGGTTATTGGCAGTCCGGATTTCAAAAACTATAAATATGACCCAAGGGGTACCCCAGAGGGAGGTTTTTTCTCCCTGTGCTGCTCTCCCCAAAATCTCTAAGTGCTTTCTGAGGGTACCTTAGCTCGGCTTCAGGCTAAGGAGGGGAAGCGCTCTGAGATCTTCCGGGTTTGTGGTGGGACCTCCCTGCCGAGCCCTTGGGTCTGTTTCTCCTTGTCTTGTTGTTTTTTCTTGCAGGGGCGAAGTAGGCGCGAGACCACCCCTTTCCCCAAGGGCGAGCTCCACAGGAAGCCGGGTTCCGGTTTCAACACACTTGATACCAGCAATTCTGCACTGCTGAATGCTTGTGCCGTGAGCGCCCAGTTGCTGTTAATCAAGTTTAGAGCTAATTACTCTCCCCCTGAGAAGGGTATTTGCTGATACCAGCAATTCAGCACTGCTGAATGCTTGTTCCGTGAGTTGTCTATGGGAGACAACTTACGATCAGAATTCCTACCCCTTAGCCGCATCAAGTGAAGCCCTCCAGCAACGCCCAATTTGCAGTTCAGAGATCCCTGCTTTAATCGGTTCCCAGATTTGCTCAATTCAGCCCTCCAGTTCATCACCAGCAGCCCCCCCCCCCAGCACTTACGCACTTCCGCACGCGTGCATCTCCACGCCAACTGATCTGATCGTAATTCCCAGTGACCGTCATTCCCAGTGACCGTCATTCTCAGCGCCCGTTCCTCACCACCCCCATTCTCGTTTGCGGCCTGCAGTCGGCCGTTTCGCAACTTCATCTTCCTGCCACTGGCGCCTCCTGCCCGTCTCCCGGATGCACGGACCATGACGGATCAACGCTTGGACGGCGTTGAACGTCTTCTGGATGAGTAGTCTTCCACCCTCGCTGATCAATCATCCAGCATGGTTTCTATATATGTGGTAATGATCGTCATTCTTCACAAGATGGAATCCCGCGGTGACCGCGCATCTAGGCAAGCTCCACTGTTCTCATCCGTAAAGCCAACAAACATCGCTACCACATCCAGATTCAGGTGGGCGATTCAGTTTCGTCAAGCTCTGCCCGTATCGTCAGTCCCCCTGGGCATACGACATCCATCCCAAATTGTTTGCACGATTCTGTCCTTTTGAGGTGATTGCTCACATTGACGAGGTGGCCTACAGCCACCGCCTTCTGACCCACAGTCGAATCCACGGAGTCATCCACGTCTCTCAACTCAAACATGTTGTAGGAAACCACGCGGTCAAGGAGACCTGGCCCCCAAATCTCGGATCATATGGTTCCATTCTCTGCTTGACCGAAGCCATACTAGATTGCAAGTTGGATGCGGCAACCGACCAGGAGCAGGTGTTGGTTGCATCGCGACAACGACCTTCCTCTAACGCGACCTGGTGGAACCGTGACAACTTCCGCCGCCAATTTTCTAGAAGGAAATCAACTGGAGCATGAGACAACTGGATGGAGCGACTGTTACACTTGGAGACGTTATGTTTATCGCTTTTTGTCATATTTACTTATTGTCCATTATGTGGGGATATATATAAGCCTTTGTCTTGTATTAGTCTTCATCTTTGAACTTAATGTGAAGGAGCCTGGGGCAGGCTAAAACGAGCCCCTCTTAGAGTTTTTAGATTTCCATCCCCCCCCCCCCCCCTCTCACGATAATCGCAGGGGTATCAAATAACATCACGTGTAAAGACCGTCCTATTGTTCCGAAAACGGAGATGTCGGAAGCTGAATTTCAGTTATTAGTTATTGGTCGATTTGATTGCATGGATACTCATTTTGATCACCTGAGGACTGTCTAAAGAGGAAACGATAGGATAAAACCTAGGGGTTTAGGTCAAGTCACTGATTTGTCTAATAGTGTTCCCACTAACATGAGACCCAACACCTGATTTTGATTCATCTCATCTTGATGATACCCAGTCCTCACTTGATTTAGAAGTTGAGTCTGATCATGACAGTATGTTACAGGTGGATAGCGTCATTAGTAGGACTAGTGAGTATGGTCACGAGAGTGAGGGCAAGCGGTCCAGTGACACTGTGATGGTATATCCATCCTCCACGCCTCATTTAGATCTAGTTTCCCCTTCGACTGGAGATCCAGTCCTCGACACTATACTTATTGGCCCACTCTTGAGTATTGAGATTTTCCTACTCTTTCCTTATCTGCATCCCGAGCCACATCACGATTGAAAGCTGAGAGTCTAATGTTGCGTTTTTAATGTTTGCCCTTCTTACGCTTGAAGCCACTCTTGATATTTCAAGAACCCAGGTTGTTAAAGATGCGCCTAAGACACCAGGCTCAACAGGCTCAGAAACTTGCGCCTTCGTGCGCCTTTTTTCTCCTTTGGAGTTTAAAAGGCATGTCTGAGTGTGATTTTTGTTGCAAGCCTTTTTTTCCAAAAAAAAGATAAAAACAATGTAAGAACTCAATAGTTTTTGTTTAATTTAGTGCTTGTGAAACATAATCAAGTGTTGAGACTTAGATGCGATGCAAGTGAGCACATTAATTATATTTTTTAAGAAATATAAATGATAGTAATGAATGATTAATGCGTAAAATAGATGCAAAATCTGATCAAGAAAATGAATTAATGTTTGAAGCTTATTTTTTAAAATGAATGTGGTTGCACTTGCCTTCGTCAGGCGCGCGCCTGAGCCTTGCGCCTAGGCTCCAAGACCCCTTTGCGCCTTGGTGCGTCTTGCACCTTGGTGCGTCTTGCGCCTTTAATAACTAAGTCAAGAACCTATGTTGGTACTCATCGCATTTGCAACGAATTTCATTATACTATTCCTGGCGAGCCATCTGATGAGTTCTCTTTTTGTGGGGATCTCTGATACGCTCTAGAGCGGTATCCTAGTGTCGATGTCTTGGATGCTCTTTCGAGTTGTTGTAACTTTCAAGATGATTTTTCCTACATATCGCTTATTGAATCTCCTGGAGAGTCACATCCCTTGAGTGGTATTTGATATGTCATTGACTGGTACTTTATAATGTTGAACTTAGTCGTATTTCTGGTTCAAGTCGTATTATTGTCTTTCTTTTATTTTCCAGTTTTTATATAAGCCTTGTAAGGTCTTGTTTTGACGAATATTACATTTTATCGTGCTATTCAACTTGGTATCAGAGCAGAAACCCTAGCAGTCATCCGCTCGAGTTCGATCCCGCCATCTCTGCTTGCGTTCGATCCCGCCTTCTCCGCTCGTGTTTGATTTTTGCCGTCTCATGTTGCTCCTATGTAGTTGTCGAGCAGCCTCCTCGCCACCGCTGGTTGCTGAGAAGGATGTCGTTGTCATCCTTCCATGAAGCAGTCGGACCGTCCCACCCCTCCCATCTACGATCTGCTCTCAATTTCTACCAAGCCGCTTGCTTGTTGTCGATCGATTGATCAACGTCTGCTGTCTGCTCCTTCCTGTATCGATCTCTACCAACGCTGAACGATTACCCCGAGCGTGTTGTTGATCCAGTAGCCATGTGGCCTGCTTATCTTCAAAAATTATTTCTTGCTTTCATTTCTTTTCTAAAAACTTGTCTGTAATACGTCAAAACATGTGTTATACGTCATCACATATATCGTTTCCTAGTAGCATTCCTTTTGATGTAATGCATTCGAATGTTTTGGGGTCTTCCCCTGTGTTATCGTTATCTAACTTTCGTTATGTTGTTACCTTTATTGATTGTTTTTCTCGCACCACATGGGTGTACCTGTTAAAAAAGAAAAGTGACGTTTTTTTATGTTTTCAAGTTTTTCATAAAATGATGCAGACCCAATTTGATGGATCTATTTGGGGCCTTAAGAGTGATAATGGTGGGGGGGAGTATGACGATCGTAGCGTCTTTGATTCCTACCTTACTACTCATGGTATCATCCATAAAACTACGTGTGTTCACACCTCCACTCAAAATGGAGTTGTCGAATGAAAAAACCGGTACCTGCTTGATGTTGCTTGATACCTCCTTGCCACTATGCATCTCTTTAAGTCTTATTGGGGTGATGTTGTGCTGACCGTTGCTCACCTGATCAACTGTCTACCCTCTCGTGTCCTTATCTATGACACTCTCGCCCGTCTCTCCACCATGACCGTTGTCTATACCACCCATCTGGCCCCCAGTGTCTCCGGATGTGCCTGCTTTGTACACGTTCATCAACTGCACCGGGACAAACTTGATCATTGGGACCACTGGTGTGTCTTCCTTGGCTACTCCTCCACCATAAAAGGGTATCAGTGTTATGGTTGTTATCATTTGCCCTTCAGGCACACGTTTTGTACTATGGATGTTACTTTCAATGAGGGGGAATCCTATTTTCAGCCTTCGACTCACTCTTCATCAGGGAGAGAGTACTGGTGATAACGAGTCTAATGTTGTCTCACTTCCCTCCTTCCTTTTTCTCCACCACATGTTAATGATTCCACTCCACTACTGTCATCGATTCTTTTACCTGATCCTTTGCTCTCTCTTCGGATCTCCCCTTTTCCTCATGTATACCACCGTCGTTCCTCAAATGCACAGGCTAATAAAGTTCTGCCTCTACCAGTGCTCACTTCACCGTCAGATTCCGATGATGTTGATCTTTATTTCCCGCTTGCACCGCTGAAAGGTAAAGCTTCTTGTACTCAACACTTCATCACTAATCATGTGACTTACTTCCATCTCTTTCTGAGCCATCAGGCTTTTGTCTCTTTTCTCTCCTTGGTTGTTATTCCTAAAACTTGGCAGTAAGTTTTGAGTATACCGATATGGACTCAGGCGATGAAAGAGGAAATGTCTGTGTTGGACAAGAATCACACATGGTATATTTCTTCTCTTCCTCTTGGTAAGAAAGTTATTGGTTCACGGTGGGTTTTCTCTGTTAACCAAAACCAGGACGGTAAGTTTGAACGACACAAGGCCTGTCTGGTTGCTCAGGGTTACACTCAAACCCAGGGAGTTGACTACCAGGAGACCTTTGCTCCTGTGACAAAGATAGACTTCATTCGGGTGTTGCTTTTGTGCACTGCTTGCATGAACTGGGATCATCACCAACTCGATGTGAATAAAGAGTTTCTCCATGGTGAACTAGATGAGCAGGTGTAAATGAAATTCCCTCCTGGATTTATGAAAAAACGAGATGAAGGTCTTGTCTGTCATATAAAGAGATCTCTATACGGCCTAAAACAATATCCTAGGGCGTGGTTTGAAAGGTTCATCACGTCTATGCTCAAATTTGGTTACAAGCAGGCTCAGTCTGATCACACAATGTTTGTCCATAGTTGTGATCAGAGGGTTGTAGTCCTCACTGTCTACGTAGATGATATTGTGATCACTGGAAATGACACGGATGAGATTGCAATCTCAAGTCCCTCTTATCTGCTGAATTTGAGGTGAAAGATTTGGGAAGGTAACGTTACTTTCTTGGCATTGAGGTCGCTAGATCAACTCAAGGAATTTTTGTATCTTAACGCAAGTATATTTTAGATCTCATGAAGAAGACTGGGATGCTTGTCTGCGTTCCTGCGAACACCCCCTATGAAAGCAAATCATGGGATCGGAAAAGATGGTGATGGTGAACAAACTGATGTTTCACGCTATCAGAGATTGGTTGGGAAACTCATATACCTATCTCACACACGTCCGGATATCATTTATGCAGTTGGTATTTTGAGTAGATATATGCACGCTCTCGGGATCAGACATCAAGAGGTAGCATATTGTTCCTTTGTTGGCGAAAACTCGGTGACCTCGTGTAATAAGAAGCAGAATGTGGTGGTCAGATCTAGTGCTGAGTCAGAATATCGTGCTATGTCACAAGGCCAGCAGGACATGACAAAGCAGGATCTAGGTTTCTCCGGGAGTAGTCCTTTTTCCTTATTTTGTGATAATAAAGCAGCTATTAGTATAGCTCATAATCCATTCCAGCATGACAGGACAAAGCATGTGGAGGTTAATCGACATTTTATCAAAGATCATCTGGATAAAAAGACCGGGGTCACACCTTTTGTTCATTCTAAAGATCAACTGGCGGATGTGTTCACTAAAATATTGAGAAGTGATGTATTTTTTGATGATATTCAAAAACATGGGATGACTAACATCTTCCATCAGACTTAAAGGGGAGAGTTGAACTTAGTCGTATTTCGTACTTTTGGTCCTAAGTTATATTATTGTCTTTCTTTAATTTATGTTTTTTATGTAAGCCTCCTGATAAACCCCCGCTCGTTAGGTGCTTGTACATAACTAGTGAGTTAGTCCAGGTTGAAAGTGCTCTTAATGACCCAAATATCTATTTTATCACTGCCAACACTCTAGGAGACATTCGACATAATATAGTATCATATTTATTTGTTGATGTCTCGGGTGATTATTTGGGTGATCAATGCTATCACAATGAAATTTTCTTCACCCTAGCACCTAAGCCTCCAAACCATGTGTCAATCATAGGAGTTATTTGTAGCACCAAAGAACCTCATTGCAAGGACTTGGTCATGTCTCTTGTTTATCTTTTACATTTATTGCATTCTCATTTTACATATAGTGTGTGACTCTTCTGTGTTGCATGATTCATATTTATTGTATGTTTTGCATCATTTGCATGAATTATATGACTTTGTCCGATCTAAAATTGCAATAAAAATGAAAATACAAGGTTTACGCAAATCTTCACAAGAGAGAGAAGAACATTAGAATATGTCAATAGGTGATGGTGATAATTAAAGTTGAGAGGTTCCACTAAGGAACTGCGATAAAATTAAATGTTAGGCAAATGGATCTCTATACAGTAATGCGGAAGATTGTGTCGAATGCTTACGACTTAAATATACCTAAGAGTATGGGAAATCTTCATGAGTTCAACATTAAGGATTTAACTCTAGATTATGAACCTCACAAGTACTTGAGTTCATTCCGGGACTATGTCGGGAGAGAGCATCAGATTATTGATGATATGTGGATGCTATCAGAGGAGTTTGATTTACTTGCCCTTGGACTTTGTTGGGAGTATGTTCATCTTCATTCAACAGAGATGAATGATTTCAAGTCGGGGGGAATTGACGGGGATCAAAGTTCTCGGGAGGGCCAACCCGTATCGCGCACGTTTGGGTGAAGAAACACCGCTTGATATTCCAAGCTGGAAGTGGGAGAGTATTTCGATGGATTTCATCACCGGTTTGCCGAGATCTCCTCGTGGGCACGATTCTGTCTTGATGATCGTTGATAGATTGACGAAGTTTGCTCATTTTGTGCCCTACAAGATTAGTTATTCAATGGAGAAGATAGCCGAGCTGTATTTGGATGAGGTCATCGGATTGCATGGATTGCTCGTAAGTATCGTGTCAGATCGAGACTTTAGGTTTATGTAGCGATTCTGGCAGAGCTTGCAGGAAGCATTGGGCACTGACCTCAGGTTTTCAACAGCTTATCATCCGCAGACCAATGGTCAAACGGAGAGAGTTAATCAGATTGTGGAGGATATGATAAGAGGTTACATCCTAGATCACGGTGGAGCGTGGGATCAGCATCTCAGACTGATGGAATTCGCTTATAATAACAGTTATTAAAAGAGTTTGCAGATGGCCCCGTTTGAGGCCTTGTATGGGAGGCGTTGTAGGACTCCCCTGTTTTGGGCTGAAGTTGGAGAGAGACCATTGTTAGGTCTGGAAGCCCTAGAAGAAATGAGTATCTCAGTAACGCACATTCGTGAGAAGATCCGGGTAGCTCAAGAGCGTTATGAGAAGTATATTAATCAGCGAAGGTCTAATCTGGAGTTCGTTGTTGGAGACAGGATTTTTCTGAAAGTCTCTCCGATGTCAGGTGTTAAAAGGTTTGGAAGGAACCATAAGTTGGATCCCAGTTACGTGGGACCTTTTCAGATTCTTGAGCGCATCAGAGTGTCTGTTTATAGGCTGGATCTGCCTGCTACCTTCCCTGGTGTCCATAATATGTTTCATGTGAGTCAGTTACGGAAGTGTGTTCATAGTGATCGTCAGGTCCTTGACTCGGTGCCCCAGATTCAGCCCAACCTTTCGTACGTGAAAGAGTCTGTCCGTGTCTTGGAGACCCAGGATCGAGTGTTGCGGAAGAAGACAATCCTCATGGTCATGGTTCTTTGGCAGAATCAAGACGTCGAGAGTGCGACGTGGGAATTGGAGTCAGCAATGAGGGAATCTCATCTGTATCTCTTCCCTTAGTTTTTCGGTACGTCTCCAATTTGTTAGTATTTGGCTATTTCTTTTGGTTTAATTTTGGAGTTGTGTTAAGTTTTGGGACGAAACTTCTTTTTAGGGGACATGACTGTAACGCCTCCGATTTTCCTGTAATTATTTAATTCAGTACTGACGTATTTATGACGTCAGGGCGTTACTTTTAACGTCAAGTTGACGGCGCGACGACGTTAGTGCGATTTTGCGTCTGTTAGGTCTGACTGACCAGATTTTGGGATTTTCGTCGAAAACTGAAAGTTTTCACGATGAAAATTAAGTTAATTAATTTTGGACTTGCTCGTCAAGTTTCGTCTTGATACGAGCATTTTTGGAGTCTCGGCGTGCGTTTGTATTTTTTTATTATTTACGTTTGTTGTAAACTTTAGAAATTAATATCTCGAGAACGGCACGTCGGATTTTAGTTTTGTCTTCGTCATTAGATTCGTAGCGCCGACATTCGCCTACGGTGCGAATTTCGTTCGAATAGGGGTGCGTTTGGCCCCCTGTATCGTCATTTTATCCTGAAATAAAAGACAAAACTGATTTCTCGAGAAATCCAGCTGATTTCGCGAGAAATCCATTATATCTCGAGAAATCCATTATTTCTCGAGAAATTCGTTTCAGCCTACTTTTGGGCTCCGTTTTGAGTCAAAACGGCGCCAAATAAAAAATGGTTAACATGAAATTTGTTCGTCTCGACGAGATCTACAACTTTCATGGAGATCACTTTTTGATTCGAAGCCATCTTAAGCCTCTAATCTCGTTTCCTGCGTGTCTGCGCTTAAAGTAAGAATACATGATGTTTAACAATTAATGATTTCTTAATATTATATTTATATATATAAGAGAAAAGGAGACAACTTCTTCTTCATTTGAGCTGAACCAGAGCGGAGAGACCGAGAGGAGAGCGAGGTTTTCGTGGATCTTCCGATGGCCACCAACGGAGCTCCGGTGCTCGAAATCTTCAACGGAGCATAGATCCGGAAAGCTCTCGCCGCGAGCTACGCGTGCGCGGTAAGTTTTTTTTCGTTTCGTGAACTTCTAGCGTTAGGGTTTTTCGGCCCTAGCCTCCGTTTTGGCCAAATCTCCGTAGGTTTCGCTTTCTCGCGCCTTTGTTAGGACCGATCTGCGACGTGGAGTAATTCGGAAGACGAATTCGAGTAAAAATCGAGGCAAGTGGTGTTCCTTCTCATGCTCACCTTGTTTATCTCTCTTGTTTTCCTTTAACTTTGGTCTGAATGCTAAATGCGGCCTTTTGCCGTGGTCTTGGATAACGGGTGGTCGTCTAGGTGAAAATCTTGAGTGGAATTTTTCTTTCGTCAATTCGTTGGATGTCGTGTTTTGTGATTTGATCGTCCCTTTCCTCGTGTGACTCTTGCAATTACGTCAGGTAGTCCAACCTGTTGTGTGACCTTTGAAATTTTGTCGGATGCGTTAAGGTTTTAATCAGAGTCTGTTATTGACCGTATAACCTGAAAGTTATGATGAAGCTCTTATAAAATAATGAATATGTAATGTTTGTTGGACTGTGCGCATTGGGGTAAATCCCTCGGCATAGTGCATTGATTGTTGGGCTATGAGCGTTGGGGTAAATCCCTCGGTATAGTACCTTCTTTGCTGGGTTTGTGCGTGTTGTGGACCTTTTTCCCCGGCACAGTACACCTTTTGGTGGTGGATTATACATCAAGGCTTGCCCGATGTTATGATCCATTTTCTCGAGCTGATCAGTCTCATTGAAAATTTGAATTTGAATATGAAATTTGTTAAGATATATATGTATGTATATACAGCCCCCTTAGCTCTTGTTTTGAGTTAGCTTGACTTATACTGCATAGCTAGTTTTTCGTTATGCTTTCTGTTGATTCATACTGACTTTTGTTGCTAGTCTGTCTGCTGATTCCGGCCTACTTGGAGGTTTGTCAGGTTCTTTTGCTTCTTTTTGCACCACTCGTAACTTGTTTCTGAGGTGTTCTTCTTTTGAATGCCTCAGGTTCAAAGCAGTAGCAGGTTTGGCTGGTTGAGTTCGTGGTTTCAGGGCTGCGGTTAGTTGTTGTCGTTTATTTTGCCTCCTGTTTGTGAGGTAGCTACCTTTTGTATCAGATTAGATTGGTTTCCTATAGGTTCGTGTCAGTTTGTTGACGTTCATAGTGTTAGCTACTTGCTAGTGGTACTGCGGTTACTTACTGTTAGTTTTATACCTGCTCTCTGAGAAGATTTTATGTTAGGGTGCATGTTAGTTACTTTTAAGTATAGAAAGCTGCATTCTGACATGTATACATAACATTTCTTTTCTTACTGATAAACTCATTACTTTAAGCATTATGAAATTGCTTTCCTACTTATACTAAATTTAGAAGTCTCAACACTGTTGCACACTTTGAATCGTCTTCATTCTCACTTAGGATAACAAATGAATCGAACTTAATAATTTTCTGATGTGTAAACTTATACTTTCTCACTTGTGTACTAGTTGATCCACCAGACCGAGGGACGCGGTCTGTAAACCTAATAATATAACTATATTTTAAAAACATAATTCATAAATCTTTTTATAAAAACAAATGAAAGGACATGGTTGTCTGAACGTCTGCAGTTGTCCCCTGCACGGCGTGACATCACGACCGTGTATTTTCTCTCACTCTGACAGTGTTTTAATACTGAGAAAATGCGGGTTGTGACACACAGTCCCTCCCACCTTTCTAATAGTGTGTTAGATAAGGCAAACTTCGTCAATCTCAACTCAAAGAGCTTACAACTCAGATCCCTAGGGATCTCTCAGACTCCTCCAAGTCCTATCTTAGGCCCAAGGGCCAACCACTCAGAGTAAATAAAACTCCTACAGCTCAGTGATCCACAAATCACCTACATAAGACTTAATCAAAGTTCTACAACTCAGACTGGAGGATAGTCTTACACTCAGATTCACAACTAAATCCTATCTCGGAAAATAAATATCATACCTCATGCACACAGGCCCTACCTCAGATCCACAGAAGGATCCTACAACTCAGCCTTTATATTTCAGGTTTACATCTCAGATTAGGATTGATCCTACAAAGTGAATAAGTTTGTTGTTGTTGATTTGGTTCAGAGAGTGTTCTCTAAGCCTGCTTGCCGAAATGAGTAAACTCAGCTATTCCTTCTTCACAGCACCAGAAATGGATCTTCACGGTTGTTCTGACTGTGCTGAGAAGTAACTGTAGAGTGATTTTTCTACTAAGAAAGAAAACCTTTCTGACCTTGCTGTTGAAAATGATTTGATCTTCAGCAAAAAATTTCTTCAATAGTTGAACACTATCCGTGATTCACAGACTAACTTTTTAGCAAGTTCTTGGTAAGCTTCAACGTTGTCTAGAGGAAGAAGAAGACAAGAAGCTTTTTCTCCAAAAACTAAAAGTCCCCTTTTTAATTTCTCGGAACTCTTCTTTTATTTCCTGTAAGTCCAACAGCTCTTTGTGGTGTAGGACTGGACGGAAATGGCAATTGCTCTATCACTTTTGCATTTACAGCTGTACTAATGCGACACCTTTTGTCTTATAGCATGCAAAACCCGCGATGTTTGAAGTTCTGCTGACATCAACATGACTCAGCTCCTGTGGACTTAGCAAATTTCAGACACTGCGCAGGCGTGAGTGAAGCCTTGTCACACAACGAAAAAGTACTTAGCTGAAATATGCATATTCAGGCATTAAGTGAGTTGAGTGAGCCTTCATTACTTAATGCATATAGACTTTTGTAGTCTAACAGCTTAGGCATCGAGTCAGTCTTCATCCCTCGACGCTTCTTGACTTAGTTGAATTTCTCTGTATGAAGGCGTTGAGTGAAGTTTCTTCACTCAACGCTTCTATCCTTTGTCTGGCTTTTGGATGAGGCTTTGAGTGACCTGTATTCACTCAACGCTTTTATACTTAGACAGATCTTCTGTTGAGCAGGTGTTGAGTGAACTGTCTTCACTCAACGCATTTGTCCTTACACAGAATTCTAGTCAGCAACACTGCGGCTTTGAATGTTGTGTATTCTGTCGATGCTTTTGCTTTTTGGCATTGAGTGAACTGTCTTCACTCAACGCTTCTGAACTTAGCCAGATTTCTTTGACAGCAACTCTAATGCTTTGACTGCATTGTCATCTGTCGACGCTTTTAGCCTCTTGGCGTTGAGTTAACTGCATTCACTTGACGCTTCTAGACTTAACCAGATTTCTGTTTTGCCAACATCCTATCTTGAGTCCATCTATCATTGTGACTTAGACTACCTGTCTAATCAATGTAATCAAGAACAACATGCATTCATTGAACTTAGATCATGCATCAAATACAATCATGTGTATATCATTATCCCGTGGGCATTCTACAAATCTAGGACATTACGATCAATGGACCCAACAATATTCCCCTATTTGAAAAAGTTAGAACACTAAACAATGATATACACTATCATATATAAAAGATAAACATTCACACAATTTGAGAACAAAAAATGAAGCACACACACAAACATATGAATATTATTAAAGGCAATAATCATAAATATACAGTGTGCTTAAAATAATGTTCACTTTCCTACAGCCCTTAAGGAAAATTAAAAACGTGTTATGTTTTTGGTTCCTTAATTACTATCCTCCTGATGGGTTTCTTACCATCCTCTCTGTCTCGCCTGAAGATGGAAAAAACAGGTGGCCCCTCCTCTGCCGAGGATCCGTCTCGCGCAGTCCAGGAGACCTGCACCACCCCTCCTCCCGCATCTCCCAAAGAGAAAGAGGTGAGCTCTCGCTTCTATCTCTATTCTTTAATATTCGTATCTGCTTACTTAATTGTTTCTCTTCAGGGAGCTCCCGCGGCTATACATCGACCGGAAAGCCCGCGAGATGACTCCGCCGCACGTCGTGAAGATTCCGACTCGCAACCACCTTCTACTCCTCCAACTACTCCTCCCAGCGAGAGGAGGAACGAACCTTCCCAGGCTGCTGGGACCTCCCGTCCCCCTGGTAAGGAATCTTCTCTCTCGCTTCTCTGTCTCACTCGCTATTCTCACACACTCCTGCGGGAGCCTCTCTCACCTTGCTCCTTTACTCCTTTTGCAGGCACCCAGACCGACTCGCCTGCTGATGAGCACCCTGGACAACCTGCTGTCCCGTCTCTTCCTCCCCTTGACGGGATTGAAGATTACCTTGGCGACCCTGCGGACCCGGCGGAAATGAGGCGCAAGACTGTCGAGTTGTTCCACAAACACGCGCGCCTCATCCATTCGCTGACGCTGGATAAGCAGGCGGCGGATCGGCGCATCGAATGGCTGGAGAACGAGTGTGCTCGCTTATATTCCGAGGCAGATACCGAGTTGGATGTCGATGGAACCAATCCTGACGCCATCATCAGCGAGGTCGATATGCAGCTTCGTCCCGCTCGCCGTGGGCTGGAGTCCGTTCGCGCGTTCCACTCGCGTAGTAGGCCACCCTGTGCAGGAGCTCGCGGTGGCCGCTGGCAACGGCACCCGTATTGAAAGCCGTCTGTCTCGCCCCTTCTCCTTCATTTTCTATTTGAATGCGGTAATAATAATTAAATAATGTTGTGTTGCCGTCTCGCCGGTTTTGTCAAAACTTGGTGATCGTCATATGTGGGATGGTGTTTTTGAACATTCATTACTGCTGTGTTAATTTCGTTTTTCTTTTAATTTCTTTAATTAATCACCATGTGATTGCGACGGGCCGCGCCGATCGAGGTTTAGGAGAGAGAGAGAGAAAAAAAACCTACTGTCGACTCTTCCCCTTCCTCTGTACGTTTTCCCGCTCATCAATCATTGCCCTGTATCTGTTATAAATACACTCGGCCCTGGATCAGAAGGATACCCGCACTCTTCACTCCTGCCGCACCCAAGCTCTTGCCCCTTTGCTTCTTTCGTCTCGCCGCTTCTTCTCGCGCTTTTTCTCCCACGGCCCTCTCGCTGATCTTCTTTCTTACTCTCCCTTTTTGCCTTCGTCTCGCTTAGAACCGTCTCGCCAAGGATGGGTAAGAAAAGAGTTGAGGAAGGCGAGGGGCGCAGCCGCTGCGGGAAGCGGTTCACCGACCATGACTTCCCGCTCGACCGGCTTCCTGAGGAACATTAGCGCGGCTTCGTCCGCGAGTACCTAGGGAAGGGGATCGAGTCGCGTCCCCCCAAAGTTAGCGAGTCCATCAACACCTATTACCCGGGAGAGCTCGCTTTTCCCGTCTCGCACTTTGAGGCGGGGTTGAGGTTGCCTCTATGGCCGGAGGTAAAACAGGTATCTAAGTACTTTGGCGTCGTCCCGGCGCAGTTCAACCCGAACGCCATTTTGGTGTTGATCGTCTTCGCCTGCTACATGCGCCGGGAGCGCATAGGGGTGCAAACGAGTCGAGCTCGAGTCGAGCTTGGCAAAATTTCCAAGCTCGAGCTCGAGCTCGAGCTTTTCATTTCGAGCTCGAGCTCGACGAGCTCATTTTTCTCAGCTCGAGCTCGAGCTCAAGGCCAACTTTTTGAGCTCGAGCTCGAGTTTCGAGCTCGAGCTTCGAGCTCGCGAGCTCGAGCTGCTCGCGCGCTTTTTAGCTCATGAGCTTTATTTTTTTATTTTTCTTATTATTTTTTTATTTTTTTAAAATGTATAAATAAAAGCTCGCGAGCCGGCTCGCGAGCTCATGAACAACATTAGATGAGCTCGAGCTCGACTCGTAATCGAGCTCGAGCTCGAGTCGAGCTTTTTTCGAGCCGGCTCATCGAGCTTTCGAGCCGGCTCAACTCAACTTGCACCCCTAGGAGCGCATTGAGTTCAACTTGACGGTCTTCCGCAAGCTTTTTATTTATCACGCCAACGCTGACGGTGTCTCGTACTTCACCGGGCAAGGGCTCAAAGTGTGCGAGACGCCCAACAAAAATCACCACTGGCTCACGCGGTTTGTCTTCATCCGTGGCGACCATGGTTACTTCGGGGGCATCCCGCTCGCGCCCGTGTTTCCCCCCGAAAGTTTTTATGCCACCCCGCAGGTCGGCGGCACGGACAAGCTACTGTATGATTACTTCGTCGGCAAAAACTTTGAAGTCAACTTCCTGCGGCGAGACCTCGACTCGCTGCCTTCGGTGCTCCCTGGTGAAGGTATTCTCGCTCTCTTGTCTCGCACTTCGTTTTTTCCGTCTCGCCATCTTATCATTTTCTTGTTTTCCAGGGGAGCGAATCGTCCCAGTCCACCCTCCATATAAAAGCAACATCCATTCCTTGAAGGGCCTTGGTCTCGTCAGCGCGGCAGCTGAGGCGGCGAGAGAGTCCCTGGCTCCTGCCCCTCTCAAGAGGCCTACAGGCGACACGGCCCCCTCTCGCTCCAGCCCTCCAAAGAGAATGAAGAAGGTTGTGGTGTTCTCCAAGGGGAAGAAGATGACCCCGAAGGAGAAGGAGATATCGGGGTCCTTGAGCCCTATCTCTGTGGAGGGGTCTCAATCGCCCCCCTCGATTCCTCAACAGGCCGTCTCGCCTACTCGCGAGACGGCACTTCCCAATCAGCCTTCTGCCGCCTCCAATCAACCAGTCGCCGCCACCTCTCGCGAAGGCACCTCCTCCAGCCGTCCCGCCCCCTCCTCCCACATGAACTTCAACCTGGGCCCAACGGTCCAAGATGCCGCGGTGACCTTGTTCTGCTGTGGGGGCGGGACGTCAACCGCGTGTCAATCTCCACTCTCCTTCCCCCTTGGAAGGAGCAGGAAGAGCCCACCAGCCATGCATTCGCCGTGGGGTACGGCCTTTATGGTGGTCTTGACGCAGTCTCTCCTGAGAGCGAGTCTACGCTAGATATCGTCATGAAGTCCTCCCACGCAAAAAGATTGTTTGATGCCGAGACCCTCCTTGCAAAAGCCCAAGGCGGCGTGGTAAAGCCCTATCCTAACTCTTTTCCTTCAAAAGCCTTTAACTTTTAACTAATGGTCGGGCGTCTCGCAGGATGCCGATACGGCGGAGCGGCTGCACTCGCGAGTAGCGGCCCTGGAGGAGGAGGTCAAGGGCTTGAAAGCCCAGAATACTCGCCTTCAGGCCGATGTCGCGTCAACGTCTCGCCGCAAGCCCTTTCGGACACCTCCGCCGCACTACTCTTTTGACGAGATTGAGGAGCAATGTCGAGATGTTGGCATCCGGGCGGCAGAGCTGGTCCTGAAGATGATGAAGGACCTAGGGGTTGTGAAGGACGATTCAGAAACGGTCACCGTCCGCGACCTGGTCCCCCAGCTCTATGGCAAGGAGAGCGAGGATTCTGCTTCCGGCGAGGAGGAATGACGTGTCAACTCCCAAGATTCAGAATCCCTCTCTCCTCTTCCTTTTGCTGGTGTTGCTGCTGTTGTACTGTTGTAAAACTTGAACTATCTTTTTTGAGCTCTGTTTTGTGATATGACAGTGATAATCAAATATACATGCTATTTGTTGTTTGGTTCTTTATTACGCGAAATGAATCACTGGTTTGCTTGGGCCTGCGAGACGGTGCTATCCACCCGTCTCGCCGCCTCGCCTTTACTCCTTACACCTTGCTTTATTTTGCTTACTGCGAGACGATACTTTGGTGCGCTCACGCACGCGAGAAGGTGTTACCGCTTGTCTCGCGGCCTTGTCGGAGAGTTGGCCCAGGTCGCGAGTCGTCACTTCCTTTACCTTTGCGCGTGAGATTCAAACGGTGTAACCTTAACGGCTCGCCTTAGGGTACTCCCGGCGCGAGTGGCCTTTAGTGACGTAACCTGCACACCTATCATTAGAGTGAGCCTTTCGTCTCGCGCGAGTGCCCACTCGCCGTAAGCGAGACCATCCTCGTGACTGCCAGCTGCGAGTGCCTCCACTCGCACTGCTCTAAGCTTTTGCCTTAGTTTATTTTTCATTTCATAAGGTCATTTCATAAGGTTAAGCTGGGATGCTGTTTAAAAAGATTTTCCCAACCCTTCTGCCATTGAGTGAGTTCACTGCCCTGCTAGCCTGACGAGAGCCTGAGCAACGGGTCCACCAGGGACCGAGCCGGGCTTGAAGTGGTGTAGAATTCCCAGAAACTTAGAACTATCCCCAAGAGTCAAGAACCAAGACTTCAAGAACCAGACCTCTCCCCCACAGGCGAGCCTTCGGACCTGTCAGCTAATGAGAGCCTGCGCAGCGGGTCTACCTGGGGCCGAGCCGCGCTCGGGGTAGTGCAGAACCAAGGACCAAGAACCAGACCTCTCCCCCACAGGCGAGCCTTCGGACCTGCCAGCTAATGAGAGCCTGCGCAGCGGGTCTACCTGGGGCCGAGCCGCGCTCGGGGTAGTGCAGAACCAAGGACCAAGAACCAGACTTCTCCCCCACAGGCGAGCCTTCGGACCTGCCAGCTAATGAGAGCCTGCGCAACAGGTCTACCTGGGGCCGAGCCGCGCTCGGGGTAGTGCAGAACCAAGGACCAAGAACCAGACCTCTCCCCCACAGGCGAACCTTTGGACCTGCCAGCTAATGAGAGCCTGCGCAGCGGGTCTACCTGGGGCCGAGCCGCGCTCGGGGTAGTGCAGAACCAAGGACCAAGAACCAGACTTCTCCCCCACAGGCGAGCCTTCGGACCTGCCAGCTAATGAGAGCCTGCGCAGTGGGTCTACCTGGGGCCGAGCCGCGCTCGGGGTAGTGCAGAACCAAGGACCAAGAACCAGACCTCTCCCCCACAGGCAAGCCTTCGGACCTGCCAGCTAATGAGAGTCTGTGCAGCGGGTCTACCTGGCGCCGAGCCACGCTCGGGGTAGTGCAGAAGCGATCATCTCCCTGTCGTTAGATTTTCATGGTAGATAAAGACAAGTAACTTGAGAAATTTATTATAATGAACTTGATTTGAATATACAATTTTTGACCTCCCTTCTTATGGGTAGAATCGCTTCAAGTCATCGTCACTCCAGGTGTGGCTCATGGTCCTACCCTCTACATCCTGGAGGTGGTAACCTCCTGTTCTCAGGACCTTCTCAACAATATAAGGCCCCTCCCAATTTGGTTTGAGCTTGCCCACGGGGGCGGACCTCCCCGCAGCATCAACTTTCTTTAGCATCAGATCTCCTTCAGCAAATTGTTTGATCCTGATATGTTTGTCGAAGTATCTTGTCATTCGTCGTTTGATCTCTTCCTGTCTGATAACTGTTACGTCGCGCAGCTCCTCCACCATGTCCAGTGAGAGGCGTAGGCCTCCTTCATTTTCTAGCCGCCAAGTCTCGTCTCCATCACCTGCAGCCACAACTCGTGGGGATCGGACCTCAAATTCCACAGGCAGGACCGCCTCACACCCATGGCAAAGTTTGAAGGGGGTCTCGCCGGTGGCCGTGTTCGGGGTTGTCCGCAAGGCCCACAAAACTGAGGGGAGCTGCTCCACCCAGCTCCCCCTCAAGTTCTCCACCTTCTTCTTGAGCAGGTTCACGATAATTTTGTTAGCCGCCTCCACCTGGTCGTTGCTCCTGGGGTGGTGGACGGAGGCAAACCTGAGGTCGATGCCCAGCTGCGTGCAGAAGCTTATAAACTCCTCACTTGCAAATTGAGGACCATTGTCCGTGACAATGGCCTGAGGCAGCCCGTGTCTGCAGATGATCTCCCCCCAAACGAAGTTCCTGATGACTTGGGAGGTGACTTTGGCCAGCGCCTTAACCTCCAGCCACTTTGAGAAGTAGTCGATCATAACCAGGAGGAACCTCCTTTGCCCACTGGCTGGAGAGAAAGGCCCAACCAAATTCATCCCTCAGATAGCGAACGGCCACGGTGTTGTGATGCTTCGGAGCCTCTGAGCTGCCTGGAGCTGGAGGGGGCGTAGAGCTGGCATTTTTGGCACCTCCTCGCAAACTCCACAACATCCTTCCTCAGGGTGGGCTAGAAGTACCCCTGCCTGACCACTCTTGCTTCCAACGTCCTACCTCCGGAATGGCTTCCACATTCCCCAGAGTGCACCTCCTCCAGAATCTGTTGGGTCTCCCCTTTCGTTACGCATCGCGCTAAAAGACCTGAAAGCATCTTCCGATGTAGGCTCCCTTCGTGCATGAGATAATGGGCCGCCTTATGCCAAAAGTTCTTTGCCTCCTTGATCCCCTCAGGGAGGTTGCCTGTGACGAAGAAGGTTACGAAGGGATCCACCCATGAGGGTCTCCGATCCACTTCCATGAGCTCCCCTTCTTCGATCGCTGGATAGAACAGATCAGTCAAGGTACCCCCTCCCCGAGGTCCAAACTTGGCCAACCGATCGGCTGCTGTACTCTCCTCTTGGAACGTGTTGGATGGAGAACATTCGGAACCCCCCGATGATCGCCCTTACCTTGGACAAATACCTCACAAGGGTGGGTTCCCGAGCTTCGAACTCCCCTCGGATCTGTGATGTCACCACCAATGAGTCCGTGAAAGCCTCCACATCCTGGATCTCGAGCTCCCTTGCCAAACGAAGGTCGGCTATCACAGCCTCGTACTCTGCTTGGTTGTTAGTTGCAGGAAAGTGCAAGACCACTGTCTGTTCTATGGTGACCCCCTGAGGACTTGTCAGCACCACCCCGCTCCGAGGGAGTGCTTTACCGAGGCTCCATCAACTGTTATCTTACATGCCTCCTGCGGTCGCGACTCATCGGCCCCGACCTCCACAACGTAGTCAGCCAAGAAGTCGGCCACTACCTGCGTCTTGATGGAGAGCCTTGGTACGAACGAGATATCGAATTCACTCAACTCGATAGACCACTTGGCCAGTCTACCAGAATGCTCCACTCCTTCAAAAATCCTACGGAGGGGATGGTCTGTCACCACCCTGATCGAATGTGCTTGGAAATATGGCCGGAGCTTCCTGGCCGAAATGATCAAGGCGTACGCCAGCTTTTCCAGAATAGGGTAGCGAAGCTCCGCCTTCTTTAGGATCCTGCTAACGTAATAGATTGGCAGCTGCTTCCTCCCCTCCTCCCTAACTAGGACAGAGCTCACCGCCTCTGCTCCCACTCCGAGATATAAGGTCAGATCATCCCCCTCCTTCGGGCTTTGAAGTAGAGGAGCCAGGGAGAGCTGTTTCTTCAACCCTTGAAAAGCTTCTTCGCATTCGGCAGTCCACTCGAACCTTTGGTTACCCCGCAGCACCTTGAAGAATGATGAGCACTTCTCTCCCGATCTAGAGAGGAATCTACTTAGGTCGGCCAGCTTGCCTGTCAAGCGTTGCACCTCCTTAGCATTACATGGTGACTGTAGCTCTAGGATGGCCTTCACCTTATCTGGGTTGGGTTCTACCCCCTCCGGGGTCAGAAGATGCCCGAGGAACTTCTCACGGCTTGCCCCAAAAACACACTTTAAGGGGTTCAGCCTCATTTTGAACTTCCGCAAGGTGGCGAACGTCTCCTCCAGATCTCGAAGGTGTGAGTCCACACCCTTGTTTTTAACCATAAGGTCATCAACATAGACCTCCAGGTTCCTCCCCCTCTGGCCCTGGAAGACTCGATCCATCATGTGTTGGTATGTAGCCCCTGCGTTTTTCAACCCAAAGGGCATCATTTTATAACTGAAGCATCCCTCGCTTGTGATGAAGGAGACATCCTTGACGTCGGGAGGGTGCATTCGGATCTGATGGTAACCTGAAAAAGCATCCAAAAAACTCATAATTGAAAAACCAACGGCTGAATCAACCAGCGCGTCGATTCGAGCCAGGGGGTAGCAATCTTTGGGGCACGATTTATTTAATAATGAAAAGTCAATACACATGTGTCACTCCCCCCCCCCTTTCACCATTACCACGTTGGAGACCCAGTCTAGATACTGGATCTCCGAGATGAAGCCAGCCTCCAGAAGCTTCTTGACCTCCTCGCGGATTGGCTCTTCCAGCTTGGTTGCGATGGTCCTCATCTTCTGGCGTATGGGGCGCGTCTTGGGATCCAGGTTTAGGCGGTGGCAGGCCACATCTGCATCGATGCCCGGCATGTCAGCCGCGCTCCAAGCGAAGATGTCGACGTTGCTCTGGATGCAAGTCTGCACTCTCTCCTGGTCCTCGGGGCTCAGACCCCCGCTGATCCTTACCTTCTGCACCTGGCCAGCGCTGGTGAAGACTTCCATCTCCACCACCTCCTCCGCCGGCTCCAGCCGCGACTGCTCCCAGCCGGCCCTTGCCTCCTCTTCCTGCCCCAACTCCTCTTCTCCTCCTGCTCCCTCAACTTCCATCGCCTCCTCTAGGCTCTCACTCTGTTGCTGCTCAATCTCCACGCCTCTCTGGGCTTCAATCTCAGCTCCTTCCACCTCCACCTATCGACCCTCCTGCGGCTCCAACTCTTCGTCCCTCTGGACCTCCAGCACATCTCTTCCCCTCTGCTCCTCCTCAATCTCCTCCCCGTCAATCTCTTTGGTCTCCTCTCTCGCCTCCTCTAGGCTCATCTCCTCCTCTCCGACAACCTATTCATGCGCCGCCATCTCCTTCTCCAACTCCTCTGTCTCTGTCATCCATGATATGGTGTTTACTGCTGTAACGTAGCACTGTCTTGCCACCTTCGGGTCCCCTCTAACCCTGACCTGCACCCCTCCATTGTTGAACTTGAGGCAATGATGAAATGAGAAAGGGACGCAGCGAAAGGCGCTGATGAGGGGGCGCCCAAAGATGGCGCTATAGCTGCTCGGGGCGTCCACGATCACGAACCTGCAGTTCCGTGACACGCCCCCCAACTTCACGTGCAGCCCTACTCCTCCTTCCACTTCCTTCCTCTCTCCTGAGAAACCGAACAATGGTCCGTCCGAAGCTAGTACTCTCTTGCCCTCAATCTGCATCTCATCGAAGGCCTTTTTGAAGATCACATTTACGGAGCTCCCGTTGTCCACTAGGATCTTGGAGACCGTGAAGTTCTCTACCGCCGTCTGGATCACCAAGGCATCACAGAACGGGTCTTCATAACCCGGCATATCCTCTGAAGAAAAGGTAATTTTTGCTTTCAGGGGCGGAGCCTGGGAGGTCGAGGTTACCCCCCTTCGGTACATGGTCTGGAGGCTACCCTTACGAGCGGCCTCGATCCCAACTCCTCTGTGGATCACCCCGATCCCTCCCCGGGTTCCTACATCCACCCGGTCCTCGCATCTATCCTCTGTCTTCCCCTGCTGCACTTCCACGATCCTCACCGGCGGCTCCTGCTTCCTCACCCTCCTGGCTTCTCTCACTTCTAAGAACTATGGGCAGGTGGTCGTTGTGTGACCATCCTCCTGATGGAAGTCACAGAAAGGCAACGCCACCCTGCCCCTTCTTTCCTCTCCACCATCTCTCCTTCCAGCTCCTCCCCGAGCTCCTCTCCTTCCTCCTCTTCCCCGACCGATCTCCATTGCCTCCTGCTGATGTTGGAAGCGATCCCTCGGCCCCTGCCTCCATGCCGGCTGATCGTACCTCTTGGGCTCGCGGAAGTTATCTCTTCCCTGAAAGCCTCCTCCTAGCTCCTGGGAGCGACCCTCCTGAGGCCTCCAACCTAAACGGTTGTTCGGCTCCCGGGCCCCCCGTCCTTGATGCAGTCCCTGCTGCCCCTGACCACGGGGTTCCTCTCTCCTTCTCTCTTCTCTTTGCTCCCTCCGCCTTCCTGCTTCTGGCACCTTCACATCATCCTACGCCAACCTGGCCAGCTTCCTCGCAAACGCCGGATTGGCCATCTCGAAGTCTGTCTCCTTTGTCGACCTCTCCATGAGCTCCTCAAAAGAGAGGGGGGCACTCTCTTTAACTCCATACTAAAGAAACCCGGCCTCAGTCCCAGGGTAAACGCGAGCATCAGCGTATACCCTTGAACTTCCTGGACCAGGAGGACCTCTTCCTGAAACCGATCCATGTAATGTCCCAACGTCTCGTCCTGCTTCTGCCTCACCGAAAACAGGCATTCCGCCTCCTTCTTACGCTTCTTCGATGTTGAGAACCTCAATAGGAAACCTCTACGCAGATCTTCAAAACAGTAGATCGACCTTGCTGGCAACTGGTGGAACCAGTCCCGTGCCTTCTCCTTCAATGTGATGGCAAACAGCCGACACTTGAAGGCATATGTCATCTGCCTTATCGAAACAACATCTTCAAACCATTGCAAGTGTTGTACAGGGTCATCCTTACCCGAGTAGTAGGACATGCCGGGCTCCCGGAACCCCTCCGGCACCGGGGCCGAGATGATGAGCTCACTGAATGGGCTCTCGCCACCTGCCTGCCGAGAGGGCACGTCTCGCGGCCTCGGCTGACTGGCCCGATCCGCGAGACCATGCCCAGGGAAGAGCTCTCGCACAGCAGCCTCCCTCTTGCCAACTTCTGCCGGAATCTCCTTCCCGGAACGCTGGCCTGGGAAGAGCTCTCTCGCCGCCACGTCCCTCTCGCCAGCCTCCGTCGGGACCTCCTTCCCCGGGCGCTGTCCAGGGGCATTCTCGCCCAAGAGCGGGATCTCCTCTATCGGAACCTGAGGTGTTGCCCACTCGCTTCTGGCCGAGAAGGCTAAGCTGATGGTCTGCAGTACCTCTAGCCTGAAGTCATCCAGCATCTTCCTTGTTGCCTCCTCTCCCCGGGAGGGGGAACCTCCTGAACCAGATCCTTCACCTTCACCTCCTGCCATCGGACTAAACTCAAGCTTTTCTTGTATCAGCTACCTTCCACGCTCACCGCACCAGAACTGTTGAAGCCAAAATCTGACTTCGACAAGAGTTCGAAAAATAGGGGCGTAGCCAACACCTACTCGTCCCAAGCTCTGACCTCCGACTGGTCGTGAAGGACTATAAACCGACCCAAAGCCTCAGCAGGGAGGTCTCACCGCTTACCCGGAAGATCTCTGAGAGCTTCCCCTCCAAAGCCAAAAGCTGGGCTTGGAGCTCCTCAGAAAGCACAGAAAAATCTTCTCAAGTCTCGGGCCAAAATCTGTGTGCTTCTGAAGAACCTCTATGGGTATATTTATAGTTTTTTGAGTTTGAACTGTCAATAACCATACTGAGCTGACCTGAAATTACCAGAGTACCCTTGGTCGGGTCTGCCAACAGCCAAACTACGTTGTTCTGAGGAGTTATATACAGATCACCAGAGACAAAAGGGTAAAATTACATGGGGTAGAAGAGTAAAATCCCTCACGGTCATAGATATGTCAAAATGGCCTTTCTTCTGTATGGCGAGTGGGGGAGTATCTATCGGCGAGACGAATCTTCCTCTCGTCTCGCCAACCTTATATGTCGTGAGGCCTTCTCGCGGTCATAGGTCTTCTCGCGCCCTCAGGAGGGGCGTCTCGCCTACTGCAGAGGCCACTTATCTCGCCACCTGCGAGTGGACCACATGGTCCCACTCGCCCATCAATTTCACTCGTCCGCCTCGACTACTCGCGCTTTGAGGACCTCTCGCGAGCCCGAGGTTGTACAGGTATCATCAATGTTGTGCTCCAACTGCCTTCTTTGATCATCCAGTAGACCCTTCAGTTGAGCTAAGAATGTTTAAGACATTTGTTCAGCTTGATGAGATGTACCTTGAACACAGACATCCTCATCCCTATCCCTGGAAATAACTTTTTCTTTTGAGTCAGCCATCATATATTCTGAAGAGTGTGCATCAGCATCTATATCAGCAACAGCATTGCCCTTGTCAGATATAGAGGAGTCAATGTTATACACTGTATCTTGAGCAGGGAGTTCAGAGTGAATCTCCCTCTCAACCTCAGCATTGTCCTTAGGCACATTCTGTTCTTCTGTAGTAATGTGTTGAACATTTTCTTTCTCTATTGCAGGAGCTTGGTCATCCTCAACAGGACAATTGGAAACATTTTATAGAGGCACATCAGGAATCTGATCTATTTTGTTCTGGAGAGTGCCTAGATAAGAGTCAAACATGTCCTGAATATCAGACTGAACTTGCTCCCCCTCGACAGGAGCATCTATGTTCTCAGTCTCCCCCTTAATGTTGGCACAGATGTTTTCCACAACTTGCCCAGTCAGTATTTAAAAAGCTTAAGCTAGAATCTCTTGAGACTGAATTCTAACCAATAGATTTCTTGCTACAGGTTCAGAGGAAATTGAGACCAGAGCACTGATATCCCTTCTTATCTCCTCTGTAGATTCAGACAGTTGGGGATCATGTGTCTCTTCTCCACTTTTCACAAAAGAACTACTTTATGTGCTTTCCATGGTCACTGGAACAGACGTCTTTTTCTTCTTCTCAATAGTCTGTTGGTGTGGCAGCAGAACTCTTTCCCACCTATCAAACATTTTGGAGTCCATTCTCCTCACGTGATGGATTTTTGTCCCTAGCCCCATGTTGAGGATCCCTGGAACAGTACAATGCAGATATAGAGACAGGATCCTTCCCAGATTAGGTTCTGGGATGCAACAAACTTGACAGTTGTATTTTGACTGGGACAAAAATCAACAAACTTGACAGTTGTATTTTGACTGGGAGTAAAAAGGTTGTTTTGTTCATACAGATTTGCAAGTTAATGATCGGCTTAACAAAAAGTAACTCATCATATAAAAGTGTTCATGCAAATTTATATGATGAGGATCTTATGCGGTACAATGTAATGTCATGATATGAATGCAATATGATGACTCACTCATGCTCACACACATGCACACTGGTATGCCGACATAGTCCTTTTAGTTCACAATTTTCGAGCAGTTAGTTAACCTCTTTGGCGTCATCCATCGTGGTCAAACGGTGACAGTAGAGCGGGTGTCTCCACTACTAGGTGGGGTATCCACACTACCAGGTCAAAGCCTCTGCATGCCTCAACGCTAAGAACGCAACAGCGGAGCCCCTCGTACTACGACTCAGAGGGATCTCGGGTAGATGTGCACCAAGAACACAGCCCAACTGGCCTATCATCGTGGCACGGATGGAGCCTCTGGGAGCATATCACCAAAGGTTCAAGCCAAACTGTCCACTGGCACGGAAGGAGCCTCGGGAATGAGCACTGAGGACCAAGCCCAACCACCCAAGGTCGATTTGTCAACTCTCATCGGTGTGATGACTGGCGAGCTCATAGATCTGACAAACTATCTTTAACCCAGGATTATGACATCACGTGTCAACTCACACCGCATGCAATTTCACTTGGCCATGTCATCCACATCCAAGGGCTCCAACCGAGTCTCTTACCATCATACCAGTTTAACGCTCAAAAGCACTCAAAGCTTACCTTAGCATGGGAGGATAATCCTCCTAGTTGTCAAACCCATCATATTCTCATTACATGAGATAAGTGACGAACACATCACATGGCCATAGGAATTTTCTCATCTAGCCCTTCTTTTAAAAGTTAGCATGCCCGACACATCAAATCGTACATCTTTCCCCAAATTATATTTCATTAAACTCTTAAGTTTCAGCATGATCAACCTAACCTTGCAAGGAATACATTGCATGATCTCCCATAATCTTAAATCACCACAGAGTTATAGACTACACGTTCATGCAACATGCACCACAAATTCTTCCAAAACTCATAGCATTCATTGCATTGATATCAAATGCATCTTCACCGGATTTCATGAATACCATATTTGTACAACCAAGGTACACCCAAAACCATTAGCTTGTCATGGTTTGTAAGACCCCCCTCCCCCTTACTAAGGAGGGAACCCGGTCTTATGCCCAGAACCGTCGCATTACGGTAACACTAGCACACGGGCTAGTCGACACAGCACGACGCCGATCATGCCGGCTAGTACGATCATTCACCTGTACGCCAAGTGAGAAAAGAAGTACAACAAGCAGTAAATGAAAACTAGCAAGTCCACAAGTCACGGCATTAACATCATAATATATAGAGATGAAAGTACATCAATCCACAATGAGAATAGAAAAAGAGAGTTACGGCTTATGCCCGGTACATGCCAAAATGGAATCAAAACTCTCTCACACAACAACACTATGCGGAAGCGGTAACTGAAACACTCGTCATCACCTGACGCTGAGCTGCGGTGGTAGTACGTGGTATCTTCTTCTCAGTTCCTACCACCTCGTCCTGCTGGTCGTACTGTTGCTCCAGCTCCTCGAGCTCCTAAAATGATACGGTCACAACCGACCGTTACTCATAAAGACGAAGTCATTTTGTCCTCGCTTGACCCCCGCGACACCTAGGCACCGAGCTGGAGGGCGAAAGCGGAGGACAACAAATCAGTACAAAATGGAAGCAGGTGACGGTGGAACTATTCTATCATGGTCATGTTTCTAACAGTTATATCAATATACTAACAGTTCGCATAGCACAAGTAAAGTAAGTATAGCAGTAATGAAAAGAAGTGCAATATGTAAAATAGAACTGAAAGGAAGTGCAGTATGTAAAGTAAAAAAAATTGAGCAGAAAGTAAATTATCTACCGCAACACTAACATCACAGGAGTACCTTAACTTATATGAACGCTCATACAAACTTATAAGTCAAGGTTTCATAAATATAATTTTATCATATAAAAGAGCTCGTAATAATTTATATGATAAGGATCTACAACGCGTATGCCCTAAGTATGTATTTTATGATATGATGAGTTATGCGGGTTATGATTCATACAAGTGCAACTCACACACACGACTATGTGATCACAGACATTTAGTTCCCACTTTTTGGAGTTAGCTGAACTCTCTGGTACCACCGTTGTGGCTACGGCAGCAGTGGAGCGGGCGTCTCCACTTCCTAGGTAGGTATACACGCTACCAGACCTAGACCCTTTGTACGTCCATGTACACGTCCGAGGTGCATTCTGGAGTCTCTGCGTACTAATATATTGGCCATTTCCACCAGTCTCTTTGGTCGGGTGTGCGTTTTCGGGGATTGTCCTTCAGACAGCAGTATAAAACAACCTACTGGCCCCTCACACCTCACCAGAGTCACTGTGTTGTCATCGGTGTAACGACTGACCAGTATCGTATGACCCGTCACTAATATGTTTGATGCACATGCAAGTTATTTCAAACCCGAGCCTCCAGCTCACAGGACCAACCAGTCTTGAAATAAACCTCCCGAGCCTCCAACTCGCAGGAGTAAACCTGTCATATATCAAACACCCGAGCCTCCAGCTCGCAGGATTAAACCCGTCCTGAATCCCTCCAACCCTATATGGGTGAGTTTGTCGCATTGTTCCCTTGACCTATAAGACTACTCTTGTCTAATTCTTGTTATACATAATAGTTTATGGTTAATCTTTGGACTACCCAGGGCATGCCCGGTGAATGGCTCTCGAGGGCACTAGGAAATACGATGGGTTGAAGCCCAAAGCTCCCTTTCTCAAGGACACTGTTAGAGATCGGCGGTCTGACGGTCTAGTCGGGCGGCTAGCTATTCGGGCGGTGTGGCAGTCAGTCTAGAGGTCTGGTGATCTGATGGCTTATCTTAGCAGTTGCGGTCTGAAGGCTTCCCGCAACTGCGGTCTGACGTTCTAGTCGGGCGGAAAGATACTCAGGTGGTCTGGCGGTTAATACAGTGGTCTGGTGGTTTGATGAGTTATCTTAGCAGTTGCAGTATGAGGGCTTCGCGCAATTGCGGTCTGATCGGTTACACGTTGCTGTGGTGAGGCTTCTAGTTTTGGCAGTTGGAGTCTAGCAGGCGAACTGGCGGTTAGCTGGAGCAGTCCGGCTGTTAGGAGTGACGGATTCATATTCAGTCTCACATCTCTTATTGTATTCTCTCATCTCCCCAGTTTCATATAAATATGAGGGCATACCTATATAATAATTATATTTTTGGGAGCAATAAAATCTGCAATTTATTTACTTTTTGTCGTCTTCTCGCTCATTTCTCGCACATTTCTCACGTGATATCAGAGCACACCGATCCATTGCTTCAATCAGATTGCGACTTCTTTCTAACCGTGCGGTTTGCTTCCCGCGCGGCTTCTTCCGGCTTTCTTTACGCTCCGGTTTCTTGGTGTATGCTTCTCACCCTTACTTCCTTGGTTTTTCCCTTTCTTGCAGTCTCTTTTTCACGTGTGTTCAGTTCGTGCGGCTTCCTTTGCTTAGTCGTATTTTGTTGCTGCTTCTTTCGTCACTGCTTTTGTTCTCTGGTTCGAGTCCTGCATTTTGGTCGCGGCATCGTCCATGTCGCTGGTGTGTTCTCACCTTGACCGTGCGGCCTCATCCTTTCCTCTTACTTCTCAGGGTGACTTCTCTGGTCGCTGCGGCTTTTCTAACCGCAGCGGGCTCCACATCCTGGTTGCGGTCTCTGCTTTGTGGCCGCTTGTGCGTTATCACTGTGACCTTGTGGACTCCCCTTGCGGTCTCTTTGTTGTTTGCCTATTTTTCTTATCGCTGCGGCATCTTTAACCGCTGTGGATTCCACATTTTGGTCGCGGCTTCTTTCCTTTCCGCTGGTGTTTTTTGGCACCGTGACTGTGTGGGCTTCTCGTGCGGTTTGTTCGTTGCTTGTCGTTGCCTTGTGTCTTATCGCGCGGGTTGTTCTTGCTTAACCGCGCGGGTTGTTCTTGCTTAACCGCGCGGTTTCTTTCTGGTTTTTATAGACACTCCGTCTTCTTCTACTTTCTCTGCTCCTATTTCCTCGTCTTCTTTCTCTGCTTCTGGTAATTTGGGTACCGCTTCTACGCTTACCGGTCCCAATTATCCTGATTGGAGTGTGACCTTTATTTTTCTGTTACGCTCTCAGCGTAAACGTCATCATTTGACCGATGAACCTCCACCTTCTGACTCTGCTTCTTTTGATGAATGGGATGCTACCAATGCTTTGGTTCGTACTTGATTAGCTAACAGTTTGTCGGATGATTGCCTCCAGATTATTCGACATGATCCTACAGTCAAGGCTGCCTGGAATCATCTTGTTGCTTTGTATTCCAAGGGTGCACAGACTTCGCGCATTTATACCTTTTATGCGGATTTGTTTTCTTGACCAGTCATGTCTCTTGCGTTGGCCTATCAGGAGGTTCAGACTCTTGGTGCTTAACTCCTTCAGCATAGGCCATTTTCTGTTGATCTTGCTGAGCAACACAAACATTTTCAGGAGCTTCTTGTGGTGTGCTATTTACTTCGCCTCCCAGACTCGTATGATATGATTTGTCAACAAATTTTTGGGAATGCGGAGTCTCCAACTCTGGATGCTACTGCTGCTCGAATTCTCGCTGTTACTACTCATCTTCAGCGTCCTTTGCTTCCTTCTCCTCCTGATCTGGTTGCTCATCCAGCTCGTTCTGATATCTCTGGTGGCCGAGGTGGCTGTACTGGTGGCCGGGGTTCCTCTAAGCACCTTTGTTCTAATTGTGGCCGGGTTGGTCATTTGGTTGATCGTTGCTGGACCAAACATCCTCACCTTCGTCCTGCTTCAACTGATTCCTCCAAGAAGTCTACTTCTTTGGCTACTTCTGGAGTTGCTCAAGTGGCCATTACGGGTAGGTGGCTAATCGATTTTGGTGCAACTAATCATATGACGGGCAATTCTCTACTATTATCTTATCTTGACAAGAGTAACTGGTTTTCTCCGGTTCTTATAGCGGATGGTTCTGCATCCCCTATTTGTGGATCTGGCACGGTGCATGTGACTCATTTTGTTCAGCTTCAGGACACTCTTTATGTCTCAAAGTTTCCTTGCAATCTTCTTTTTGTTACAGCTCTTTACAAACAGTTGAAATGTGAAGTTGTTTTCTCATCCTCTACTTGTATTTTTCAGATTCCTCATTCCAAGGAGATGATCGCTACTGGGACTGAAAGCAGCGGCTTGTTCTACCTTGATACTGCTTCTGCCTTTTCTGTCTCTTCTTCCTTACTTCAGTGACATCTTCGCCTTGGGCATCCTCCTCGACTCCTTTATTAGCTTCTACCTGATTTACCTCACGAGGATTCTTCTTTTCAATGTGAAGCTTGTCAAATTGGCAAACATCACCAGTTTACTTTTCCCGCGAAGGTGGGTCGCAGCTCTTCTCGCCAGTTTGATCTTGTTCATTCAGATGTATGAGGGTCCTGCTCCCCTTCCGATTGTTGGTCGGGGTAGTTTGTATTTTGTTACTTTCATTGATGACTTTTCTTGATGTACATGGTTATACTTGTTGCATGACCGCTCTGAGATTTTTTCAGTTTTTATTGCATTTTATAATGAAACTCGTATATAATTTGATGCTCCTATTAAAACTTTTCACGTTGATAATGTTAAGGAGTATCTTAGTCATTAGTTCACTTCTTTTTGTTTGGATCGTGAACTTGTCCATCAAACTACTTGCCCTTACACTTTGCAACAGAATGGTGTTGCGAAGCGTAAAAATCGACACCTTCTAGATGTGTCTCGTAGACTTCTTACTCAAATGCATGTTCTCCGCTCTTATTGGGGTCATGTTGTTCTAATTTCTTGCTTTCTCATTAATCGTGTTCCGTCTTCGGTTCTTGGTGGCAAGACTCCTTTCCCTATCCTGTATCCTAACGTGCCACCATTTCTTTTGACTCCCCGTGTCTTCAGATGCATAGAGTTTGTCCACTCTCCTTCTCATGGTCGCGACAAACTCTCTTCTCGCTCTATTAAGTGCATCTTTTTTGGGTATTGTCCGACACAGAAGGGATATCGGTGTTTTGATCATATTCTTCGTCGGCAGTATGTTTTTGTAGATGTTACCTTCTTTGAGGATGCTCCATTATTTTCTTCTCCCTCGGTTGTTCCTTCTTCTGATGTTTCTTCTTCTCCGCTGGTGTCAGCACCTCTTCCATCTACTGTTCTTCTTTCTCCTCCTTCTGCTCCTGATTCTTCTCCTAACTCTTCTTCTTCTCCTGATCCGCTGCCAACAGCTCCCGGGTCAGGAGTCACTCCTGCGGACGGGAATGATACAGTAGATAGGACGGATCTTGATCTTCTGATTGCTCTTCGGAAAAGAGTTTGATCGTGTACTCAACATCCTATTCAAGATGTGGTCTCTCATGCGCAGTTTTCTCATTCATCTAAGAGCTTTGCTCTTGCTCTTTCGGCAAGCGTTATTCCAGCCTCTTATAAAGATGCTCTTATTATTCCTTATTGGAATGCTGCCATGGATGAAGATATGAACACTCTTACTAAACGGGGTACTTGGACGTTTGTTTCTACCTCTCCTGGAGCTGATGTGGTTGGTTGTTGTTGTGTCTTCGTTATCAAGTTTCTCCCTGATGGTACTATCGATCGGTACAAGGCTAGCCTTGTTGTATTTTGACTGGGAGCAAAAAGCTTGTTTTGTCTCTCAGTTACAACAATTCTCCTTGGAGCAGGCACATTAGGAATAGTTTTCCTATTCACATATGAACTTGGTCCAACTTGTCCAGACTTCTGGGTTTCTTTTCCCTTTGTCTGAAACACGGGTTGTGGAATGACTGGACCCTTTTGTCCTGTCAGCTTTTTTGCCTTTTTTTCTCTTGGGTTTAACATACCCAGGACCACTTCCATGTGTTCCTGAGAAGGTATCTATAATAGGCAGCACAGTTTTAGGTTTAGAAAATTGTTGTACTAATCTTTTCTCATTCAGAAGTTTGAGTTCCAATTCCTGAATTGTTGCATCCTTTTGCTTTATCAGCATAATTTGATCATCAATGATCTTAGTCAGCTTTGTCAACCTAGAGCTTTGAAGACCAATTTTTTGAGTATCCATCTTATGATGATACTCAAGACATCTTAGTGATGCAATTTCTATAGCATGTTCTTTTACAAGCTTCTTGCTCTTTACAAGAGCTTCCAGCAGTTTTCCAAATTTTCCTGTGAGCTGCTGCAGCTCAGTCTCAGGGTTAGACTTATGTGATTCAACCTTTGAGTCGCATGAGTCTAGTTCATCCACAGTCTTGTGAACAGAATTTGTAGAACAACAGGAATTGTCAAAAATTACTTGTGAATCCTGACATTCAGCAATTTTTGTGTCTGTATTATCAGATAGTGCCATCAAATTAATCTCCATATATTCTTCAGAATCACCTTTTGTTCATTCCAAATATCAACTGGCAGATGTGTTCACTAAAAGCTTGAGAAGTGATGTATTTTTGGATGATATTCAAAAACATGGGATGACTAACATCTTCCAGCAGACTTGAAGGGGGGAGTTGAACTTAGTCGTATTTCGTATTTTTGGTCCTAAGTTATATTATTGTCTTTCTTTAATTTCTGTTTTTTATGTAAGCCTCCTAACAAACCCCCGCTCGTTAGGTGCTTGTACATAACTAGTTAGTCAAGGTTGAAAGTGCTCTTAATGACCTAAATACCTATTTTATCACTGCCAACACTCTAGGAGACATTCGACATAATATAGTATCATATTTATTTGTTGATGTCTCGGGTGATTATTTGGGTGATCAATGCATTCACAATGAAATTTTCCCCTAGCACCTAAGCCTCCAAACCATGTGTCAATCATAGGAGCTATTTGTAGCACCAAAGAACCTCATTGCAAGGAGTTGGTCGTGTCTCTTGTTTATCTTTTACATTTATTGCATTCTCATTTTACATATAGTATGTGACTCTTCTGTGTTGCATAATTCATATTTATTGTATGTTTTGCATCATTTGCATGAATTATATGACTTTGTCCGATCTAAAATTGCAATAAAAATGAAAATACAAGGTTTACGCAAATCTTCACAAGAGAGAGAACATTAGAATATGTCAACAGGTGATGGTGATAATTAAAGTTGAGAGGTTCCACTAAGGAACTGCGATAAAATTAAATGTTAGGCAAATGGATCTCTATACAGTAATGCGGAAGATTGTGTTGAATGCTTACGACTTAAATACCTAAGAGTATGGGAAATCTTCATGAGTTCAACATTAAGGATTTAACTCTAGATTATGAACCTCACAGGTACTTGAGTTCATTCTGGGATTATGTCGGGAGAGAGCATCAGATTAGTGATGATATGTGGATGCTATCGGAGGAGTTTGATTTACTTGCCCTTGGACTTTGTTGGGAGTATGTTCATCTTCATTCAACAGAGATGAATGATTTCAAGCCGGGGGGGATTGACGGGGATCAAAGTTCTCGGGCGGGCCAACCCGTATCGCGCACGTTTGGGTTTACATTCATAGAAAGAGGAGTTAGGATCGTCATATGACTGACACGAGTCAGTAGTCACATTCGGAGTGCCGACGACGAATTCCCTATGTATTTTTTTATTTTTTTTCGTACATTTTTTACATATACTTTGTGTTTTTGTGTCGGACAATCATGATCGTCTGTTGTTTTTCCATTGGCCCATAAATATGGGATTTGGGCTTGACTTCAAGGAAACACAGAATTTTGATGAGACTTCTTAAATTTGTGATCCATCTGCGATGTGACATCGTGGAACCTAGGTGCAACGCCTAGTCCGGACTCTTCGCTTGCAACCGTCGCCCCCCCCCCCCCCCCCCGCCCTTTTCTCTCTCCAAACCGTTAGAATCATCCCTCTTAGGGACTCCCAACCACCTCCACTCACCTCCTTCACCCTCTCACAAATAACTACCTATAACCGCTCATAACCTCCGCTGGAAACCACCAAAATTGCCCATAACCGCTGATACCTCCCACTACCTAAATAGTTATTGACAGTTATTCGCCCCTGAAGCCGAACCGACACTCTCCACTCCAGTTCCAGCCCAGCCGGCATCCTTCCTCCTCCAACAGTCGTGTTTGCTGTTGTCCAAATTCAGGAATATGCGCCCAAACAGGTTGAAATCCACTCCAAAGGCAGTTATCTGCATTCCCCCTACAATAGGTGATAGGAATGGGGTGGCTCTTCTGCTCTATTTCTTTGGTCGGCCACCTGATACCAGCAATTCCGTGCTGCTGAATGCTCGTGTCCTGAGTGCCCAGTTGTTAATCAATTTTGGCGTTAATTACTCTCCCCCTGAGAAAGGTATTTGCAGATACCAGTAATTCTGCACTGCTAAAAGCTTGTTCAGTGAGTCGTCTTTGGGCGACAACTTCCGATCAGAATTACTCCCCTTAGCCGCATCAAGTGAATCCCTCAAGCAACACCCAATTTGCCGTCCAGAGATCCCTGCTTTAATTGGTTCCCAGATTGTTTGTAATTCAGCCCTCCGTTCTCCAAAGGCAGCCCCCTTTTCGAATTCCTCTACTCAGCATCCCTACAATCACCACAAGAACTTCCGGGAACCAAAATAGGTGCAGGAAACCCAAGATTCAGCAACAAACGACTTCAAAACTTCTGTCCAAGACGGAAAACTGCAGCAAATTCCCATATTTGGTCATGAATGCCTCTGTAAGCCCAAGATTTGGATGTTTATTTTCTTTTGTGTTGTCTATTGAAAATCAAATGAATTGAGATATTGTTTAGTAAAAGTGTGCTCAATTTCCTCGCAACTACTGGAAGGCTTTATTTGTCAAACTTTTAGTCCAAGCAATCTTACTTTAATTGTCGCAAGATTTCATTCATTGCTTTAAAGCCTAATCTCAATCGTGTGTGGTTGTATTGCCTAAATTAATATTACAATTTTGTTGCAATTACTTATCGGACAATCGCATGTGCATTGCATTGTTTTAAAGTTCCCTACATCATATACTTGCATTCGCTCATTAGACTTCCGTTGGAGCACACACACATCCTTTGTGCACCCACCCCGCATCAAAACATAGCTAACTTTACAAATCATCTAAATTTATTAGTTTACAAGCAATCATGCACGGGGTTCCCCCATGCCTCTGTAGTGACAGTACTCCTGCCACTCGTCTTCCCCGAAAAAAAATCACTAAATATAAAAGTTAATAGAAATTCACTCAATAAATTTGGCATGATTTAGTTTTTGTGAAACATAATCGAGCATTGAGACTTATATATGATACAGGTGATCACATTGAATTTATTTTTTAAGAGATCTAAATGATAGTAATGAATCATTAATGAGTAGAATGGATTAAGAATCTGATCAAGAAGATGGACAAATGTTTGATGTCGATTATTTAAAATGAATGTGGTTGCGTCGTGTCATCATCAGGCGCGCATCTGGGCCTTGAGCCTTGCGTCTAGGCTCCAAGATCCATTTGCACTTTTGTGCGCCTTGCGCTTTAATAACTAAGGAGGGCATGGGCGTGAGCCTCACTTTTAAAAACAAAAATTGAGCCTTACTTTTAAAGAGTTGTAAAAGATGTAATAGAGAATGAGTAAACTTTGAAAGATGAATGTTTCACCAAATAATGTTTTTCCCTTTATTATATGTTTACATTCTTGCCAAATATAATCATAGAAGTAGTGATTTTTAATTAAAAATGAAGTAACAACCATTAAATGTGACTAACTGACACAGAAATTCACCCATCAAGATGTAATAGAGAATGAGTAAACATTGAAAGATGAATGTTTCACCAAATAATGTTTTTCCCTTTATAATATGTTTACATTCTTGCCAAATATAATCATAGAAGTAGTGATTTTTAATTAAAAAATGAAGTAACAACCATTAAATGTGACTAATTGACACAGAAATTCACCCGTCAACTTTGCAATTTAAAAGCTTCAACTTCAATCTTACCTTAACTAAAGTTGGATGCTGCTTCCAAAATTTTGTTTGTTCAGACTTTATGTTTTTAAGATCCATATTTAACTCACTTCTGACTGCCATAAATAGCTTATGCAGAAGTTCATCATCGCTTCTACGGATTGGCATTTTCATAAATTCTGCAGCCTTTACGAAGACATCCATTACTTTACTGCACGTGAAGTCCAGTACTTTATATTAGTAAAGAGATGAAAATACTAGATATAAGCAACTCTACCATTTGTACTGTTTGCGTGGTTAGAGTGTGGAAGAAACTAAAAAATATATGCAAATCATCCTACTTAATGTAAGCGCTGTTGTTCAAAATTTTCAGATATATGACAGTAAGAAAATATATAAAACGTTCTATTTGTTTATTAGATATATATGAGCATCAAACTAAAAATGGAAAATGCTAAAAGAGATTGCTCTGAAAGATTAAGACCACTCAGAAATATAAAGAAGGCTGGGTTATCCCTGTCAAAGTTGTCAAAGCTCAACCATTAACGAATTACTAGGCAGACAGAAGAAATAAAATACAAGAACATATTGTCTGGGTAAAACACACATCTCTAATGCATTTTTGATGAAACATGGTGGTCAGAAATGGGGTAATTGGCACTTTGCACCTTGAAAGTAACAGTTTTGGCACTTTGCATCCCAAAAGTTTAAGTTTGGCACTTTGCCCCCCTCAAAAGCTTTAAAGCTGATACTTTGCACCCTAGGTTTGAATTTCAGGGCTGTTTTGGTCCTAAGCACCCCCTAACCAACTTTCATGTCTCAGCCATTGGATCTGAATCTGGACATCCATGAAAACTAACCTTCGTGGAGTTCTAGCCATTCTTCTTCCACATAGGAATCTGGTCACTCTTCTAGAGCAGTTCGCCAAGGTCATTTCCAATCATATCCAAGGACAGGAATTTCAATTGATCGGCAGCATGGTCTTTCATCAACACCGTTATCGGCTAGAAACCGAGATAGGAGAAGCGGGATGATCTCCGAGGTCTGCTGGAAATATTTTTTTTAGATTTTCTGTTTTATTTAACTTTAGTTCCATTTTTATGAGTATTTACTAGTGTTGATTACAGAGGAAACTGCATTATTCTTTCTGGACTCTGATTGTTAAAATCCCATTCTCGATGGGTCTCAATATGGCGCAACAACATTCAACTGAAATTTTGGGAGCTCTGAGGCGGAATGTTGATGATCCCTTCTATGCCCAAAAGGACAACAAAACCAGTAATGTCTTTCTAGAAGAACTTTGTAGGCTGAGATTTGATCTACATTTCTTGCCATTGAAACCTTCAACAAAGTTCACTACAATAGATACAAAATCATCTCCTTGGACAATTTGTGTATTTGACACCGGCAGACTTGATACAGTTGCTACTTCTTGGATTGATGGAGTTGTTCAACAACAGCTTTTTAAACACGCATCTCCGACTGATCAAGATATATCTTTCTAGAACAGCTTTTGTGTTGATCCAGGTAGAGGTGCCATTTCGACTCAGCTTGATGCACCCTCAATTATCATGAATATCATGCACATCATTTGGGCTTTTGACCCTGGGGGAATCAAACGACGAGTTCATTGTTTTGTCGGGAAGGGTATGAATGTAACGGGAGCCGCTACATGGAAGGCAACACCAATTAATAAATTGCATCATTGCATTGGCCACAGGAAAGCCAAGTGACATAGGGTAAGGCTCTAAATGAAAACAAAGGTTGGATGTAAATGCAAATGGCCGGCGAATTAAAATTTGCAAAATAATAGTTATAAACCATAAAACTTGGTTTTTTCCACCATTGAATTCAAGCATTTAAAAACAAGGGAACAAAAGAGGAGTAAGGGCACGAGAGTGCGCGAAAACAAATACTACTTGAATATGAAATGACAAAGACAAGAACGAGTGAGACAAAACTTACAAACCACTATCTCTACAAGTAGAGAACAGTCATGAGACCCAACGGAAAAGAAACAAACACACAAACCTTGAATACCACGTCTATAATGAGGGGAGGGCTGGAGGCGCTTTAGGAGGGCTGTCCGGGGGAAATTTCAACACTCAGCTGTCGTGTGTGGCTGTCCAGAAACTATGACAGCAACTCTGGACTATACAGGAAGACAGATTTGGCAGCAGGCTGCAGTTGTGGAGGCTGGGACAGCTGCTGGAAGGGGCGGAGAATTGAAGGCGGCAGCCAGGAATTTTCTCCAGCAAGGACGGCCTATTGGGAGGTGGTTCCACGTTGGGGAGAGGGGTTGGAATAGTGGGAGAGGTGGACTGGAAAAGAAGGGGCTTGTTGAATGGGATAATGGGCCAATGGGGGAAGGTGGTTCCAGGATGGTGATGGGGAGTGGGGGCAGTTAACAGGGCTAGGTTGATTTTGGATTTCTGGAAGTTGAGGGAAATAAGAAGGGGGGAGGTTCCATCTTTAAAGCTTTTTATTCTCCCGTGGCTATCAGGATACATTTTATAAATACCATTATTGCAAGAAATTTTTTGGCGGACCAATTTATGCATGTTATGCATATGCCTAATGAAGGACTCAATCGACTCACTAGGACGAGACTCTATAGATAGGGGAATAAGATCTATCGGCCTCCTAGGCTCATAAAGTAATACTACCTGAAATTAACTCAATCTTGTGGTCCTATTCACCGAACTACTAAATGCAAACTCTGTCATGGATAACAGCAAGTCCCAAGAGGTGGTGTGGTCACCAACGAGGTATCGCAAAAGAATTCCTAACCTCATGTTTACGACCTCAGTCTGGCTATTTGTCTGTGGATGGTAAACCGATGAAAATAGTAGTGTGGTGCAGTCTTTTTCCATAGGGTCTTCCAAAAATAGCTCATGAATCGTGCAACGAGTATGGAATCATGCTTGTATAGGGTGTGTGGTACTCCTAGCACAAAGTCCATATTAATATCCATCCAAGGCTGATATGGTATTGGCAGTGGTGTATACAGTCCTATATTTTGTCATGATCCCTTAGCCGTCTAACAAATGCAGCAATGTCGGACAATTTGTGCAACGTCTCTCTTGAGGGAAGGCCAATAAAAACGATCTTCCACCAATGTGGTGATCTTATCCCTACCAAAGTGGCCCGCTGCACCACCTGCATGGATCTCCCAAACCAGATGATCTCGAAGGGAGGTCCAGGGGATGCATAGAAGTGTATCGTGAAATAAATACTGGCCTTTAATCAAATAATCAAGGAGGACCTCGGGTGGGTCCTAGAATAGAGCGGAGTATATCTCTACAAAGTTTGTGCATGACACATACTAAGTGATCAGATGCTCAAATCCTGTGACCTCAGTGGTACGGGTGTGAAGTAGGCCCACCCGGCGCCTAAGTGCGTCTGTGGGTTTGTTCTAGACACCTGCTCAA
Organism: Platanthera guangdongensis; assembly: GCA_039583875.1. NCBI lineage: Eukaryota > Viridiplantae > Streptophyta > Magnoliopsida > Asparagales > Orchidaceae > Platanthera > Platanthera guangdongensis. Next base: position 31,108,454 of record CM077166.1, on the reverse strand, counting down.
TGTTTAAGAACATAGTGAAAGTCCTGCATGTACTCTATCCACTTTGCGTGCAGGTGACTCATTTTTTTCTGGGAGTCCAAATAACGCAAGTCATAGTTATCCGAATATAACACAAACTCTCGTAGGAGGTAGTACCAATTGAATAGAAAAATAACAAGCCATAATTATTCATCCACCATGGGGGAATATATAGGAGATACAAATACACATAAAGCTAATCCGCAATGTGGGACTAAACCGACTCACACAAGAATACCAATATAATAAGTGTAAACAAGTAAATACTCCACCTCAAGCTAGCGCGAAGAGATCAAGCAAGCCCAGCTTGCTACAAGTAGAGAGGAGTCTGGAAGGCCAAACCGCCTTGGTGAAGGCATCTGCAATCTGCTCTGCGGAGGGAACATAGGACGTTGTAAGAGTCCCTGAACGGATGTGCTCCCTGAGAAAGTGAATATCAACCTCAATATGCTTACGGTCTGTTTGGCTAAGCTGTGGCGGTGCGGGAATCAGCTGTTTTGCAGTGGTGAAAAAATTCATGAAACTGTATGGAAAACTGTATTTACATTGTTGTGTGAAACAGTGATGCACAATTAATCAGTGATAGTAATAATTAAACAACCCGCAGAATTTACAAAATCTAAAAATAAATAAACAATTTGCTCGACATTAATTTTATTTAATTATAAAAGTAAATATATTAATATTGATGGGGTTCCCCAAAATATATTCGGAGGAGCTGAAGATTTTTTTCGCGATTTCGTCCGGCTTGACGCTACAATTCTAACGGGCACATTCTTGCACAATTTCGAGGTCGTTTGATATTTCAAACGGACGTCAAAACACACGTATGTGCGCTCGACTCGCTCACAAGCTAGGACGATTCATTTCTTGCACAATTTAATAAAAAATAAGTAATTTATTTGCTAAAGTGCTTTTTAAAATTATTGTTAGAAAAGCTCATTTAGTCTAGGCCCATTATGTATTTTTATTGTTATTCTCACTCCTCTTTAGTCTCACATCATGTATAGGACTTTCCTCTCTCTTTCTCTCATCTATATATTTGTACTCATTCTTTGTATTTTACACAAGTGAACATATATACAAGGAGCCGCTACATGGAAGGCAACACCAATTAATAAATTGCATCATTGCATTGGCCACAGGAAAGCCAAGTGACATAGGGTAAGGCTCTAAATGAAAACAAAGGTTGGATGTAAATGCAAATGGCCGGCGAATTAAAATTTGCAAAATAATAGTTATAAACCATAAAACTTGGTTTTTTCCACCATTGAATTCAAGCATTTAAAAACAAGGGAACAAAAGAGGAGTAAGGGCACGAGAGTGCGCGAAAACAAATACTACTTGAATATGAAATGACAAAGACAAGAACGAGTGAGACAAAACTTACAAACCACTATCTCTACAAGTAGAGAACAGTCATGAGACCCAACGGAAAAGAAACAAACACACAAACCTTGAATACCACGTCTATAATGAGGGGAGGGCTGGAGGCGCTTTAGGAGGGCTGTCCGGGGGAAATTTCAACACTCAGCTGTCGTGTGTGGCTGTCCAGAAACTATGACAGCAACTCTGGACTATACAGGAAGACAGATTTGGCAGCAGGCTGCAGTTGTGGAGGCTGGGACAGCTGCTGGAAGGGGCGGAGAATTGAAGGCGGCAGCCAGGAATTTTCTCCAGCAAGGACGGCCTATTGGGAGGTGGTTCCACGTTGGGGAGAGGGTTGGAATAGTGGGAGAGGTGGACTGGAAAAGAAGGGGCTTGTTGAATGGGATAATGGGCCAATGGGGAAGGTGGTTCCAGGATGGTGATGGGGAGTGGGGCAGTTAACAGGGCTAGGTTGATTTTGGATTTCTGGAAGTTGAGGGAAATAAGAAGGGGGGAGGTTCCATCTTTAAAGCTTTTTATTCTCCCGTGGCTATCAGGATACATTTTATAAATACCATTATTGCAAGAAATTTTTTGGCGGACCAATTTATGCATGTTATGCATATGCCTAATGAAGGACTCAATCGACTCACTAGGACGAGACTCTATAGATAGGGGAATAAGATCTATCGGCCTCCTAGGCTCATAAAGTAATACTACCTGAAATTAACTCAATCTTGTGGTCCTATTCACCGAACTACTAAATGCAAACTCTGTCATGGATAACAGCAAGTCCCAAGAGGTGGTGTGGTCACCAACGAGGTATCGCAAAAGAATTCCTAACCTCATGTTTACGACCTCAGTCTGGCTATTTGTCTGTGGATGGTAAACCGATGAAAATAGTAGTGTGGTGCAGTCTTTTTCCATAGGGTCTTCCAAAAATAGCTCATGAATCGTGCAACGAGTATGGAATCATGCTTGTATAGGGTGTGTGGTACTCCTAGCACAAAGTCCATATTAATATCCATCCAAGGCTGATATGGTATTGGCAGTGGTGTATACAGTCCTATATTTTGTCATGATCCCTTAGCCGTCTAACAAATGCAGCAATGTCGGACAATTTGTGCAACGTCTCTCTTGAGGGAAGGCCAATAAAAACGATCTTCCACCAATGTGGTGATCTTATCCTACCAAAGTGGCCCGCTGCACCACCTGCATGGATCTCCCAAACCAGATGATCTCGAAGGGAGGTCCAGGGGATGCATAGAAGTGTATCGTGAAATAAATACTGGCCTTTAATCAAATAATCAAGGAGGACCTCGGGTGGGTCCTAGAATAGAGCGGAGTATATCTCTACAAAGTTTGTGCATGACACATACTAAGTGATCAGATGCTCAAATCCTGTGACCTCAGTGGTACGGGTGTGAAGTAGGCCCACCCGGCGCCTAAGTGCGTCTGTGGGTTTGTTCTAGACACCTGCTCAATGTTTAAGAACATAGTGAAAGTCCTGCATGTACTCTATCCACTTTGCGTGCAGGTGACTCATTTTTTTCTGGGAGTCCAAATAACGCAAGTCATAGTTATCCGAATATAACACAAACTCTCGTAGGAGGTAGTACCAATTGAATAGAAAAATAACAAGCCATAATTATTCATCCACCATGGGGGAATATATAGGAGATACAAATACACATAAAGCTAATCCGCAATGTGGGACTAAACCGACTCACACAAGAATACCAATATAATAAGTGTAAACAAGTAAATACTCCACCTCAAGCTAGCGCGAAGAGATCAAGCAAGCCCAGCTTGCTACAAGTAGAGAGGAGTCTGGAAGGCCAAACCGCCTTGGTGAAGGCATCTGCAATCTGCTCTGCGGAGGGAACATAGGACGTTGTAAGAGTCCCTGAACGGATGTGCTCCCTGAGAAAGTGAATATCAACCTCAATATGCTTACGGTCTGTTTGGCTAAGCTGTGGCGGTGCGGGAATCAGCTGTTTTGCAGTGGTGAAAAAATTCATGAAACTGTATGGAAAACTGTATTTACATTGTTGTGTGAAACAGTGATGCACAATTAATCAGTGATAGTAATAATTAAACAACCCGCAGAATTTACAAATCTAAAAATAAATAAACAATTTGCTCGACATTAATTTTATTTAATTATAAAAGTAAATATATTAATATTGATGGGGTTCCCCAAAATATATTCGGAGGAGCTGAAGATTTTTTTCGCGATTTCGTCCGGCTTGACGCTACAATTCTAACGGGCACATTCTTGCACAATTTCGAGGTCGTTTGATATTTCAAACGGACGTCAAAACACACGTATGTGCGCTCGACTCGCTCACAAGCTAGGACGATTCATTTCTTGCACAATTTAATAAAAAATAAGTAATTTATTTGCTAAAGTGCTTTTTAAAATTATTGTTAGAAAAGCTCATTTAGTCTAGGCCCATTATGTATTTTTATTGTTATTCTCACTCCTCTTTAGTCTCACATCATGTATAGGACTTTCCTCTCTCTTTCTCTCATCTATATATTTGTACTCATTCTTTGTATTTTACACAAGTGAACATATATACAAGGTTGGCTTTTTCCTTCTCTACATGATATCAGAGCCACCGATTCTCCTTGGGCGGATTCCTTCTTCTTAACCGCATATCTCGCGTTTCCTCTTCCCTTCCTGCAGACTGCTCTTCTGTCTGCTGCCCGCTCGGTCTCCTGCGGCCTGCCTCCCTGTCTGCTCCGCTTCTCTTATTCCGCTTCCTCTTCTTCGTCGTGGTTCCACCCCTTCCCTCAGGCATCTTATAGCCTCCCCCCCCCCTCTCTATCTCGACGGGTCCACCTCTCCCTGTATCTCCTCTAGACAGCATTCTCTTACACGCGGCCTACTCCAGCTCGTTGCAGCCTGCTTCTCTCGCGGCTTGTTCCTACTAGTCCAGACCGTGCTCTCTTCTCGTGGCCTGCTCCAGCTCGCTGCGGCCTGTTTCTACTCCCCCCCCCCCTTCTGCTTCTCTCGCGGCCTACTCCTCTCGCGGCCTGCACCTCTCGCGGCCTGCCCCTCTCGCGGCCTGCTTCTCTCGCGGCATGCGTCTCTTGCAGCCTGCTTCTCTCGCGACCTGTTCCTACTAGTCCAGACCGCGCTCTCTTCTCGCGGCCTGCTCCAGCTCGCTGCGGCCTGTTTCTACTTGCCCCCCCCCCCCTTCTGCCTTGTCTTATTCGCGGACTCTTCTTGTCCGCTGAGTTCTGCTATCCGTTGCCTTGTCGCTGGAGTCCTACTCGCGACCTTTCACTCGTCGCGGACTGTTCCTGGTTGCTGCGATCTGTTCTCTCTATCCGCTTGAGTCTTCTTTACTCGCGGTCTCTTCTCTCTGCCCACTGCTGGCCTCTTGTTTCTCTGACCGCTGTTGTGCTCAGCCAGACCGTGCGGACTGTTGCCTTCCCGCATTTAGGTCGCGGTCTTCTCTTCTTTCCTATCCGCGCGGCTTGTCTCTGTCCGTTGCTGCCTTCTCTTTCTACCGGCCTCCGCCTTGGGTCGCGGCCTCCTCCTGTCGCTGGTGTCTTCACATCGTGACCGGGCGGTCTCAGCTCTAGTCGCGCGGTCTCCTCTGTTGTCGGTTTGTTCTCCTACCCGCTACTCTTCTTCATGGCCACTTCTGTTGATTCTATCGGAACGGCGGTTCCTCCTGCTGACCGTCCGGCCTCTCTCCCGGAAGTGCGAGATGAGCTCTGTATTACTACTATCTCTCTGACCGTCAAGAAGAATTTTGTGGAATGGGCGCACTCTGTTCGCCGTGTCCTGCAATCCAAGGGGTTTCTTCATCACTTGACTCAGGACGTTACCGGTACTCCTACTGACGATTGGTTACGCAATGATGGTCGTGTGCAGACATGGATCCTTAATTCTCTTGATGGCGAGTCTTATCGTCTGGTCATGTACCATGAGACGGCCAAGGGCATGTGGGACGAGCTTCATACACTTTACTCTGGCAATGATAGTCTCTGTCATCTGTATGACATTATCACTGCTCTCCAGGCCCTTGATAGCGGTGGCGCGACCGATCTGACCTCCTTTGTTGCTCAGGCTCGGTCTCTGGTCGAGGCTTGGATCCAACATCAGCCTCCTACTATGGATCTTGCTGTCCAACGTGCCCAAAAGGAAGTTGTGGGTATAGCCATGATGATGGCTCGGGTACCCCATCACCTTCACAGTGTACGGGCTCACATCCTCTCCTCTACTGTTACCCCGTCCTTCTCAGATGTGTGCTCGATGCTTCTCAAAGTATCCCCGCCTCCGGATGTGCCTGGGCCTCCTTCTCCGGCCCTTGTTCAGCAGGCCCCTGCTCCTTTATTGCCTCTTCTGTCTTCAGCTCGTGGAGGCCGCTCTGATTCTCGGGGACGTGGTCGGGGTGGACGGCCTCGGCCTAAGTGCTCGTTCTGCGGCAACGACGGGCATCTTGAAGCCACGTGCTATCGCAAGCATGGTCGCCCTCCTCGTTTGCAGGCATCTGTTGCTGTCACCGACCCCTCTGCCACTCGTACTGACCTCGACGAGGTTCGCCTTCAGCTCCAGCATCTTCATGGACTGCTCAGTCGCCCTCCTGCCTCAGTTGCCTCTGCTGCCTCCTTCTCCAATGAAGGTATCGCATGCATATCCTCTGACCCGCGATGGATCCTCGATTCTGGTGTCACTCATCACACACCTCTGTTCGGCCGCCTCAGTACTTGCCTTCACCTCACCCGAAGTACATTACTGTGGCCAATGGGGCATCTGTCTCTGTCTCTGGATGTGCTGACATTCCTCTCGCCTCTTCTCTTCTCCTGCGCTCGGCTCTTCACGTTTCGCGCTCTACTTTCAATTTACTTTTTGTTGGTCGCCTTACTACTGATTCAAATTGCTCAGTGACCTTTACTTCCTCGTCTTTTCTGATACAGGATCAGCAGACGCGGACTATCATTTGTAGGGGGTGACTGCAGAACGGGCTCTACCTTCTTGATGACTCTCCTACTTTCCTCGCATCTATCTCCTCTTCGGATTGGCATCGACGTCTTGGTCATGCTCCTCTCCCAGTCGTCCAGAAGGCTCTCCCGGATGTATCTCTTCCAGCGTTTCAGTGTGAAACATGTATTTTTGGCAAACAGTCACGTTCATTTTTCCTTCCCATTGTACTCGGAGCTCCGCTCCTTTTGTTTTGGTACACTCCGATATGTGGGGTCCGTACAAAATTACTAGTATATTTGGTTACCGATACTTTCTTACATTTATTGATGGTTACTCTCGCAGGACATGGTTGTATCTCCTACGCGATCGTTCTGAGCTTCCCCACGTCTTCAGGGCCTTCATTCTTGAGACTCGCACTCAATTCTCTGCGCTCATTCGAACTATTCGTACTGACAATGCGCGTGAGTACACTGGTCATGACTTCGCGACCCTCTGCTCTGAGTTCGGCATTCTCCACCAAACATCGTGTGCGTATACTCCACAACAGAATGGTGTCGCCGAGCACAAGAAATCGTCACCTTCTTGATGTAGCTCGCTCTCTTATGCTTCAAATGCAGGTTCTCAAACCGTACTGGAACTTTGCGCTCTCCACGGCCTGTTTTCTTATCAACTGTCTACCATTTTCTGTCCTCCATAATGCTACTCCTTTCGACCTCATATTTCCCTCCACTCCGCCTTTTCTGTTACTCCCCGAATTTTTGGGTGTACTTTCTACGTTCACCACCTTGGTCCCTCTACATGCAAGTTGGATCCCCGTGCAGCCAAAAATATCTTTGTAGGCTACTCGCGCACTCAAAAGGGTTATGTGTGCAATTCGCCTACTACCAGCAAGGTGACTGTCTCTGCGGACGTCACTTTCCGAGAAGATCTTCCCTTCTTTTCTGCTCTGGATATCACTCCTGGTCCAGAGACCGTCGTTCGTCCTGTCATCTCTGCTCCTCGTTCCTCATCATCTCCTCCTCCTGCACAGCCTCTGGTCCGTCCACATCCACCTGTTATCCGGGTTTATTCTCGTCGTTCTCCTCATCACATTGCCCCATTGCAGTCGGCTTCGACCTCTGATGCTCCACTACCTGCTGCTCCGGCTCCCGCATCCACCGCTCATCCGATGGCGAATTATGTCTCTCTACATCGTCTTTCACAGCCACTTCTTCACTTTGCCACATCATTATCCTCTGTTTCTGTCCCTAACTCTGTGCAGGAGGCGCTTCAACATTCAGGCTGACGGGCTGCCATGAACGAAGAAATGACGGCCCTTTGGGCCAACCAGACCTGGGTCCTTGTCCCTTTACCTCCCGGTTAGCACCTTGTTGGGTGTAAATGGGTTTTCGTCATCAAACATGCTCCGGATGGCACTATTGCCCGACTGAAGGCCCGACTTGTAGCATGTGGCTTCACTCAGCAGGAGGGCCTTGATTATGAGGAAACCTTCTCTCTGGTGGCTAAGCTCAACACCGTTCGGGTTCTTCTCTCAGTGGCTGTGCACCGTCACTGGCCCCTTCATCAGCTCGATATCAAGAATGCTTTTTTGAATGGAGATCTTCAGGAAACCGTCTACATGCGCCAACCGCCCGGGTTTGAGACCACGGGAGAGCCTCGTGTGTGTCTTCTAAAAAATCCATCTATGGCCTCAAACAGTCCACTTGGGCGTGGTTTGACAAGTTCAGCAAGGTGGTTCGGGACATGGGTTTCACTCGGAGTTCTGCAGACTTCTCCCTATTCACCCGACATCGGGCAACTGGAACAGTCCTTCTGTTGGTTTATGTTGATGACATCCTACTTACTGGGGATGACTCAAAGGGGATTCTAGAGGTCAAACAGCATCTGAGCACCGTGTTTCAGACCAAAGACCTGGGGCATCTTCGCTACTTTCTCGGTCTTGAGATCGCACGACGGCCGGACGGGCTTGTCCTCTCCCAACGGAAGTATTGTCTCGATCTTCTCAAAGACGCTGGCCAGTCTGGTTGCAAGCCAGCTAATACCATGATGGAGGCAAATCACAAACTATGTGCTCATGTCTCTGATGATGATTTGCTTCTCCAGAACCCGGAATACTATTGAAGACTTGTGAGAAAGTTGATCTATCTAACGGTCATGAGGCTTGATATATCGTTTGCAGTTGGGGTTGTCAGTCGATTCATGCATGCCCCCTGGGTTTCTCATCTCCAGGCGGTTGAACGGATTCTCTGATACCTTAAGGCAGCTCCGGGTCAAGGGCTTGTTTACAAAACCTCCAACTCGGCTCCAGCATTGGTCGCTTATTCTGATGCTGATTATGTCGGTTCCTTGGACGATCGGAGGTCAACCAGTGGGTTTTGTACTTATTTTGGTGGTCATCTCATTACATGGAAAAGTAAGAAACAAGCCGTGGTCGCTCGATCCTCCGCGGAAGCTGAATACCGATCGATGGCATCGGTTGTCTCAGAACTCACATGGCTTGAAAGTCTCCTTACTGACATGGGAGTAAAACTTTCTTCATCTGCTGTTCTATTTTGTAATAGTCAAGCTGTCATACACATAGCAAAGAATCCGATGTTTCACGAGCGCACAAAATATATCGAGGTCGACTGTCACTTTATTCGAGAGAAAGTTCAATTGAAAAAACTTGAATTAAAGCATGTTCTGGGCACTGATCAAGTTGCTGATATTCTCACAAAGGCTTTATCAAGTACTTTGTTTTACCAGTGTTTGTCCAAGCTGGGTGTATATGACTTATACGCTCCAGCTTGCGGGGGAGTGTTAGAAAGGCTCATTTAGTCTAAGCTCATTATGTATTTTTATTGTTATTCTCTCTCCTCTTTAGTCCCACATCATGTATAGGATTTTCCTCTCTCTTTCTCTCATCTATATACTTGTACTCATTCTTTGTATTTTACACAAGTGAACATATATACAAGGTTGGTTTTTTCCTTCTCTACAATTATATTAAATTGTAAAAGTTAATTATATTAAATGTTAATATTGATGGGGGCATGGGGTTACCCAAAATATGTTCGGACGAGTCGAAGATTTTTTTCGCGCTCTCGCCCGACTCGACGCTATAATTCAACGGGCACATTCTCGCACAAATTTGAGACCGTTCGGTCTTCCAAAGGACATCAAAACGCACAAATTCATGCTCGAGTCATTCCCGAGTTAGGATGGTTTGTATTTATAAAAATTGCAGCAAAGGTTAATTAATTATGTTATTAATATAAAAAAATATATAATATGTCATTATTGATATAAATTATAAATTAAAATAAGTCTTAACATTTTAATATTATAAAAGTTAATTATTTAATTAAAGTTAATATATTAAAACTTAATAATATAAGTTAATATATCAATTAAAATTAATTATATTATTAACGTTAATAATTAACGTTATAATATAAATAAAATTATTAATTATATTATAATATCGAAAATAATTATGTTATTAATATAAAAGTTTATCGAATATAAATTATATACATAAATTATAAATTTAAATATTAATTTAAAAAAACATTTGCAGCGCTGCAGCACAGCTGCTTGCTGCGGGCGGTGGCAAGAATCTTGCCACTGCCCGTAGGCCCTTCCTGTTTGGCGGGGCGGCGGCAAAATCAGCGACATGGAACGGCATGCCGCTGTGCTGCCGCTCCGCCAAACAGACCCTTAGTCCGCTCGTGCAGAACAGAGTCGGCGGCTAGCATGAGAGCGGACTGGTTGTCGCAAACAAGTGTCGAGAAACCAGAAGTATGAGAGTCGAGCTCGGTCAAGAAAGTACGCAGTCAAAGGAGCTCAGTAGCGCCATGGGCCATAGCCCGGTACTCGGTCTCAGCAGACGAGCGGGAGACAACACTCTGTTCTTGTTTTTCCAGGAAATAAGATTGCCACCATAAAAAGTACACGTCCCAAAGTAGAATGTCGATCAATGAGGGAACCAGCATAGTCAGAATCCGTGCAACATGTGAGACCGGGGGACGAAGATGAACGTAGAAAAGCCCGAGGCCGGGAGATCCCTTCAGGTAGTGGAGGATCCGAAATGTTGCATCTAGGTGAGAAGTTCGTGGAGCATGCATGAACTGACTGACCACACTCACAACAAAGCTAATGTTGGGGCGAGTGTTGGTCAAGTAGATAAGTCTACCAACAAGATGCTAGTATCTGCCCGGCTGAGGGAGAAAATCGCCAGACTCGGCGTGTAAGCGATGGTTCGGATTCATGGGTGTAGACACAAAAGAGCATCCAAGAAGGCCAGTATCACTTAAGAGGTCGAGTGTATACTTGCGCTAAAACAAAGAGATCCTCTGCCGAGATCTGGCAACCTGAATCCCGAGAAAGTACTTCAGAGGCCCCAAATTTTTTACTTCAGATGCCTTCTGAAGCACCCCCTTGATCTGAAGTATCGTCGAGTTGTCGTCACCGGTAAGAATGATATCATCCACATAGACAAGAATAATGACCCTACGACCATCCACAGCAGTCTGAACAAAGCACCTGTGGTCGGCATGGTATCTGGCAAACCCACTCTAAAGCACAACAGTACTGAACCGCTCAAACCACGCTCGAGGGGACTGCTTCAGCCCATACACGGACTTCTGCAAAAGACAAACACGGCCTAAATACTCCCCCTGAAGCACATAACTGGGGGGAGGATCCGTATAAACGTTCTCAGCAAGATTGTCGTTGAGGAAGGCATTCTTCACGTCCAGCTTATGGAGAGGCCACCCATGGCTGGCAGCGAGAGAGACAAGAAGACGGACAGTAGAGAGCATGGATACAGAGGATAAGGTCACGCCGTACTCCCCAGGAGTCTGTGTGAAGCTCTTGGCGACAAGGTGGGTCTTGTAGCGGTCAAGAGAACCGTCGGCATTATACTTGACGGTGTAAACCCAATGGCAGCCAACAGTGTTTCGGCCTGCGGGAAGAGGAACCAAACGCCAGGTGTCAGCCTTCTGTAATGCGGACATCTCATCCTCCATGGCCGCCACTCACTCGGAGTGCTGGAACGCCTCGTCATCGAACTCGGAACTCTGATCCGGTCGGTAGCAGTCAGGAAAGCTCGGTAACCCTGAGAAAGATGCTGGTAGGACACATAGCTTGTCACAGAATGGTTAGCAACACAAGAACGCTTACCCTTGCGAAGTGCAATGGGTAAGTCAGAGGAGGGAAGAACATCACCTGCCAGAGGAGGTGGTCCATGGTCCTGTGAGCTGGGCGCAACCAGAGGATCCCAAAGTATGGGGTGGACATGTGAAGGCCCTCGTAGGCCACGGGTGTACGTCCGCAACGGAAGCAAGTCGTGCAGCGGAGCTAAGCCAACCGGAGCAGGCTGTGGTGAAGCAGAAGGAGCAACAGGGACAGGAGAGGCACCAAAGAAAGGGACATCCTCAAAGAACGTAACATCCAGGGAGTGAAAGGTCCTGCGAGAAGAGGGGTCAAAATACTGACATCCCTTGAAAGAGGAGGAATATCCCAAAAATAAGCAGTAGATAGCTATGTCATCAAATTTTGTCTGAGTCGGACTGCGGTCCTGGACAAAGCACACACCCGAACACCCGGAGAGGAACGGGAAACAGAGGACGGCGGGAGATAGGAAACAAAGGGGTACCTGACCCGCTAAAGGCTTACAAGGCAGACGGTTGACCAAGAAGGTCCTCGTAAAAAGGGCAGCACTCCAAAACGGCTTGGGGACGTAAGACCCACGAAGAAGACAACGGGTCACATTCAGAAGGTGACGATTCTTGTGTTCCGCCAGTCCGTTCTGTTCCGGTGTATAGGGCCGGGAGAATTGGTGAAGGGTTCTTTAGCTAGCAAGGAATGTGGTGAAAGAGGAAGAGGTATACCCCCCCCCCCTGTTATTAGAGCGAAGAACCCGAATACGAGAGGAGAACTGAGTCTTAACCATATGAGTAAACTGGGTATATAAATCAAAGACGTCAGATTTGCCACGCATAAGGTAGACCCAACAGGAACGAGTAAAATCATTTATAAAAGAATCAAAATACCGAAATCAATCATAAGAAACAACTGGGGCAGGTCCCCAAACATCTGAGTGAATAATATCAAACGGTACAGAACTACGAGAAACAGATACATGATAGGAAGTGTGTGTGTTTGCTAAGCTGGCACACATCACACTGAAAGGAGTGCTCAAACAAGACACTCGGAAAAAGAGATGACACAATCTGAGGACTCGCATACCCCAGTCTGGCATGCCACAGAGCAGGTGAAGTAGCAGTGGCAGTGATGGACAGTGGTGAGAGACGTGGCGAATGTGGGGAAAGAGGTGGGAGCTCCAGCTGGTAAAGCCTGTCGTGCTCACGGCTGTAGCCAAAAATCAACCCCGTGGTCAGGTCCTGAAAAACAACGCCAGAAGGAAAAAATATCACCGAGCAGTACATCGAACGAGTCAATTGACTAACAGAAAGAAAATTTAAAGCAAGCTTGGGAACATGAAGAACTGAACCTAAGGAAAAAGAGGAGGATAAAGGAACTGTGCTCCGGTGAAGGATGGGAGTCCCAGAGCCATCGACAAGGCGAACCTGCCGATGGACGCTCGGAGACTCAAGAAAAAAGAACAAGCGTGACTCACCAGTCATGTGATCAGTGGCCGCGGAGTCAATCACCCAGGGAGAGGAAGACCCCTCTTGAGTGATGTGAAAGGCCATCGGGGTACCTGACGCAGATGTTGAAGTTGACGAGAACGAGAAGGAGGCAGGCAACGACTGAGCAGGAAGAGGTTGGTGTTGAGGCTGAAACTGGGACTGCTGCTCAAGCTGGGACTGAAGCTGCTGCACTTGAGCCATAAGCTGACTCCAGTCGTCGGGAGTAGCCCCAAAAGAGGCACTGTAATCAGGTTGGCCCCCAAAAGTCCGAAGAAGTAACAGCGGCAATGCGCGTGGCTGAGGACTGTTGGCGTATGTGAGGAAAGAGCAGCCAACATCTGACTCTCTCATGACCAGTCCGGAGGCAGTGCTGACACTAAACAGAAGCAAGAGGGCTCTCGCGGCCACCCCAAGGACTTTTGGGGGTAGAAGTACGCCCTCCCCGCACAGTAGAAGTACGACCCGAAGCCAGAGACATTTGGTCTGGAAGAGAAACAGAAGCTGGAACGGAAGAAACGGCGGTCAGGCGGGCACGGCGCTCATGCTCCTCCACCATGGAGTAAGCATCCAAGATATCAGGAAGAGGATTCATGCTGACAATCTAAACCTGAATCTGCCAAAACTCGGGCTACAACCCCATCATGAACTGGTAGGTCTCCCTCTTCTCCTGCCACCGCTTGGCAACAAGCAGATCCTCTGAATGTGGAAAAGCACTAAGCGGCTCAAGATCAGAAAGCTCCAAGAATCTCTCAGAGAGAAAGGTAAAGTACTCATGCACAGAACGATCACCCTGATGAGCAGTAGAAATCTCCTGGAAGACAGAATAAATCGTGTATCAACGCGTGTGTAACCGCAGGTACGTGTCAAGGCAGCCCAAAGAGACGGCACGAAGTGAAACGCATAAACTGCTCGTAAATGCGGGACTCCATGGACAACTAAAGCCACCCGAGAATCGTGAAATTATCTATGCGCCATTGACGGATAGCCTTGTCGTCGGTAGGCTTGGGAACACCATGAGGTTCAAGCCAATCGAGCTTGTCACGTACAGCAAGATGGACACGCACGGAGTTGGACCAAGCGATAAAGTTCTTCTCATTGAGAAGGACGGTAGTGATGCGCCAAGCAAAGTCATCATTCGAACCAAGAAGGGAGGAATCCATGGGATGGGAACAAGAGAACTCCCAAAAAAAGCAAAAAAAACACTCAAAGGGATGATAGCAATGAAACCATAAACGCAAGAAGGAAATCCCAACTCAAAAAGAAAGGAAGACCGTAGATCACAGATCTAGGTCATGAGAAGAAAAGAAATGGGGAAACGGGTGTTAAACACCAAACAAATAAGGTTGGGTCTTCCGCGGGATCGGCGCGGGCTCGGCGGAAGAGATGTAGTGGATGACGGGAAACAAATCAGGCTGGTGGTGGCGGAAGATCGACAGGGGAAGACACGGGAAAGGGATAGACCTCACATCGACATAGAAGCCCTCACACTGACGCGGCGAAGTCGATGTCGCGGGAGAGGGGGCGGTGAGGCGAAGACGAAGATGCGGGACCGGTCGCGGAGACGTGGGATTAGGGCTCGGCAAACCGAGAACGCCTTTGATACCAAATTGAATAGAAAAATAACAAGCCTTAATTATTCATCCACCATGGGGGAATATATAGGAGATAAAAATACACAGAGTTAACCCGCAATGTGGGACTAAACCCACTCACACAAGAATACCAATATAATAATCGTAAACAAGTCAATAGTATCTCCAGTGCCTTAATGACTACACTATCGCATATAACTTTCGGTCATAGTTGGAGTACCTCTGTCGAGCAACATTCAGCTTCTCACTGGAGTAAAAAACTGGATGACCCTCCTGACTGAGTACTCCTATACCTACGGCGGAGGCGTCGCAAGCAACCTCTAAGACTCGACCAAAATCAGGTAATCGGAGTACCAAAGACATGATCAATTTCTCCTTGATGTCCTCAAATGCCTGAGTGGCGACAAGTGTCCACTGAAAATCTATCTTACGAAGGCAGCTCGTATAGAGGGTCATGATGATGTTGAATCCTCTGACAAAGCATCTATAAAATGTGGCCAACCCGTGGAAGCTTCAAGCCTTGTGGATATTCGTAAAAATTGGCCAAACTCAGATGAACCTAACTGATGCAGGACGGCGCGTAGGGTTTGCGCGTATGTCGACTTTCTCTAGGAAATCTTAAATGCATGCGATGATTAAATTAATTTTTGAAAAGATTTTGAGCGTGCATGGCAAATACTTTGAGAAATTGAGCAACTTTAAGAAAATAGCATAGAATTAACTATTTTGTTTCGAAATTAAATTTTCTTTAAAAAATGGTTTAATTTCTAAATCTGGGAAGGAAGCTCGCAACTTTCGTTCTGTTTTTCTTGTCATAGCAAAACGGAAATCGTGAACTAAATTATCCTAAGAGAAAATTTGGGCGAAAATTCGGGCGAAAAAGCCAACATTGAGTCTAATTATCCTAAGAGAAAATTTAGACTCACAAGAAAAAAGGATAGAAGCAAGTTACCCACAAAAAGAGGCGTCTTTCCGTATCCAAAGTCGACGGCGATCACGCGAGTAATTCCTCGTCACCATCGATCTCCCGCTCCGAGGTCGGACGCTATCGCACACGAGCATCAAAGAGAAATTTCACTCACTCACACGAGGTGGCTCCACGGAAACCTCAATCACTTAACGGAGAAAGGAAGCCACAAACTAACAACTTAAAATTCACTCACTCTCACACAAGTGGATCCACAAAATCTCTAAGCACGAGAGAAAATAACTTCTCTTCTAATCTCACTCACAACACGATATCCAATTTCCCTATTCCTAACTCAGAGCAAATCAACGCGCTGATTTCACCCAACTCTAAACTCACTGCAAACCCACACTTCTCAAAAATGGGATTCACAACAGAAGAATGCAGTATTAAGTTTTAAGGTCCACAACCTAGAAGCAGCTATTTCAATTTCATTAACAACAAACAGGAGACTAAGCAACTAACTTCACACGGGAATTAAAAAAAAACAGGAATCTCTCACAGCATTCAACAACAGGAAACAATACAAACGGTACTTCAAATTTCATCTCCATAACTCCTAAACTAGAAACAACAACAACAACGCTGAACCGGAAATCTCATTAACAATCACTCCTAATCTCTAACTCGCGGGAAAGCAATAACATCAAATTCAATTTCTCTTCATCAACTTTATCATTCACGATTTCATCAAAATACTCTCTGATTTCCTGTTCTTCTCTTTTTCTAGGGCAGCAGTGGCCAGCGGACGTGGGGCGGAAGAGGCCGTCGAAGACGCTGTAGGACGGATCGTGGACGCCGAAATCACCGGGGAGGGGTTCGTTCTTGTAGTTGGCGCTTAGATGCGGCTGTTCGTGGGCGGATGACACGTGGAGACGCGGACGTGGCTGGCGGCTGGAGATCCGGAGGAAGCGGCGGCGTGCAGTGACGAAACCGGAAAGGAGGGTGGGAGCTGAGCCCGAGCCTTGCCATTGTCGGCCCCGTGGAGTTTTTTGTAGCTTGGATCGGGAGGAAGACGATGGACCGGCTCCTTAGGTTTAGGATTTTAACATTAACATATATATATATATATACTAGCATCTTCGAACGGGCTTCGGTCGTTCTCGATGCGTCGTTGCGGGCTTAGCATTCAAGCAGGCTTCGCCCGCCCCCCGGCGGACTTCGCTCGCCCCCCCCCCCCCCCCCCCCCCGCGGCAGCTATTTAAAATTTTATTTATTAGAAATATTAATAATTTTATAATTATTTAAAGAATATAATTAAATCATAAAAAACCAAATAAAACTATTAAATAATAACTCATTAAAAACCAAATAAATTATTTTAAAACAAATCCCGTAACTGTTCCGCCTCCGGCCCGGCGCAGCTCCCCTAGCAGCCGATGCCACCGTCGGCGGAGCCGCCGGCGGCGGAGCCGCCGGCGGCCTGCCCGGCGCCCACCGGAGGGTTCGCCGGGCCCCGATAGCCTATTTTTTCTCCCTTACACGCTCTGATTCCCAACGACGCCGACGGCGGAGCCGCCGGCAGCCTGACCGGTGACCACCGGCGAGTTCGTCGGGCCCCGGAGAACTCGTCGGTAGTTATCCGGCGGCGAGCGGGCACGGCAACCGCAGGTGGCCCTGCCCGTGAGCCCTAAAACTGGAGCTCACGGGCAGGGCCACCGCCGGAGGTGGCCCTGCCCGCTCACCGCCGGACAGCAACCGGCGAGTTCGCCGGGGCCCGGCGAACTCGCTGGTGGTCACCGGTCAGGCTGCCGAAGTCGGGAATCGGCGCGTGTAGGGGAGAAAAAATAGGCTATCGGGAATTCTGGATTCCAGGAATTCTGTTTTTTTGGAGAAATCGATATTTGCAGTCCTCCTTTGAATACGACGGCCAGTTTTTGAAGATGCTTGATCGGACGGTCCAGATGAGATTCATGGTGTGCTTTCAAATATGCATATTGTTTTATATAATAAAGATATACTTAAGTATTATATTATATATATGTTTTTTTAACAGAACTCTCTCTTTTTTTCTTATAAATATACATATATATATATATAGTTATAAGTATCGTATATATAAATTTATATTTTGGCACACACATACAAAAAGAATTACAACATGACACATAAGATGGAATATCTCACGGCCGATAGGGGTCCGGACGGGTGCGGCGTCGGGAACTTTTGCGTCAACCTGATCTGGGCTGATCTCCACCACTAACTTTGTCGGGATCTACGGAGACGCCTGAGGCAGAAATGATAAACCCTAGAAAGTATACAGACTCGGATAAGAAGGTGCACTTCTTCAGATGGATATAGAAGTGCTCCTTTCGGAGGATGTCGAAGAGCAATTGAAGGTGCGTGAGGTGCTCTCCATGAGTCTGACTATAAACTAGGATATCAACAAAATAAACCACGAGAAACTTGCCTATGTATAGGCACAAGATCCGAGTCATCACGCGTATGAAAGTACTAAAGGTGTTGGATATCCATAAATGCATAACCAACCACTTGTACTACCCGTCCTTCGTCTTAAATGTTGTCTTCCAATCATCACCCTCTTTAAC
Source organism: Platanthera guangdongensis (assembly GCA_039583875.1). NCBI lineage: Eukaryota > Viridiplantae > Streptophyta > Magnoliopsida > Asparagales > Orchidaceae > Platanthera > Platanthera guangdongensis. The sequence goes on along the minus strand of CM077166.1, from coordinate 31,090,380 downwards.
CATGATCTGATGGTACTCGCGCCAAAGATCAAGCTTTGAAAAGATCTGGGCACCTGGCATGGTCTCAAGGAGGTCATGGAGTCATGGAATGGGGAATTGATACTTAATCGTGATCCTATTGATAGCACGGATATCTACGCACATACGCCAGGTACCATCCTTCTTAGTGGTAAGAAGGGCAGGTACAACACAAGGACTCAAGTTCTCTCTAATAAAATCTGAGTCCGGAGCATGTCGTGTGCATCGGGGTTCATCCGATAATGTGGAAGATTCTGCAGAGATGAACTCAAAAAGAGATCGATCGCATGTGGTATGTCTCATAGAGGGAGTAGCTTGTCAGGAAGCTCCTCAGGCATGATGTCACTGTACTCATCTAGGAGGTGTCGAACATCAGGTTGGATGGACTCTAAGTCCATAACGTTTTACGTAGCCTAAGAAGCTACAACGACATAAATGAGGCATGTATCTAGATTCTTCGGAGTGAACTCACTACGGAGCAGGATATGAACGGGTCTAGGGGCACCCGTAGTATCTGAAGGCTCGACTCTCCCCTTCGACGGATCTCTGAGTTAAGTCGGGGATAATGTGATCTTGCGACCTTTATCAAAGAAGATACAAGTATTGGACCGTCTATAACAAGTCACGTCTTTGTGCCTAATGCTCTCTGTATCCTGAGAAGCTTCACCAGACGCTATCCTCAAAGGAGGCAAGCTAAATAGGAACCTGACATCTCAAAGTGACCTGGATAGCTGTCTTTTCTACCCAAACAACTCGATACGGAAGTGGATGAGACTCTGCCTTAATTTTCATGCGCTCAAGCCCCTTTTGGGCTACAATATTCACATAACTGCCACTACCGATAGCGAGCTTGCAGGGCCCACCTGCACTCGGAAAATAAGTGAAAAAAAAGTGGCATGCTTCCAATCTTCATTCGCACGAGGGGTGTACAGTAAGCGGCGGATAACACTCATCTCAAGTGCTTGATCAGCCTCGTCTTCTCAACTGTCTTCTACGGCAACGATGATCTCCTCCTCAAGTGGGTTTACAGGATCAGATACATAGTCAAGATCCTCCTCAATAAGTGGATTCTGTTATGGGCACTATGCCGCCACATGGCCTCTACCTTGACATCGATAACAATGGATCCCAGGCTTCGAGGACCCGGTAGCAGTGGAGATGGTCCTCATATCTATTGGAGTATGGGGAGGCATGTGAGGGGTGGATCCCTGCTGTGGGGGACTAATAGGGAAAGAATTATCAGACTGTGAAGTGGGTCGCCTCAGATCTATAGTGTGCAAATATTGCTCATAATCTAATCCGGGCTGAGGAATGAGCTCCCTACGGATGTTTGCCAGCAGTCCGGACTTAAAGCAGGAGGTTGTCATGATGTACTCCTCAACATAACTCACGTCGACAAGCTCATCGAAAGGAGTCATGTACTCTGTGACAGAAAGGGTGTCTTGTCGTAGAGCTAAGAACTGATCTAGGAGATCACTACGGCACGAAGCAAGAAGATATTTTTTTAAAGTTTTTGCTTCATATCAGTCCATCGGGTGATGGGGTCGAGGCCCTATCTATCTAGAGAGCGCTCCAAAATCATTCAGTAAACTTTGGTCTGCCCAATTAATTTCATTTTGCAAACCTTACTTGCCTCTCATTGCTCATCTTGAACCAGTCAAAATAGTTGTCCCTTTTCAACAACCAATCGCTAAACGCGTTAGAATTTAACTGCTCGTCATAGGATGGGGCATCGATCTGTATACGGCGGGAATGTAATCATCATAATCTCTGAGAGCATCATAGCGACCTATATAATCATCACGATCATAATGGTATCGAGCGTCCTAATCGCAACGACCTCTACACGGAGGGTACTGAGGCGGAGGTTGTTCCTCTAGGGGAGGAATAGCCTGGTCCCCCATTGGGGTTCCTATAACAATCGTTGGCTACCCCTTGGGCCTCCTAGGCGGGCCGGGGAGCCTGTTCAATTAGGTTGTGGAATATACGATCTGGGGTGTATGCAGGAGTAAGAGTTCTTCCTCTTTCATGACGATCCTCACGTTGGACAACTTGTGTCCTAGTGGACCTCACCGGATTGGGAGGCCTACTGTACTCTAGATTCTCTACTCTAGTGGCAAGGTTTTGAAACTGCTCTCTAAAATCAGTGTTAGAACTGGTTGTGTCTTGACTGTGTTGAGATGCTGACTTTGACATTGAACGCCTATATGTCTTACCGCTACGTAACATGCAATGTGGCCCAACATGGGCTTTGATAGCAAACTGACGTAGGGTAAGGCTCTAGATGAAAACTAAGGTGGATGTAAATGCAAATGGCCGGGAAATTCAAATTTGCAAAATAATATTTATAAACCATACAACTTGATTTTTTCCACCATTGAATTAAAGTATTTAAAAACAAGGGAACAAAAGACGAGTAAATGCGTGAGAGTGCGTGAAAACAAATACTATTTGAATAAGAAATCGTAAAGACAAAAACGACTGAAACAAAACTTACAAACTACTATATCTACAAGTAGAGAACAGCTACGAGACCCAACTGTAAAGAAACAAACACAAACCTTGAATGTCACGTCTATAATGAAGGGAGGGCTGGAGGCGTTTCAGGAGGGCTGTCCGGGGCAAATTTCAGCACTCAGCTGTTGTATGTGGCTGTCCAGAAGCTGTGACAAAAACTCTAGACTGTGCAGGGAGGCGGATTTGGTGGCGGGCTGCAGTTGTCGAGACTGGGACAACTTCTGGAGGGGCAGAGAATTGATGGAAGCAGCCAGGAATTTTCTCCAGTAAGGATGGCCTATTGGGAGGTGGTTCTGCGTGGGAGGGGTTGGAATAGTGGGAGAGGCCGACTGAAGGAGAGGAGGCTTGCTGAATGGGATAATGGGCCAATGGGGAAGGTGGTTCCATGATGGTGATGGGGAGTGGTGGCGATTAACAGGGATAGGCTGATTTTGGATCATTGGACTGTGGGAAAGAGGCTTCACGTGAATTTGAGGGAAATAAGAGGGGGGAGGCTGGCTGCTTTGCTGAGAGTGGGGAGTGGAATGTGGAGGGATAGGCTGATTTTGGATTTCTGGATGGAGGGAAGACATGGGATGGAAGTTGGACTCAGTTAGAGATGTGGGAGTGGCTCTACGTGAGGGTTGTAGAGGGGTTAGTGGAGAGAGTGGGGAAATGAGAGGTGGGGAGGACATGTAGGAGATAATGGGACCCTTGTTTAGGAGAGTGGGGAGTTATGAAGTAGTGGGGTATGGCTGGCTGGTGGTGACCGGTGGTGGTCGAAGGTGGCCGAAGGTGCCCGTCGGTGGTGGTGGTCGCCGGAGATGTTTTCCAGTGATCGCCAGAAAATGGGAATTGATGGGAAAATGAAGGGAAGGCAACGGTGGATCACCGGGGTGGCCGGTGACATTATTCGGTAATAGGAGGAAGTGGTGGGGCGGCAATGGGGAAGAGATGGATGAAGGCCGGCCAATGTGGGTGGGGGAAGATGTTCTGGAGTGGAGAATAGGAGATGGTCGTGGCTTGGGGATGGAGAATTGGAGGGAGGTCGGCTGTTAGTGGGGATGAAGGAGGAATGGCTGACCGTGGAGTAGAGAGGGGAAATATAAGAGAGGTGTAACACCCCAACCTAGTTTAACAGGAAATGAGCAGTCCGGCCGGACCCGCGATAAAAAGTAAATTAAGTAACGGTATAAAAACTAGTATAAAGCAAGTAAATTAAAAGTGCTAAAGAAAACTAACAGCAGAAGTAGAGTAAGAAATATATTAACTATGGGTAAAAGTACACCTCACGAATGTTGATTTCACAGAGCCAACTAAAACAGTAAACAACGCAATGAAAATGATATATTGTTTGTCTGAAGTAAACGGATACAACACATGAGTAAAGTACAACCAATACATAATGTCTACAAATAAAAGCAAAGTACAACAATAGTGGGGTACAACTGAACAAAACTGACGACTGTGAAGACTGAGTCGCCTATCCTAAGCGGATCCCCTGACCTGATCCCCCCTGTAAAAACAAGTTTCAAATGGGTCAGGCTCACTGAAGAGTAAGAAAAACTACTCCCTCCAGCAACACTAAAAGATAATATTTTAGGTGAATAATACTTAAATTTAAAAATTTGCATGATTATTCTAATATTAAACGTGACATTTAAAATCTTGTTCTGACATATATTCAACCTAACGTGTGATCTGACACACTTTTTTCTTATTTGTATAAATCATTTATTACTGAAGTTTTGGAGTTATAACTGTTGTAAGTTTCAACCAGTTTCATTGACTTACTATTTACTCATGTCACTAAGGACGTCTGTGCACAACTAGAAACTGCGGTCTGAGTGGCAAACCTGATCGTGCCCTGATCTGGATGTCCCTCAAATGGACACAAACTCCTATCTGAGGAGTTCCATATCTGTAATAAGAATCATCGATCCGGATCTTGAAATTCGAGTGATGGACTACTAGCCCTGAGAATACGGCGGTGTGTCTCCACCAAAATCACGAGGATAAACCTTCCTCGCCACTTTTCTGAATTAACTTCGACTGGTGTTCAGTGAGTCAATCACGGAGTAGGACTCTAGTTAAATACATTGGTATTAAGACTTTCATGACACTGAGTCTGATAACTAAGTCTAAGCGTATACCTACCCCTTTGACTTGGTTCTGACTAAAGGAACTTGAAATTTCGAAGTGTGGATAACAATATAGTTAATACAGGAATTAATGAAAAATATTTTGCACTGTTAGACTAAAAGAAGTCGAGTTTCTTACAGCGGTGCTTCGATGCTCGTACACGCGGCGGGGTAACATGGAGCTTCTTCCCAAAAGATTTGACCACTAAGAGCTTCTCCAACGCTTTGCTCCAATGACCACCGAAAAATCTGAAAACCAACAGTAAACCTAACTTAGATGTTTTCCCCCTTAGGATTTTCAGCAGAAAAAATACTCATGATGACAAAACAATTATTTAGGGAGGAACAGGAACACTAACGTATGCGTTATCTCGATCTAACGGCGAGAAATTTCCAAAAGCCGTTGAAATCATAACTTTAGGAAATGAAAACCTCCTTTAAAAATCTGAAATTGGAAACCTAAGGGTGTAGCCACAAAATACAAATGAAGAAACCCTAGAACAGAAGGAGAAATGGCAAAACATACTCACTGATACCAAAAACGGCAGAATAGGAAACTTCTAACACCGGCTAGGGTTAGAAACGGAGCCTTCCACGGCACTGGAAGGAAGGAGAGATCGTTGGAGCCTGTAGAGGGGGAAGAAGATCCCGGCGCTGGAATCCGGCGCGGAAACAAGGGCCGACTACGGTTCTGCTTGTCGGAAGGGTCGACGGTTTCAGGGGTCGGCGGAACACGATGAGGAAGACAACGGAATATTATTCGCTAGGCAAGGAGTGTTACAGGATAAAATAGGGAAGGTATTTGTCATTCAACGGTTGTTTCATTTCAGCCCATCCGGTGATGGGATAATATTCATCACGATTAAGAGATCTCTCAGGTCTTGGTATCTTGCCCAGTAAATTTTGGTCAGCCCATGTAACGTCATCTTGTCAAACAAAACTAGAATCTCGTCACTCATGTCGTACCACTCAAAGCAGTGGTTCATATCCAAGAGACAATCACTAAATGCCTTCGAGACGAAGTAACAGAAGAAGGATGGCGCGTCAATACGGATACGACAGATAATGTCATCTTCGACTGGGCACGTTCTGCGGTGTGGCTCCTGGTAGTGATCATAATGATCGTCATGTCAAAATCGCATCGTGTTGGTGGAGCATGGCCTCTACGAGCCTGTGAAGTGGGAAGAGAGGGTTCATCGAACTCAGCGTGATTAGGCCCTGATAATACTCGTAGGCCTGCTCGGGATTCCTTCTCGTAAGAGGAGCGGGCTCTCAACGAGACGGGTATATAGCACGTCTCTCGGGGGGAGTATTACGGGGATCATTAAGATGGTAATCATAACGCAAGTATTTTCAAGCGTGCAACGATTAAACCTTGCAAATTATATGATTTTACGGACCAAAAACATATAATATAGTATCCAATAAAATATAATCCAAGTACACAATAGTAGGAAACAAAAACACCAAACTACAATTTACACGTGCAGGCGTTAGTGAAATCCGATGTTAGGGAGGGATGAAGAATGACAAGCAAGCCTTGGAAAAGGTGGAAGGGTGCAGCTGGCAGCGTGGAGCGCGGGGAGGCGATGAATTGCAATGAGGGCTAAGAAGGTGGGGGTTTGCAGTGGAGAACTAGATAAGGTAGTACGGAGTGAGGTTGAGCGGTTATGGCATTACCGTTAAGCATCAGGGATGGATTGAAACAGGGAAGACTAGGGATGAAGTAGTCGAGAGGGGGACAAGGCTCAGTGTGATTTGTGGACAATGTAGCACGGGGACGGAAACGGGATCCAAGATACGATACGAAACGGATACGGGAAACGTAATTTTTTAAAAAAATAAGGATACGGGAAACATTTTTAAATTATTTAAATATAAGTATTAAGTAATATAAAAATAAGACAACTAACAAACTAATTGTACATATATTGTAATGAAAAAATGAATATAGATGACCAATACATGAACACTAGCATGCATACAATTGTATTTATTAATCACTAACAGCCAATAACGAAGCTTTCATAATTTTCATTATCTAGCAATAAACGCACCAAAAGAAAAATATAGAGATAGCCACACATGTTGTTAAGACTGATAAATATTGATAAAAACAACAGAAAATGATCTCAGACTTATCAGAAGAAGGGGAGGAAGAAGAAGAAGAAGAAGAGGAAGAAGAAGAGCAGGGAGCAGGATCTGAAGAGGGATCGAGCATGGAGTGGGATCTGGAGAGGGATCTGGAGCAACGCGACAGCTTGTAAATAGCGTAAACTTAAAATTTGATGGGCGAGAAATGAAATAGATAGGAGCGCAACTTTACCGCATGGGAATTGCATATCCCGCGAATTAATTTTTTTATTTATTTAAAAATGTGTTTCCTAGAGTTTCGGAAATGCGCTTCCGCACGTTTCCGGGTGTTTCCCACATTTGATACGCGTTCGAGCCGATACGTAGAGCATTTTTGAGTATCTGTGTTTCGTAGTCTATGGAAGCTGGAAAGCAAGGGGAGTCGACATCAACTGGTGTTGGATGACGCAATGGAGCCTATGGCTTGCGATGGAAAGAGTAGGGGTGCAACTTGCAATAGAGGGATTGTGGTTTGTGGGGGGCTGCGGTTTGTGATGAAGATACTACGGAGGCCACAAACCGCGGCGAGAAAGAGGGGAAACATAAATATCTAAGGAGCCACACCAAGGGGGTTCTCGAAGTCGCACTGGTAGGATCCCTCAAAACTGATGTTTGTACGTCTATAAAAAGGGGGATAACTACCAGGGCACCCGAATCGGATGGTTCATAATGTTTGAACTAGTCGTATGTCAAATACAACTCGAAAATAAAAAGTAAATATATGGAACATACTCAAAATGACCATCAGGACACATCCATGGACTTGGATCGTTCGGTCGGGCAACAAATCTCCGCCTCCTGCGAGAATGAACGTGTGGGTGATCGATCCCCATGAAGTCCTAGTGCTGAGCGAGAGCACCAGCCCTCGATTGTATTCTGGTAACAAGTCTCTCAAGCTTTATTTGTAATCGTTCATCTTCGAGTCTCTCAAGTGTATTTATCTTCTCGTTCATAACAATTAAGAGGCCTTTTTTCATTATAATCACTCATCATTAACTCAACAGTTACTAAGATTATAACTTTTTTACTTGTGATAGTAACTTTGCAAGCATCAATTCCAAATTCAAGTTATTTGTTACTGTTAAATTTTAATAATTATGACTGTCAAAGCCGTGAAAATCATTCTATAATCTAAAGCAAATAGGATTTATGGTCAGAAACATGCATCAACACTTAACATGTCCTTAACTGAGCCTTTGACTAACGAAGTCATTGTTGAATAATGAAAAGCTCAACTCCAAACCGGAGCCTCTATCGTATATATATAATCTCAAGAATATAAATACAATATTAACACTAATAACAAAATGGTAACTCCAATACTCCCCCTCGCAAAGATGTCAATCATGCCCAGCTTGGAAATAGTCAGATCTGAACGAGTAGGATCAACAGCTTTAGTGAAAGCGTCAGCAAGTTGGTCAGCAGAGGGGACGTAAGCTGGAAGGACAGTCCCAGTACAAATATGGTCACGCAGAAAATGAACATCCATCTCGATGTGTTTGGTACGCTCATGTAGTACCGAATCTTGTGTAAGTAGGAGAGCTGACTTATTATCACAGTAGAGCGTCGAGCCATCAACAAGAGATAGGTCAAGTTCAGTTAGCAGCGATCGAAGCCAAACCAACTCAGTAACGCCGTGTGCCATGGCGTGGTACTCTGACTCAGCAGACGAACGAGATACGATGGATTGTTTCTTACTCCGCCACGAAACAAGATGATCACCATGGAATACACAAAAACCTGACGTGGAGCGTCGATCCGTCAATGATCCAGCAAAATCTGCATCTGTAAAGCAGGAGAGACTGGTAGTACTGTCAGCCCGATAGAACAACCCAAGACCAGGAGCGCGCTTAAAATAGCGAAAAACACGTCGAGTAGCCTCTAGGTGAGATGTCCTGGGAGAATGCATAAACTGGCTCAAAACGCCCACTGAGAAGCTGATGTCAGGCCTGGTATTGTTCAAGTATATCAAACGGCCAACAAGTCGCAGGTACTGAGAGGGGTCTGAAAGAGGATCACCGGATTCAGCATGGAGGCGATGGTTGATGTCCATAGGAGTACTTGCAGGACGACACCCAAGTAGACCCGTGTCCCGAAGAAGATCTAAGGTGTACTTGCGTTGCGATATAGAGATGCCCTGTCGTGAGCGAGCTACTTCAATCCCAAGGAAGTAGCGGAGAGGTCCAAGGTCTTTCACCTCGAAGGCGGAGCGAAGTGTAGCTTTCACCTCAGAGATGCCAGAGGGATCATCACAGGTGAGAATAATATCATCAACATAGATCGGGGCAATGGCACGACGTCCCTCAGGATTGACACGAATGAAGCAAGTATGATCGGCGCGGCATTGAGGGAAGCCAAACTGAAGGATGAATGAGCTGAACCGTTCGAACCAGTCATGCGGTGACTGCTTTAAGCCATACATAGATTTGTGTAGTTGGCAAACTCTCCCCGAATACTCTCCCTTAAGGGCAGACCCCGAAGGAGGAGCCATATATACCTCCTCCTGTAACTCGCCGTGCAGAAGGGCATTTTTGACGTCAAGCTGGTATAGAGGCCACACCCGAGAGGCCGCAAGCGAGAGTAGAAGGCGGACACTGGTCAACTTAGCCACGTGAGCAAACGTGGCATCAAACTCGTCTGGAACCTGAGTATAGTCATTGGCCACCAAACGAGCCTTGTAGCGGTCAATAGTACCGTCAGCATTGTACTTCACAGTATAAATCCATTTGCAGCCAACTGTACGTTTCCCGGGGAAAAGAGGAACCATAGACCATGTCCCAGTACGACGAAGAGCAGACATCTCCTCCTCCATGGCCTGAACCCACCGCGGGTCAAGCAGAGCCTCAACAGTCGAGGTAGGTAGCTGGACAGAATCAGCAGCAGCCACAGAAGCCTGGTAAGAGGGTGAGAAACGCTGGTAGGAAACAACACTAGCTAACGGGTGGTCAGTAACCGAGGAATGAACACAAGTACGCTTGCCCTTGCGAAGGGCAAAAGGTAAATCAACAGGAGAAAGAGAGGAGAGAGGCTCAAGAGAGATACCTGCGACTGGAAGGAGTTGCGGATCCAGGGCTGGAGGAGAAGGGAGTGCACCGTGTGGAGATGGAGGGCGGCGAGAGTAAGTCAGCAGGACAGGCGGAGAGGTAGAAGGGGTAGCATCTGGTCGAGGAGAGACGACTGGGAGAGGTTGCGCAATAGTGGGAAGCGCAGGAGGGGTCGAATGTGCAGGAAAGAAGGGAGCCTCATCATGAAATGTCACATCCATAGTGTGAATGACACAGCACAACTGGGGATCATAGCAGCGGTAACCCTTAGTGGTAGTCGAGTAGCCAAGGAAGAGGCAGCGGATGGCTCTATCATCAAGTTTAGTCCGAGAGGGGGGCCGATTCTGGACAAAGCACACACAACCAAAGACCCGGAGAGGGATGGGAAATGCGGAGACAGATGAATGGATGAGACTATAGGGAGTAACGTCACCGAGAGGACGAGAGGGGGTCCTATTAATAAGAAGTTGTTGTAAGAAGAGCAGCGCTCCAATAGGACTTAGGGGCATTCATTCTCCGAAGAAGGCAACGAACAGAGTCGAGGAGGTGGAGGTTTTTGCGTTCTGCCACCCCATTCTGCTCGGGGGTCCCTGGACAAGAAAACTGATGTAAAGTGTCATCATCGCGGAGGAAGAGATCAAAGGGACGTGAAGTGTGCTCACCTCCATTGTCAGAGCGGAGGATATGAACTGACGTACCATGCTGTGTTCGTATCATACGTGAAAAATGGGAGTAAACCGATAGGACCTCAGATTTATGTTTGAGAAGATAAACTCATAAGCAACGAGAATAGTCATCAATAAAAGTTACAAAATATGAGAAACCATCAAATGACATAACAGGGGCAGGGCCCCACACATCAGAATGAACTAACTCAAAACAAGAAGTAGCACGACTAACAGAAGGAACATACGTGTTGTGTGTGTGTTTTGACAGCTCACATACATCACAGCGAAAAGGAAAAACAAAAGACACATCAAGACAAACAGACAACATCCGCTGAGGGCTGTCATGGCCGAGACGTGCGTGTCAAAGCGAGCTCGACAAGAAAGCAGGAGAAGCAGCAAAAGAGGTAGGCGGGAAAGTAGCAGTGGTGGTGGTAGCAGCGGTGGTAGGAGGTAGCTTCAGGTACTACATCTCACTCTTCTAATATCCCGTACCAATAGTCCTCCCGGATCTCAGGTCCTGAAAAACACAATGATCAGAGAAGAAAGTTACTGAACAGTTCAAAGTACGAGTAATACTACTAACAGACAAAAGGTTGAGAACCAACTGAGCGACAAGAAGAACAGAGTCAAGGGAGAGAGAAGAAGAGAGAGGGACGTGGCCCCGGCTAAGGACAGGAGTAACTGAGCCATCAGCAAGGCGCACGTCGCGGTGGGAGCAGGGAACAACCTGAAGCAGATGGGAAGACGTACCAGTCATATGATCGGTTGCACCAGAGTCAATCACCCGGGTGACGAATCATGGTCCACCATGGTCGCGGAGAAAGCAAATTGAGTACCTGAGGAAGAAGAGACAATGGAGGCAAAGACAGTCGTGGAAGGCTGAGACTGCTGAAACTGCTGAAACTGGGTCATCATCTGACAGAAATCGGAGGAGTTGACACCCAAGGTGCGCTCAACAGGCTCGGAAGACTCGGCAGAAGCTACAGTGTGTCTAGGTACACTGCCAGGAGTACGACGCTCAGAGTCCCGTAGGTGTGGGTAGAGCTGAGAGTAACGACTGCGATCATGGTAGAAACGTCCACAGTGAGAGCAAGGGCCAGGAGGACCCGTAGAGCCACGACCACCAGAAGAGCAACGACCACCAGGCTGAGTAGAATAACCCCGATCATCGCGACTACGAGTGCTGGAGGTGGGAGGGCGGTGGGAAGCTGCAAGGGTCATCTGCTTAGTAGGGAGAGAGGAGGTAGCACGAAGGCTGGGAAGACTAGATTGCCTCTGCATACGTTTCTCGTGCTCTGCAACAATAGAGTAGGCCTCAAGAAGATCTGGCAAAGGTGACATCCCCGCAATCTGAGCACAAGTAGACTTATATTCAGGGCGAAGCCCCATCAAGAACTGGTACGTCTCCCGTCTCTGGCGCTATTTCCGAATAAGCGTGATATCATTAGGAGACTCCAGGGCACTGAGAAGCTCAAGATCGTTAAGCTCAAGAAAATGGTCTTGAAGGTAAGTAAAGTACTCCTGAACAGAGCGCTCCCCTTGTGTGGCGGAAGCGATGTCCTGAAAAATTCCGAAAATCTGGGCATCAACACGCGTGTGGCCAAAAGTGAGCTGGATAGCGGACCAAAGCTCGGAGATATCATCAAACCGCATGAACTGACTGAAGATGCGAGGCTGCATCGAGCATTGAATCCATCCCAGAACCATGTACTTTTTAGTCGACCATTTGACTAACTCCTCTTTCTTGTCATCTTTGTCAGTCGGTTTGGGCATCGGCGGGCCATCGGTCAGCTAGGAAAGCTTATTCCGGCCGGCAAGAGCCACTTTCATCGAAGTCGCCCATGAAGGATAATTTTTCTCATCGAGGACACGAGTAATTCGTCCTGTAGAGCCATACGTATCATTGGAATCCATGAAGCACAGAAAACAAAAACTGAGAAATGAGATCCCTCCCGCAAAGGAGATCGGGGACCGAAGGACAAAGAAGGACGAGGAATCACATACAACACATCAAGAACGGCGTCAGCGGAAGGAGCAACTGAAGAAGCATGGGTGGATAAACTGCAGGAGACGACTCCGGCAGGACAAGGAGGCGACGGAATCGAGGGGGGAAGCAGCAGGCGGCAGGAGAGGATGTCGGCAAGTGCTCGACAGCAGCGGAAGGGGCAACTGGGAGAGGAGACAGCAGCGGAATGGGCAAAGCAGCAGGCGACAGGTGCTCGGAGGCAGCAGTCAGCAGGCGGCAGGCGAAGCAGCGGGCGGGACGAATGGATGTCCCGATGCGGGAGTCGGCGAGACGCGGCAAGGAGACGGACGAAGCAGACGAAGCAGCAGGCGGAACAAATGGATGTCCCGATGCGGGGGTCGGCAAGAGGCGGTAAACCCTAGATTGTGCAGAAGTCTCGATGCTTTAATACCACGTTGAATAATGAAAAGCTCAACTCCAAACAGTAGCCCCTATCGTATATGTATAATCTCAAGAATATAAATACAATATTAACACTAATAACAAAATGGTAACTCCAATAGTCATCTCAAATTGAAATAATGACTTATAAAAAGAATTACACAGAAGCCGATGCACCAAGCAGAAGCGCATACCTTGGAGCCAAAGAAGGTTTCATTAAATAGTAGTATGTCGATAGTGTTTCATGCATGACAAAATTTCCAGTATAATTTGATGATCTTGATAGATAAATGACTGCTCCAATCAGAGGTAACAAAATGCAAATCCCAACAATGCCAAGTAGGAGAAAACCGCCAGATCCTCCATCAAAAGTAAGTAAGAACACTGGTAAAGCAATGCCTATTTGGAATCCCTAAAACAGTAATCCAATGATGTTGCATCAAAGAAGTGTTTGATGCAGACAAAGAACTAATGAGTCATAAAATTATCAGCTAAAGGTAAAGCAGCATATGCACAAGAAATTATCAAAGTATATTCAGAGCTGCAGAAAAACACGAGGAAACCCATTGAGGACGTCATGTCGTGTATCATTGGGAAAATGTGTAAGAAGTTTGAAAATACCTGGCGGCCATCTGGATGACCATGTTTTTCAAAATTTTCACGAGAAATAGGATCAGTCAGTGCTTGATAAGCTTTGGATATAAATTCAACAAAATATTTATGTGCCTCTGCAAAGATGATTCATTTAGCAAAACCTAAGTGAAGATAATCCATATAGTAAAACATGGGAAACACAAAAAGTAATTGTGAATGTAAACCGCAAACCTGGATCAGGGTTTTTATCAGGGTGATATTGTATAGAGAGTCTTCTATAAGCCTTCTTCACTGCAGAATCTGAAGCTCCTGGCTCAAGTCCAAGGATGTCAAATGGTTCAAATGGTTGAATCTGAAGTACACAAACAAAAAACTTCTAAACCAATGCCTTAAAAAAATGATAAGGACAATTTTGCAAATAAATGAAAAGTATGTTTGATGTGAAAGTCAATTGGTTAATTCAGTTCAATCATAGCTTAACTTAAGCAAATTAACACACATTTGGTAATTAAAAAAAACTAAGACGCCTTTTATTTTCATTTCGCTTTATATTAATTGCCAAGCCAACATAGCTACATGATATTTTCCATCCAAGATTTATGGGTATGGGCACTTGTAATTCAATGAAGTATCGATTAGCATTTAACCTTATAAGAGAGGCAATACAAGGCATATACAAGGTGGCTAACTGAGGATAATTATGTTTTTCACAAAGGCATATTAGAGTTAGCTGTCAATATATATCACCAGGACTATTGTTGGATCATTTACTATTGTTCGATCATTATCATGGTTTATTTGTGAAGACCTAAATAAAAATTTAGTAGGAATATAAGATAAAGAAAAGCACATAGGGGAACAGGAAAGTAGAGAAAATAGCTAAAGAGAAACAATGAGTAGAAATTCCAGCATTTGAATTAATCTCCATAGATTCTAAGTGCAAGATTATAAAGAAGAAGGTCATGAACAAAAATTGTGAAAATATACCCAAGAGGGGGTGGAAATGAAGTTTCACTGGTTTTAAAGCTTTAGAACTGTTGGAAAAGCCCACTTAAACTAGGCCCATTTGTATAGCATTTATTGTTTTTCTCTCCTCTCTTTAGTCCCACATTGTGTATAGGACTTTTCTCTCTCTTTCTCTCATCTATATATATGTACTCATTCTTTGTATTTGTACCAAGTGGACATATATACAAGGTTGGCTTTCTCCATTTCTACATGGTATCAGAGCCAGGTTCCGGACTCCTGCGGACTCCCTTTCCTGTCCGCCCTGCGGCCTGCGATCTCTGCGGCCTGCGTGTGTGTGTCCGCAACTTCTAGTCGCATCACACCTGCGGCCTCCCTTGTCCAGACCGCTTCCTCTCCTCCCGTGGAACCACTTCTCTTCCCTCCTCTTCCTTCCTCCTCTGGCCCCCTCTTTATAGCCATCTTGTGGAGTCCACTGCTTCCCCTAGTCCGCTGCGGCCTCTCCTTGTCCGGCGCGACCTCGGCGACCTCGATCCCTCGGTCTCCTTTTGTCCGCTGCGAACTCAGTATTCGCCTCCTCTTCTTGGTCTCCTTCGTCCGCTGTAAGCGCAGCGGCCTCCTTCTGTCCGCACTTCTCCCCTGCTTGCGGCTGCTCTCCTTCCTCTTCAGGCGGCCAAGTTCTTTTCCCTGTCCGCTGCGGGCTCGCCTCTCTGCGTTCTTTCAGTCTTGCGGACTGGTCCAGCCCGCTGCAGTCGCTCTCTTGCTTCCCCGGCTTGTCCTCTCTTCTCAGCTCGCTCCAGTTCGCCGCGGTCTGATCCAGCCCGCCGCGATCTGATCCAGTCCGCCTCGGCCTCTTCAATCCGCCGCGGCCTCTCTTGGCCCGCTCCTTGCTGAGCGTCTGTGCTCACCGCGGCCTCCTCCAGTCCGCCGCTGCCTCCTCCAGTCCGCCGCGGTCTCCTACAGCTCGCCGCGACCTCCCCAGCTCGCCGCGACCTCATCCAGTCCGCTGTCTTTCCGCTTCCTCTAGCTGCCGCCTCCAGTCCGCCGCGGTCTCCTCCAGCTCGCCGCGGCCTCCTCCAGCTCGCCGCGACCTCATCCAGGTCGCCCCCATGTCTACATCTGCGGACTCAGTCGGCACGGCAGTTCCTCCTCCTGAACGCCCGGCCTCTCTCCAGGAAGTCCGCGACGAGCTTCGGATCACTACAATTTCGCTCACTGGCAAGAAGAACTTTGTGGAATGGGCACACTCGGTTCGCCGTGTCCTTCAGTCAAAGGGGTTCCTTCATCACTTGACTCAGACCGTTATCGGTATCCCTACTGAGGAATGGTTACGCAATGATGGACGTGTGCAGACTTGGCTTCTCAACTCTCTTGATGGCGAATCTTATCGCCTGGCCATGTATCATGAGACGGCCAAAGGCATGTGGGACGAGCTCCACACCCTCTACTCTGGCAAGGATAGTCTCCACCATCTATATGATATCATCACTGCTCTCCAGGCCCTTGATAGCAGTGGCGCAACCGACCTGACATCCTTTGTTGCTCAGGCCCGGTCTCTGGTTGAGGCTTGGATCCACCATCAGCCTCCCACTTTAGATCTCGCTGCTCAACGTACCCAAAAGGAAGCTGTGGGTATCGCCATGATGATGGCCGGGTACCACCTCATCTTCACAGTGTCCGGGCTCACATCCTCTCCTCTACCGTTACACCATCTTTTTCTGATGTGTGTTCAATGCTTCTCAAAGTCTCCCCGCCTCCGGATGTTCCCGGACTTCCTTCTCCGGCCCTTGTTCAACAGGCACCAGCTCCCTTATTGCCTCTTCCCCTTTCTGCCCGTGGTGGCCGCTCTGACTCTCGCGGCCGGGGTCGAGGTGGCCGGTCTAGGCCTAAGTGCTCGTTTTGCGGTAAAGATGGCCATCTTGAGGCCACCTGCTATCGCAAACATGGCCGACCTCCTCGTCCGCAAGCCTCTGCTGCTACTACCGACTCTGCCTCCTCTCGTACTGATCTCGACGAGGTTCGTCTTCAGCTCCAGCATCTTCATGGCTTGCTCAGCCGTCCGCCTGCCTCGGTTGCCTCTGCTGCCTCTATCTCCAATGAAGGTATCGCCTGTCTATCCTCTGACACGCGCTGGATCCTTGATTCTGGTGTCACTCATCATATCACCTCTGTTAGGCCACCTCAGCACTTGTCTTCACCTCACCCGAAGTACATTACTGTCGCTAATGGGGCATCGGTTCCAGTCTCTGGATGTGCTGATATTTCTCTCACCTCTTCTCTCCTCCTGCGCTCGGCTCTACATGTTCCGGGCTCTCCTTTCAATTTACTCTCTGTTGGTCGCCTTACTACTGATTCTAATTACTCCGTGACATTTACTTCTTCTTTTCTCATACAGGATCAGCAGACGCGGACTATCATTGGTAGAGGACGGCTGCAGAATGGGCTCTATCTTCTTGACGACTCTCCCACTGTCCTCGCATCTATCTCCTCTTCGGATTGGCATCGCCGTCTGGGACATGCTCCTCTTCCAGTCCTCCGGAAGGCTCTTCCTGATGTTACTCTCCCTGCTTTTCGCTGCGACACATGTATTTTGGGCAAACAGCCCCGTTCATCGTTTCCTACTCATTGTACTCGGAGCTCCACTCCTTTTATTTTAGTACACTCCGATATATGGGGTCCGTACAAATTTACTAGTATTTCTGGCTATCGGTATTTTCTTACTTTTATTGATGATTACTCTCGCATGACGTGGTTATATCTCCTTCGGGATCGCTCTGAACTTCCCCGCGTATTCTGGGCTTTCATACTTGAGACTCGCACTCAGTTCTCTGCGCCTATTCGCACTATTCGTACTGACAATGCGCGGGAGTACATCAGTCATACCTTTGCCACTCTCTGCTCTGAGTTCGGCATTCTTCACCAAACCTCGTGTTCGTACACTCCACAACAGAATGGTGTCGTCGAGCGCAAGAATCGTCACCTTCTTGATGTCGCTCGCTCTCTTATGCTTCAAATGCAGGTTCCCAAACCATACTGGAACTACGCGCTCTCCACGGCTTGCTTGCTCATCAACTGTCTCCCGTCTTCCGTCCTCCAGTATGCTACTTCCTTCAGCCTCCTCTTTCCCACAACTCCGCTGTTTCTCGTTCCTCCCCGGGTGTTTGGGTGTACCTGCTACGTTCACCACCTCGTTCCCTCCACAGACAAATTGGACCCTCGTGCCACCAAGCATATCTTTGTGGGGTACTCGCGCACTCAGAAGGGTTATGTCTGTTATTCGTCTGCTACCCGCAAGGTTACTGTCTCGGCTGACGTGACTTTTCGTGAAGATATTCCATTCTTCCCTGCTCTCGATGTCGCTCTGAGTCCAGCTCCCGTCGTTCGTCCTGTCATTCCTGCTCCTCACTCCTCATCCTCTCTGCCTTCCCTACCTCCTGCCCGTCCACCACCCCCGGTTATCCGGGTCTACTCTCGTCGCTCTCCTCATCCCGTAGCCCCTCTGCAGTCGGCTTCGCCCTCTGGTGCTCTGCTCCCTGCTGCTCCGGCTCCCGTCTCTACCGCTCATCCAATGGCGAATTACGTCTCTCTCCATCGCCTCTCTCCCTCTCTTCTTCACTTTGCCACCTCATTATCCTCTGTTTCGGTCCCTAACTCTTTGCAGGAGGCGCTTCACCATCCTGGCTGGCGGGCTGCCATGGACGAAGAAATGACGGCCCTCTGGGCCAACCAGACCTGGGTCTTGGTTCCCTTACCTCCCGGTCAGCACCCTGTTGGGTGTAAATGGGTGTTCGTCATCAAGCATGCTCCGGATGGCACTATTGCCCGACTGAAGGCCCGTCTTGTGGCCCGTGGCTACACACAACAGGAGGGCCTCGACTTTGAGGAAACCTTCTCTCCGGTGGTCAAGCTCAACACTGTCCGCGTTCTTCTCTCCGTCGCAGTGCACCGCCACTGGCCCCTTCATCAGCTCGACATCAAGAACGCCTTTTTAAATGGTGACCTTCAGGAAACCGTCTACATGCGCCAACCGCCCGGGTTTGAGACCACGGGGGAGTCTCGGGTATGTCTTCTCAAAAAGTCAATTTATGGTCTCAAACAGTCCCCTCGGGCGTGGTTTGACAAGTTTAGCAAGGTGGTTCGGGACATGGGGTTCACTCGGAGTTCTGCAGATTTCTCCTTTTTTACCTGACACCGGGCCACTGGCACCGTCCTTCTGTTGGTTTATGTTGATGACATCCTTCTCACTGGGGATGACTCAAAGGGGATTCAAGACGTCAAACAACATCTGAGCACTGTTTTTCAAACTAAAGACCTGGGGAAACTTCGCTACTTCCTGGGTCTCGAGATCGCCCGGCGGCCGGATGGGTTGGTGCTCTCCCAACGAAAGTACTGTCTCGATCTTCTCAAAGATGCTGGTCAGTCTGGTTGCAAGCCAGCTTGTACCCCGATGGAGGCAAATCACAAACTATGCGCTCATGCTTCGGATGACGATTTGCTGCTTCCGAACCCGGAATACTATCGACGCCTTGTGGGAAAGTTGATCTATCTAACAGTCACGAGGCCGGATATATCGTTTGCAGTTGGGGTTGTCAGTCGGTTCATGCATGCCCCCCCGGGCTTCTCATCTTCAAGCGGTTGAACGGATTCTTCGATACCTTAAGGGAGCTCCGGGTCAAGGGCTGGTTTACAAAACCTCTAACTCTGCTCCTTCATTGGTTGCCTATTCTGATGCCGACTATGCGGGTTCCCTGGACGATCGAAGGTCAACTAGTGGGTTCTGTACTTATTTTGGTGGTCATCTTATTACGTGGAAAAGTAAGAAACAAGCTGTGGTAGCCCGTTCCTCTGCAGAAGCTGAATACCGATCGATGGCCTCGGTTGTCTCAGAACTCACATGGCTTGAAAGTCTCCTTACTGACCTAGGAGTAAAACTCCCCTCCTCTGCTGTTCTATTTTGTGATAGTCAAGCCGTCATACACATCGCAAAGAATCCGGTGTTTCATGAGCGCACAAAACATATCGAGGTTGACTGTCACTTTGTTCGTGAGAAGGTTCAATTGAAGAAACTTGAATTGAAGCATGTTCCAGGAACTGATCAAGTTGCCAACATCCTCACAAAGGCCTTATCAAGCACCATGTTCTACCAGTGTTTGTCCAAGCTGGGTGCATATGACCTATACGCTCCAGCTTGCGGTGGAGTGTTGGAAAAGCCCACTTAAACTAGGCCCATTTGTATAACATTTATTGTTTTTCTCTCCTCTCTTTAGTCTCACATTGTGTATAGGACTTTTCTCTCTCTTTCTCTCATCTATATATATGTACTCATTCTTTGTATTTGTACCAAGTGGACATATATACAAGGTTGGCTTTCTCCATTTCTACAAGAACGACCCTCTCTACAGTAATAACAAAATTACTGGTGATAGACACGTTTGTCAAATCTCATACTAAGACAGGGCAGAAGGGTATCAAATCGTGGGTGACGCGTAAAAATTCAGTTATTCTTCCAATGTTTGTTCCTAGATCAAGGTCGATGTGAGTATCATCCCTGGACTGAGTTTTTGTGTCAAGGATGCCACGTGTTATCTTGTTGCAGAGCTTAATTGATGGAGATTGATTACACATCAGCTCAGATATTTGCGAGATTGACATTTTTGGATGATCAGTTGGACGACCAGAAACCGTGATCACGATCGGATCGATTTTTCATATTTTTATGATTTTCTTTTAGTTTTTTTAGTTGTATTTTTAGAGTTAAGTAACATTATCAGTCAGACAATCATGGTTATTGGATGCATTTAACATAATCACCTCGTTTGTATGATGCTAGCAACCGACCACTTGAGCCATCAAGAAACTAGATCTTCCACGATGCCTGATCCTCACTAGTGTTGACTCTAAGAGCTCGTTTGCCTGCTAACACCGCTTGTAGCTGCTTCTCGAGCGGCGACCCCATCAGAACCCTGTTCAGCCTCCGGCATACAGTTCTAAGCCCGCCGCTTTCCCTGTCCTTCCCGACCCCTCCCAAGCCCACCCCAAGCTCGTCCAGTCCTCCGCTACCTCTTTAAGAGTCTCCACAGCCACTTCTTCCTACTTCCACCAGCCCCACAGCCACCCCACAACCCCAGTTTCCTTTTCCAGCACCGGCAAGCCCCCATAGAGCCATCTCTCTTCAATTACAGTCACCTCCACCTCCCTATACATCCCTCCACTAAACCAAAATCCCTAAAATTCACAAACCTCATAAATCCTCCTCTTCGTAGCTCCATCCATCGCACATTTGATGCTTTGCAATGCTCCTACGGTTGTCTCAGGCTCACATACCACTTACTTCATCGTCAGTGACGATTGTTTGGTGAGTCTTTACATTTTAGTTTTCATTTTGTATTATATGGATGTTCACTTGTTGATAATAATCTTTTGCTCAATTGATTTCCTTAGTTTTTTTTCAATGAACTCATGTCTTATTCGTCTAATGCTCAACATTTTAGTACTCTCAATTGCATGCAGCTATTATTTGACATCTAATTAGAATCAATTGTAATCAATTATGGTTGTCTTGTGTGAGCTTTAATTAAGTTGGGTGATCAAGATATTTCCCGTGTTGAGTGTTTTAAATATTCTGGATCGATAATTCAAAACGACGGAGGTATTGATAAAGATGTGACACATAGAATCCAAGCGGGTTAGTTGAAGTGGAGAGACGCGTCGGGGATCTTATGTGATTGTAAGGTGCCATTAAAACTTAAGGGCATGTTTTACCGCACTACAATTAGACCAGTGTTGCTCTATGTTCTAAGAGTTGGACGGTGAATTATGTGCATGAGCAAAAAATGGGAGTTGTGGAGACGAGAATGCTTAGGTGGATGTGGGGACACACGAGACTGCATAAAATTCAAAATGAATGTATCAGGGATAAGACAGGAGTAGCGCCAATTGCAGAGAAGATGAGAGAAGCTCGATTAAGATGGTTTGAAAACGTACAAAGGAGACAATTGGAGGCACCTATTAGGCATTGTGAGAGTCTAGTCACTAGGCATGTTAAACGAGGGAGGGGTAAACCAATAAAGACTTGGAATGAAACGATAAGAAAAGACTGATGTACTTAGGCATTAGTGAGATTATGCAAAAGATAGGGCACAATGGCGACAAAGGATCCATATATCCGATCCCACTATAGTGGGATAAAGGCTTGAGTGTTGTTGTGTTTTAATTAATTGTGTATCGGAGCAATTGCATAATTGAATCTTTTTACATTTGCATCGCATTAAAGTTTATGTTGTAGTCCTCTTGTTCATTGGATTGTGTTTTAA
The DNA here is from genome assembly GCA_039583875.1 of Platanthera guangdongensis. NCBI lineage: Eukaryota > Viridiplantae > Streptophyta > Magnoliopsida > Asparagales > Orchidaceae > Platanthera > Platanthera guangdongensis. Next base: position 31,068,600 of record CM077166.1, on the reverse strand, counting down.
TCGTGTGCTTGTACTTGCATCCTCATTTTTGGGTTGATTGTAGATCCAAAGCATCTATCTGTGATTGTTTGCATTGCATAGAATGTTAGGGTATCACGCGTCCGTCACATGTAGATTCGTCCTTCATCAATTGGTGTCATAACTAGGTCTTGGCTTTATTTTTGATATGTTCCATCATGACGTGTTATCGTCGTTACCCCTCTCCTTTACTTGAGAAATCCAACTTCATTTATAATCGATGTTGTAGAGCTTCACTTGAGAGGTTTTTATATTATTATGATGATTATTCTCGATCACAGTACACAACTTCCAGAGATCGTGTTGACCCTTCGACACGATTCCGCAATGCTAGTGACGGTCACTACGATGATTATCGTCGTCCATATCCCCGCACATGTGGAGACCATGTTGAGCCTTCGGCACGACTAGATTATCTCAGGGATGATTAATATGGGGATCATCATTTCAAGAACGATTTTGAGTATAGGTTTCGTAGTATGGCCTCATCGTTTGATGGTTAATCGAGTCCAGAGTCTTTTAGTTATTAGATCGTGCATATTATCTTGATTACTTTGAATTATTCGGTGAGGGTCGCATCAAATTTGTAAAACTTAAGCTCTGTTTGGGGGGGCTTATTTTTACCGTTCAAGCGGTTACGACCGCATGAACCAGCTTGACCGGTGAAAATAAGTCCCCCAAACGAAGCATTAGACTTCTACATTAGGCGAGAGCATATTGGTTTGGCATTGATAGGACCCGCGAGCAAGATTGTCTTCACTGCATCATTAGCTAGGTAGAGATGAGATGGAGGTTGTGTCAAAGGTATTTGTCAGCATCATATTAGAGTCACCTATGAGACTATATTGGTTAAGCATTGAGAGGATCCACGAGCGAGATCGTCTTCATTGCATCACTAGCTGGTTAGAGAAGAGATGGAGGTTGAGTCAAAGGTATTTGTCAGCATCACATCGAAGTTGCCTTCTATGAGCAATTATTTACCTTTCAACAAGGATTCATGTCCATCGTTGAACACAGGGATCGTTTTGATGAGTTAGAAGTGAAGAGTGGCATCTGAGATGAGCCAGCTATGACCATAGCCCAATTTTAGTTTGGACTTTGATCCGAGATGCGTACTGAGCTGACCTATCACGAGTTAGAGTTCCTCGAGCAAACATACCAGCACGCCCTTTATTATGAGCGGTCCTTGAGATCCGCTAGAGTTAGTCGAGTGGATTCTCACCTTGACTTCATGATAGAGCACAACAGTAAACTCAAGTCTATTCCCACAGGAGGCGGTGAACTGCTATCTGTTTGGGAGATCCGAATCCACGGTTGTGCTCGGACTGTTACTCCGAGTCATTTTGATATATTATTTTATGTATTTTGAGTTGTATTTGACACTGGATCAGATCAGACAATATGAACTGTCTAATTCTGGTGCCCTAATTATGAGTATAATAAAGTGTAAGTGCTAGTTTGTGGGTATCGAAGGTTGGCTGGAATTCTTGCAACTATTAATCATGACTCCTGGTGAGAAACCGGAACTCCTTATCCTTGATGCGAATCCAGGGTGAATCCCTCTCCTTCCACCTCCACCTGCTAGCTCGTTGCTTTCCCCAAGCCGCATGCCCGCTCAGTCACCCCCTACGGCCAATCCCCCCCCCCACGCAAACCAGTTCACAAGCCGCTCCTGGATCCGATGCCAACTCTCCTTCAAATCGCTCCCCCACGCCTCGTCCATCAACAACCCCTCTTCAAGCCTCCTCCTCCCACTCAAATTGTTGTTGGTCCCAACCCCTAGCCATAATTCTTCCCGTGTTGACCTCCCCTTTCCAGGCATCTTGTAGCCAACTTTTACCCCCCCCCCCCACCTAGCCCCACAATTTCCCCTCCCGTAGTTTCACCGCCTCTGTTTGATTCACTACAGCTCATGTCGTGGATCCCAGCACAAACCGCCAACTTTCCTAGCCCTGAACCCCCTCCAGTCCTCTACCTGAGCCTTGCCAGTTTAGGAATCACCCTTCCGGCACCTCCCGAGTTTGCAAAAAGCTTGGATGCCCACAATCAACCGATGTTTCTCTGCATCTTGCACGTGTAAGTTGTAGTTTGGAGTTTTTTTACTCTTTCGTTGTGTATTTGACCCCTTGCAGTGGGTGTTTATTTTATTTGTTATGACTATTGGCCGTTGTGTGACATGTAGGGTTTATTCCGCCACGCTTAAAAATATCAGTGCCTCAATCATTTCGCAAATAAAGCTTGTTTCCCTTTAATTAAAATTTGTGAATGGTTGCGCCTCTGTAAGTCTTATAGCAATTAATTATTGTTGTTATTTTTAGCAGACCTCCTCTTGCATTTACATCACATCGCATGTAGGATTTCCTTTAGAGTATTCGCCCCTTGTCGACCTAGCCCTGCATCAAATTGGTATTAGGGTCAAGTTTGGGACACATATATATGTAGTAATGGGCCACATTTATATATGTAGTGGTAGGTCATACGGAGTCTATAGCCAGTTATCATCATCATTCATCTCCTCTATTTGGGGATCTCGAGTCTACCTATCTCATCAAGTCATTTCTTAGATATCATGTTATCATGACGATTGTTCTTGTTCGTAGGACACCCCATCCAGAGATCGTGTCGACCCTTCGACACGATTCCATTATGTTAAAGGCGATCACCACAATGAGAGGCCCTCATGTTACCATCATTACACCTCTTCACGACGTTATGATGGAAGGGTTGAGTACCGTTCGGGTCATCATCATTACGCTTCTCCACTATTGGAGGAATCGGAGTCTGTATCTGTTCGACCCCATAGAGCTCCTCTGAAAAGATCCTCATATTATCATGTTGACCATCCACGCCTGTCGTCGCATGTTCATAGGGATCACGACTACCCTCAGGCACAATTTGATTATATTAGAGACGACTCTTTAGATGATTATCATGAGCCCTATAGAGATAACCATTGTAACACCCCATTTTTCTCGTTTGAAATTATGAGAACCTAGGAGCTAGCGCAACGCGGTAGCTGCTACCGCCACTACCCCTCTAGAACGTGAAAATCTAGCTCTGTGAATTATCGTCGGGCAGTAGGGGCTACCGCTGGCGGTAACCTCGTTTCCTGGATGATTTGACGCGGATGAGTCTTCGATAAATTGAAGCGGGTGATACCGCGGCGCAATCACTACTACCGCCGCATGGTAACCTCATTTCCTGTATGAATCAACGCGGAATGATCCCGAGATTCGACGCAAGCTGAGCATTGGATGAATCGACGCACGTGATATTGCGGCGTGGTAACTCCTACAGCCCCGCGGTAGCTTATGGATTCATTTTTTGTTAAAGCGTGATTGTGGCCGTTAACATCCCACAATAAGGAAAGCCAAATATGCTCAAAACTCATCAAGTGTGAGAGTGGTCAGATGGTAAACTCTCGAGTTTCAGAAGTAAGCTCAAGTGTTTTTAAGGAAAGCAAGATATGCGTGATGCTCCATTCGGTTTCCACTCCCTAGGCAAAGATCAGATGCGATAATGGAAGAGACACCAATAACTCGATACTCTTAAATGAGTGGCTCGCCTAAATCTTATTCTCAAAAGGGCGTGGTAGCTCACCAGGAGACTCAATAAGGGGTTTGTCAAATAATCCATCGCAAGGGGTAGTGTTCCCCAAAATGGACGAGGCAGACACTATGAGATCAACACTAGACTCTCAGACGTGATGTGGTGCGGTACGATAATAGTGGAAGAGTAGGAAAGCCCATAGTCAAGGGTGGGCTAATAGTTAGTGTGTCAAGGATTGAATCTCCAGTCAAAGGGGAAACTAGGTCTAAGGTAGATGTAGAGGATGAATATACCATGACAGTGTCACCGGGTCGCTCGTCCTCACTCTCATGATCAAAATCACCAGTCATACTAAGTTCGCTCTCCACCCGTGACATATGGTCATGATCGGACTCGACTCCAGAATCAAGTGGGAACCGAGTCTCATCAAGATGAGATGAATCCAAATTAGGTGTCTGGTCTCTAATGTCAGTGAAAGAACTATTAGGCACATCAGTAAATTGACCTAAACTCATGTACTTTATCCTATTGATTCTGCTTAAGGCAGTCCTCATGTGTTCAAAATGAGAATCTATGCGATCAAATTGATTTAAGATGTAGTGGTTGAAATTTGGCTTGAGACATCTCCGTTTTCGTAACACTAGGACGATAGTTACACATGGTATTATTCTGATGATGATTGTAACACCCTTCTTGTACAAACAATAAGAAAGATCGCATTTGATGGGTCAACAGGCGATGTGTCCCAAAACTCATCAAGAATGTGAGTGGCCAGATGGTAAACTCTTGAGTTTCAGAAGTATGCTCAAGTGTTTTCAAGGAAAGCCAGATATGCTTGATGCTCCATTCGGTTTCCACTCCCTGGGGAAAGATCAGGGCGATAATGGAAAAAACGCCAATAACTTGATACTTATAAATGAGTGGCTCACTTAAATCTCATTCTCGCAAGGACGTGGTAGCTCACCAGGAGGCTCAATAAGGGGTTTGTCAAAGAACCCATCGTAAGCGGTAGTGTTCCCCAAAATGGATGAGGCGGACACTATGAGATCAACACTAGACTCTCAGACGTGATGTGGTGCGGGACGATAATAGTGGAAGAGTGGGAAAGCCCATAGTCAAGGGTGGGATAATAGTTAGAATGTCAAGGATTGGATCTCCAGTCGAAGGGGAAACTAGGTCTAAGGTAGGTGTAGAGGGTGAATATACCATCACAGTATCACTGGGTCGCTCGTCCTCGCTCTCATGACCAAAATCACTAGTCATACTAAGTTCGCTCTCCACCTGTGACATATGGTCATGATCGGACTCGACTCCAGAATCAAGTGGGAACCGAGTCTCATCAAGATGAGATGAATCCAAATCAGGTGTTTGGTCTCTAATGTCAGTAAAAGAACTATTTAGACGCATCAGTGGCTTGACCAAAACCCATATACTTTATCCTATTGATTCCGCTTAAGGCAGTCCTCAGGTGATCAAAATGAGCATCTATGTGATCAAATTGGTCAAGAACTAGTCGTTGAAATTCGGCTCCTGACAACTCCGTTTTCGTAACACTAGGACGATCGTTACACATGATGTTATTTTGATGATGATTATGACACCCTTCCTGTACAAACATTAAGAAAGATCTAATTTGGTGGTTCAGCAGCCGATGTGTCCCAAAACCTATCAAGAGTGTGAATGGTCAGATGGTAAACTCTCGAGTTTCAGGGGCACTTATTGGTGTCCCTTCCATTATCGCACCTGATCTTTCCCCAGGGAGTGGAAACCGAATGGAGCATCAAGCATATCTGGCTTTCCTTAAAAACACTTGAGCATACTTCTGAAACTCGAGAGTTTACCATCTGACCACTCGCACTCTTGATGAGTTTTGGGACACATCGCCTACTGACCCACCAAATGAGATCTTTCTTGTCAGGGACTCAGGGGCACTCGCCCCACTATTGAGTCTCATCCGACAGGCAGTGTTTCTTGTTTTCGCTTAGGTGGTCGTCGCATTCACAATGAAATTTCATACATACCTCCTAGTGAGCCCCTGGATGCGTCATGTTCCCCAAGGGATATTTGGCACTTTATGAGCTTGTTTTTGAGTGTTGATGTCTCACGCAGTCATTTGGATATTCGTCGCACACTCGAGTTTTGATACACTCCACTTGAAGAACCTCCGGATAAGTCACCCCATTTTAGAGATATCCAGGTCATTGTCAGATTTCCCCGAGAGAGTGTGTTGTGTCTATCATGTGTCCTTTGCACCATTTATATGAGTTTGTGGAGTCCTCTATTCAGCACGTGCATACACTTCATGAGTCAGTCTGTAAGAAAATTGCATTTAGTCATGATTATTACAAAGACCGAGCAGATGAGCACAGGAGAGAACAAATCTTTGACGTTGGAAAACAAGTGATGGTTCGTATCCGATTGGAGAGTGGCCGCAAGGACCAACAAAGAAACTAAGCGCTCGTTGAATGGGCCCTTATACAGTCATGTGGCGGATTGGTACAAATGTTTATGAAATCAACATCCCTCAAAATATGGGCATCAGTCAAGTATTCAACATAGAGGGTCTGACTCCTTAATATAAGGAGCTTGTGTGTGTGGATACTATCTACACACCCATACTTAAGCCACAACCTCCTTTGGTCCCTACGATTTTGCCTGAAGAGTTGTACAAAAAGGGTCATTCTGCACCATCGACAGTTCCACCGGTCCAGCAGTCAGACGGAGATATATTTCAGACAGAGTCGCTTACTCCCACAAGCGAAATACTTCAAATCATTGGTCACAACTTCAGAGCGACAGGCGCACGAGATATTTTGTGATATCTTATCTACTGGAGCGGTCGCCCACTTTATGATGCTGCGTGGATTTAGCATCCATAATTTAATGCGAAAAAAAAATTTAATTGCAGGGTCCGATCACGAGCGAAATTGCCCGAGCGAACGTCATGTCGAGGTACGAAATATTATGATTAGTTGTTGCGCGCTAATTAGAAACTGTAATGAAGGTTATAGAATTTATTTTAGCGCAATTTAGAAGTTCACGGGAACATTAATCTCATAGCATTGGTGGAATGGCGTTCTTTTGATTAAGGAAAAATGTTCAATTTCCCTTTTATACACATTCTCCCCCTTCAACCATAACCCCTCTAACTAAAGTGAGTAGCAATTTCTATAATCGAGCCGCACGATTTATCCCACCCCCCTCCAGTCACGCGCCTTTACGTTATTTCCCAGTAGAGCGCATGGCAATAAGGAAACCGCCGCTCCTTTTCTTTCTCACAGACGGCTCGTGCATCTGGCGTTTTCATCACTCCTGAAAGTCGTCAGCGTCCTAGTCCCTCTCTTCGACCTCAGTAGGTGTCCTCGGTGAAGACGACATCAGCAACCCTCAAAGACTCCCTTATTCCCGAGCCCGAGCCACCAGTTGAGCCCCAATTCAGTTTCAATCGGCTTCAGTAGGCACCCTCCTGCAAGCAACCAGTCCTCTTCTTTCTCAGCCGTGATTTTGGTTTGAGATTTTGATATTGTTTTGTCCCTCCCTCGTTTTGCAGTTAACAGGGCATTTGGAACCTTTTCCTCCAAATCGATGGCAGGCCCCCTTTTCCTGCAAGTATTTTCACCCCTGCAGTAAGTGTATTATAGATAATAGTAATTCCTTTGTCGTGTGAATAGCCATGAATTTTACTTGTATTTTAATACCAAAAATTAAAGATCTCTTTTTTGATCTGGAGATGGTTTCAGCCCCTTCATTCTCCCTCCTAGAATTACTCTTGTTTACACTTTGTTAACGCTTGAAATGTTTAGTGTTGTCATCGAAATCCTAGAAAATTGATAATAAATTAATTTGAGTTAACGTTTCTGAAAGATTTAGGTTTTGAGTTGGAATAGGTCGGAGAAGAATACGTGTTTTACAAAATAATCTAGAAGGAACCATGTCACCGCGCAGCGTCTGCGAGCGTCGCAATACCAGGGTAAGAAATTCGACTCCTCTTGGCTAGACATATCATTGTTATAAAAGTTTTTCCTACTACATTCCAGAAATTCATGCAAAACAACAGAAAAATTTTTAGATACATATAAACAATAAGATATATATATATACATGATACAAATCAAATCACGGCAGGCACAGTTTATAATTAAATATTAATCGACAATTAAATTAATGTAAATTGTCATGCAAATTAGAGCATGAAAAACAAAAATGTCCAAGACACAAGCATGATTAAATAAAAAGTTTAATTACAACTAGGTCAAACGCAAAAACTCAGAACACGTAATAAGCTTCAAATCAATGACCTCATTCTCATATGACATGTCGTCTGTATGAGCCTCAAACGTAGAGTCGTCAGCCACAATTCCAGACTTCGAGATTTTCAGTAACGAGCTCGTGTTCCACTCAGGGAGCACTACAGTTTAGGGCGTCTTCGGGTCGCCATTTGGCTTTCATAATCAGAGTAAGTGCAATAAATCATAAAACATAAAATTTGTTTACACAATCTTTAGAAAGAATTCTGGGTACCAAAAATCAGTACACGCAAAAAAACTCAGATAATAATTTGTCGTTCATTTCAGTAGAGAGCTGGTAGAGAGCTACACTTAAGATAAGTGTCGTGGTTCTTCATATTAATTTGTCTTTCATTTCAGTAGCCTTGCAGTTCAGCTGTTGTTCTTTATTTTGGACATGATGTATCAGAATTATCTAATATTTTTATCAGTGTCGTGGATGTCGGCCAACATATCCGACATGTCGGCCGACATGAAGGTTTGGGAGTTAAAACGCCACGAAACCGTTTTAAAATTTGGTCGTGGCGTTTTGAAAATAACGGGCTGATATGTCGGTTTTAACTGACATACCTGCCCCAAAAAACGGGCATATTGCTTGTTTTTTTAATTAATTTTTATTTTATTTTTTTATTAACCACCCCCCCCCCCCCGCTCATTTCAATTCATTTCACTCCGCTGTTTTAACTCTCCCCAACCCCGCTCATTTCATTTCACTCCGCCGCTCCTGCCCTAGCTCTCCCCGTCGCTCCTGCTCTAGCTTTCCCTCGCGTGCTGTCGGCACTCTATCTCTCTAGTTTTTTCTTCATCATGCTCGCTGGTGCTCTCTGGTTCTCTGGTGCTCTTCATCTCGTTGGTGTTCTCTCTCGCGCGCGCATTGTCGGCACTTTATCTCTCTGGTTCTTTCTTCTCCCTGCTCGTTGGTGCTCTCTAGCTCTCTGGCTCTCTGGTGTTCTCCCTCTCTAGCTCGTTGGTGCTTTCGATCTCGGCACTCTCTCGGCTGGTGCATTCTTCTCCCTACCTCCCTCTCTCATTCTATCGCTCTGCATTTTGGTTTTTTTTGTGTTGGTTGTGCTAGCTGCTGATATAGTATCTTGTTGCCTTGCGCCCTGCTGCTTATTGGTCAGCTGCCCAACTGCTTTGCTCCCTGTTGCCATATTTGTCGGTTGTAGCATGGTGGATGCCTTGTGGGTTGTTGCAATCAAAGACCCGTTTAGTTGTTGTTGGCTGTCATGTTGCCTTATTAGTTCAGCAAGGCATGGTGATTGCCTTGTAGCTGACTTGCTGGTTGTAGCATGGTGACTGTCATGTTATCTTATTTGTTTTATTAGTTGCTGCCTTACGACTGACTTGCTGGTTGTAGCATGGTGGCTGCTTTGTTGCCTAGTTAGTTGATGTCTTATTTTTATTTGACTTGTTTATTAATCAACAAATGATTTGAAATACTCATATTAATAGTTATTTACCCAACTTCATTTTGCAATCAATGATGTATGTATATTCAATCACATTTTTAGTTGTCTTCCTGTTTTGTGTCTTTTGATAAAAAATGTGGGATGCATTGAAAGTTTGAATGATACTTGAATAAATATAAAAGATATCTGAAAATCTAACGATCTAATGAAGTTATGAAGTTTTTCTGATGTTGGTTTTTTTCAACAAGTAATTTTTCTAGTGATGTAGTCATGTAAAATATTTTTTTATTTCATCTAACTAATATTACATTCATTTCTTGCCCTATTAGAATGGTTTCTTTTGCTGGATCAAGTGAGGTTCTCGTATCACTGGTATCAACCGGTAAAGATCCGTTCTGAGCATTTAGTGAGAAGTTGGTTGCAAACGACCCCAACCGAATCAAATGCAACTACTGCAAGCAGACAGTGAAAGGTGGAATTACATGTTTCAAGCATCACTTGGTTGGGTGGAAGGGTAATGTTAAGTCATGCCCTCAGGTTCCCGCCAACGTTAACGTTAAGGCGTAGTCGGCCCTAAACTCAAATTTAGAGAGAAAGAGAGCTAAAAGTGCTAAGTTTCAAGCAATCTTGAATGAGGTGGTTGTTGGAGGAGTCCATGATGATCAAGAAAAGGACACTAGCATACGTAGAAGCACAGGTTCAAAGGGTCCAATGGACCTATTTGTTCATTCAACTGCCGAGTCTACCAAGGGAAAATATTCCCAACAAAGAACGATAGAGAGTAAGTATAAAAAGAAAGCCAGAGATGATGTTGTCATGTATATATGTAGATGGGCATATGAAAACGGGATCCCGTTTACCGTCATATGTAATTCATCTTTCCAGCAGATGGCTCATGTCATTGGGTTATGCGGACCTGGGATGAAGATCCCAACATTTTATGAGTTGAGAGACAATTTTGCGATGGGAGGTTGAGAGGACGAAGGAGATATTGGGCGCATTCACGCAGACCTGCAAATTGAATGGTTGCACTATCATGACCGATCGGAAGGTAGGAGCGTGATGAATATTGTTATTAGACGTGTTATTAGACGCATTTACATTAGTCCCACATTATGTACCGCTACGGTTATGTTACTCCATTTTGATATAAATAAAGGGTGAGGCCTCAATATGAGGTACTCAGTTTTTCCACCCAAATCCCGTAACACGGTATTAGAGCGTTAGAAACTAGGGTTTCTTTTTCTCTGTCACTCGATCCCGCGCGTCGCTCCGCTCGATCCCACATGTCGCTCCGCTCACTCCCGCTCGAGATCGCACGCCGCTCTCGAGCGGTCGACCTCTATTGCCCGTCTTATGGACACGGCGGCGGCAAGCCTCCGGCGAGGTGATGTCGGCTGTCTACCCTAGATGCGCCAAAACTCCTACCAGCGGCTGCTGCCTCCAGTAGCTCCTACCAGCGCCGCCTCCTACGGCTTCTACTGTCGCTGCCTCCCGTAGCTCCTACCAGCGCCACCTCCTGTGGCTTCTACCAGTGCCTACTGTCATTGCCGCATTCTGCGGTTTCTACTGTTCCTCTCTTCTGGCTGCTCCTACTCCTTCTTGGTCATGGATTCCTCAGTAACAAGTACCGCCCCACCACCGGTTCCCTTCGGGGATTCCCCTAACTCCTTTCGTCCAAATGGGAGGATTGCAACTACGATCCTTAGCTCCTCCAATTTTCAGTTATGGAAGAAGGGGATTACTATGTCTCTTGTAGGCATCCGCCGTACACACCATCTTACTCGTCTCCCAACCCATGCAGTGGGGAGTACCGAACATAACGATTGGTATAGTGATGATTGTCGCATCTTTGCTCTTCACCTGAGTTTTATGGATCCCTCCGTCCAGCAAATGTGCAAGAACTACGACAGCACCAAGGAACTAAGGGACACTCTTCACATGATGTTCTCTCAGGCGAACAACCTCTCTCGTCTTGGTGAACTCTTCTCCAAGATCGTTGAACTATGCCAAGGCGCACGTCCTGTTACCGAGTACTTTGCCCAATGGAAGGTTCTCGCCGATGAGATCTAGATCTTTGAGAGATTCCCTCTACCAGGGAAGGGCATCATGCTCAACGTGAACACCCTGTGCTCCTATGGCTATTGAATGGATTGGATCTTCACTTCTCCACAACGAAGACCGAAATGCTCGGCCAGACCTACTACACTTCAGACCGCTAGTGTGTACCATCGGCTTACTAAGGCTGGCTCTATAGGTATCTCGTCATCTGCTCTACATACGTCCTCCGGCGAGTCGATGGCTCTTGCCTCACGAGGAGGAGGTAGGGAAGCTAGTCGGGGGGGCCGCTCCGGCCGTGGTCGTGACTCGGACACGAGACAATGTGCCCATTGCGGGCGTCGAGAACATACAAAGGATACATGTTGACTGATTCATGGGAAGCCAGAATGGGCCTCCAAACCTCCTCCACCTCGGTCGGCGCACCTGGTTGACTCTACTGCTACACCTCTGTGATCGCGCACTGTTGAAATATTCGAAGATGATTATCGGCGCATGCAGGCTCTACACGTTGACTCACTGACTCCTAGTGCGGCTGTGACTCAAACCATTCAGCATGTTGTACCTCACAACGGCCGGTCCAGTGGCTAGCTGATTCTGGTGCTTCTGATCACCTGACTAGTTTCTCAGGTATCTTACACTCATACAAACCTCATAGTGGAGCCTCGATTACTGTTGCAGATGGCTCCACTGTACCTATCGCTGGGTTTGGTAGCTGCAATGTGACATCTGACATGTCACTCTCCTCATTGGCGCTTGTCCCTCAATCTGCCTACAATCTCTTGTCTATTAGTAAGCTTACAACTAATTTGAATTGTATTGTTATATTCCACTATAGTGGGGTCGGCTGTATGGATCCTTTGTCGCCATTGTGCCCTATCTAGATTCATGATCTCACTAATGCCTAAGTAAATCATGTCATGTCTTTCCTTATAGTCACTCCAAGTCTTGGAGCGACTAACATGAGATTTTGATGCCTGATAAGTTTATGCTTCATATTCACCTCTTCTGATTGCATTTTTCAGGAACAATCGACGAGCCGTATTATTAGTAGAGGGAAGCTGCGTGGCGGTATCTATGTCCTGGATGAAGTCTCCCACCTTGCTTGCTCCGCGGCCTCCACCGAATTCCTGGATCTTCATTATCGTCATGGTCATCCATCTATGCAGGTCATGCGTCGTTTGTATCCTGAGCTTGGGAAAGTTTCCCATCTCAATTGTGAATCTTGTTTGTTTGCTAAACTCCACAGAGTTAGTTATAGTCCTCGTCTTGATGTTCGTGCTTCTGCACCTTTTGATTTACTAATATTCAAATATTTGGGGACTGTGCCCTGTTCCTACGTTGTTAGGGCACAAGTATTATGTCACTTTCATTGATGATTTTTCTCGTACAACTTGAGTGTATCTAATGAAAAATCGTTCTGAGCTACCTTCTATTTTTCAGCATCTATGGAATGAAATATTTACTCAATTTTTTGTCTGTATTAAGTGTCTCTGTACTGATAATGGCCGGGAATACCTGTCTCGGTCCATGTCTCTCTTTCTTTCTGACAAAGGCATCATCCACCAAACTAGCTGCCCGGCTACCTCTCAACAGAATGGTGTTGCCGAACGCAAGAATCGTCATCTCCTTGAAGTCACTCAGGCAATCCTTCACCACAGACACGTACCCAACCACTTCTAGAGTGATGTCGTACTCACTGTTGTCTATCTTATTAATCATCTTCTCACTCACATCCTTCAGGGGGAGACACTCTACCACGCTCTTTATCCCAGCCATCACGGTCACCCCCTTCCCTTGAAAGTCTTTGGGTGTGTTTGCTATGTTCGGGACGCTCGTCCCTCTGTCTCCAAACGTGATTCTCATGCCCAGAAATACATCTTCCTCGGCTACTCTCGACCACTAAAGGATATCGGTGTTACTCTCCTGATCTTCGTCGATACATTATTTCCTCTGACGTCGTCTTCCGAGAAATCGACCCGTATCCCTTTCCTGGATCCTCCCATCCTGATCCCTCTCTTGATACTCTCTTGGTCCCGGGGCACGACCATGCTATCATTTCACCGACTAATCTGTTCTCCCCTATGTGGGGGCAGGTTTACTCCCGTCGCTCTTCTGATAGTACAGTGGCGTCACCACCTCCGCCTACCTCGGTTACCGATGATACGACGACTGTTCCTCCGGAAGACCCTACTACTGTCCCTACTACCATCACGCCAGCCAGCCTAGAGGTTCCTATTGCACTCCGAAAAGGAGTCCGGGCGTGTCGGGAGCAGCCACTCTATGTTAGCTCGTAACAGGGCTTGTCTGCATCTCATATAGCGCTGCACTCGACTCTCGATCGATATCGTCTACCCTCTACCGTGGCGGAGGCTAAGGCTCATCATGGTTGGATGGCAGCCATGCATGATGAATTGAACGCTCTCCAACAGAATCATACATGGGATCTGGTTCCCTTACCTTCCGGCAAGAAGGCAATTGAATGCAAATGGATCTACTCTGTCAAGGTGCATGCGGACGGTTCTCTGGACCGCCTGAAAACCCGATTGGTTGTCAAAGGTTATGCTCAGACATATGACGTGGACTATGACGAAACATTCGCACCTGTTGCGAAGATGTCCTCTTTTCGCGTCCTACTTTCTCTCGCCGCCTTCCACCAGTGGACATTACATTAGTTGGATATCAAGAATGATTTTCTTCATGGGCTCCTGGATGAAGAAGTGTATATGGAGCAACCACCTGAGTTCATTGCTGAGGGGGAGCGTACCAAGGTGTGTCGTCTCCTCGTCTCCCTATATGGATTGAAGCAATCCCCTCGGGCTTGGTTTGCTCGATTCTGAGTCGTTGTTACCCAATTCGGGTTTACCAAGAGTACTAAAGACTCGTCTCTCTTCTATCAAAACTCCTCGGCTGGTACTATTCTGCCACTGGTATATGTTGATGATATTGTTATCACAGACATCAACTCTGAAGGGATATCAAATCTCAAAGCATTCTTACACTCTAATTTCCAAACAAAAGATCTGGACACATTGCAATATTTCCTTGGGATTGAGGTGACTCAAGATGACCACTCTCTCTTTATTTGTCAACGCAAATATACTCTCAATCTTCTATCTGACCTTAAGATGACTAACTGTGGACATATGGATTCCCTACTGAAACCAGGAGAAAAGAGTATTCATACCGAAAGCAAACTGTTTGATTCACCAGAGAAGCACCGTCGAATAGTTAGAAAATTAAACTACCTTACCATGACTCGTCCAGACATTGCTTGCGCGGTAAAAAAAGTCAGTCAGTTCATGGCGGCCCCAACTATGTCTCGGTGGGATTCTGTTCTTCGGATTGTCAGATATGTGAAGAAGGATCTTGGTTTGGGAATTGCATACAAGAGTCGAGGTCATTCCAAGCTAGAGGCATACAGTGATTCTGACTGAGCAGGATGCTTACCCACTCGAAAGTCAACCACGGGATTCACTGTCTTTATGGATGATAATCACATCTCCTAAAAGAGCAAGAAACAAACCACAGTTGCCAGATCCAGTGCAGATGCAGAATATCGTGCTATGTCCCACACTGTTGCTGAGATTATGTGGGTGAGGCAGATTCTCTGTGAAATTTGGTATCCCGTTCAAGATTTCACTCCTCTATGGTGTGACCATCAAGCTGCAATCCATATAGCCACTAATCCCGTGTTTCATAAGCGCACAGAGCACATAGAGGTCGACTGTCACTTTGTTAGAGAGAAGTATGAAGGTCTTATTTCTCTAATGCATGTGAAGACCGGTGACCAAGTTGCAGACATTCTTACGAAAGGGGATACGGGAACTAGAATGAACTATATATGTAACAAGTTAGGTCTAGGAAGTTCCCACGATCCAACTTGAGGGGGAGTGTTATTAGACGTGTTATTAGACGCATTTACATTAGTCTCACATTATGTACCGCTACGGTTATGTTACTCCATTTTGATATAAATAAAGGGTGAGACCTCAATATGAGGTACTCAGTTTTTCCTCCCAAATCCCGTAACAAATATCATGATACATTGTAATTCTGGAGTGGCATTTTGGCGTTCAAAGAATGTCTCCTTCACACACAATGGAAAGTTCATCTTTGACTTCTTGGATAAGGCGATTGATAGCCCCAAGAGCCCAGAAGAGGACAGTATCTTGCTGATTGTGATGGATAGCGCGTCCAATAATATGGCTATTGCAAAGCTTATGATTTTGAAAAGGCCTAAGATTTTTTGGAGTTGTTGTGCACCTCACACTATTAATCTACTGTTACAAGATATAGAAAAATTGAAGTCAATAAAGAGTGTTATCTACTTGGGCCGCCAACTCTCTATCTTCATTTATGGTCACACCATCTCTCTCGATATATTTAGAGAGTCAACAAAGGATTTAGACTCTCATGAGCTTATTCGACCAGGTGTGACTAGATTCGCTACAACGTTTCTATCTTTAGAGAGTATCATAGAGAAGAAGAATCAACTGAGGGGTCTATTCACATCTGCAAAGTGGGTTGCAACAAAGTTGGCCAGTAGTGACGGGGAAAGCAGGTAAAACTATTGCATCTTTATTCATTTCATTTAAAATATATATTTACAACTAACGTTTTATAGTATTTTCTTAATAATTTATTTTGCACATGGTAGGCTACAATGATAGTGATGAGCGCTAGATTTTGGGCTAATATCGAGCTGGTTGTTGGTTTATTCACATCATTTGTGAAAGTTTGAGAAAAGTCGATGGCGATACACCATCCATGGGGTGGTTATATGGGGATATCAAAAAAGCTAGGAAAGAGGTTGTTGTTCTCGATCACCAAGAGAACAAATATCTTCATATATGAAAATTTATTGATAGAAGATGGGAGAAGAAGATGGTCAGCCCACTGCACCTTGCAAGTTATTACTTAAACCCAAATTTTTATTTGTCTTATCGAGTGGAGATTGAACAGCCCTCTGCACTTTGCAGGTTATTACTTAAACTCATATTTTTATTATTCCCGTAGAGTGGAGATTGAGCCTGACGGAAGGTTTATGAGTGATTTTGTTGAGTGTCTCTCAAGGATATACAGGAAATATCATTCTACACAGGATCACATCAATGCTGAGCTTGATGTTTACCAATACCAACAAAAGTTATTGAATAAAGATATGACAAAGAGACGGCTACAAAATTCCAACTTAAATCCAGATACATTTTAATATATATTTTTATTAACTTTAATGATGTATTATGTATTTATGTATTTATGTATAATAATTAATACATTGGGTTGTCATTTTATTTTTCACAGTATACTGGTGGAGGCTTAACGGTGCTGATACGCCGTACCTTAAAACTATGGCTATGAAAATTTTAAGTCTGACTACTTCAACCTCTGACTGTGAGAAGAACCGAAGCACCTTTGAGATGGCATGTGTTAATTTAGTTATTTAGTTAAACATTAATATCTTATTATATGATTGTTTGCATTATTTAACTTTTTTAAAAAAAATATAGATACATTCTAAAAGGGGAATAAACTTAATAGCAAAAGATTGAACGATTTAGTATTTGTAAAGTTCAATGTTTTGCTGAAGTCAAAATATTCAGAAACATCTTGAGACTCATTGGCAACTAAGAATATTGATTCTGAAATGGCACAAGAGTGGATGGTGAATGTTGATCCTGAGGAGGATGAAAATGAAGATGACGATGATGAAGTATTTCCTGCAGAGGGGCTAACATGGGCGCAAATTGACAATATAGTCGACGCTGATCATGATGAAAGGAAGCCTCAAAAATTAGCTACAAGCAAAGAAGTGACATTTATTTATCAAAGAAGGGGAAAGAGAAAAGTATCTGAGGTGGACGAGTGAGATCTAGAGGGTTCATCAGATGAAGATCATATTTTATCCAAGGTTTTGAAAACCGGACCGGATATCGAACCGGCGGAGGGAAAGGTTCAAGATTCAACCGGTTCAACCGGGGTCGAACCGTTATATATATATAATAGAATAAAAACGACATTGTAATAGAGTAATAGAATGAAGTTTTGACATGATAACGGTTAAGACCACAGTCGAGAAAATAAAACTAGTTTTTTACTTTGGAACATAAAAGTGTATGAAGTTTCTTACATAAAGTCGAACGTTAAAGAGCGACCGTTCATAATCACCACTTGATGACCGCCACCACCGTGCCAAACAGAATTTACCATTTATGTAGATGTATGCATATATTAAAAATATATATAAAATTTAATTTTTAAATGATATTGTCATATGTTAATATAATAATATATCAAAAAATATGTAATTAATTTTTATATAGATATGTAATTAATTTTTATATAGATATGTAATTAATTTTTATACATATATGTAATTAATTTTTATATAGATATATAATTAATTTTTATATAGATATGTAATTAATTATTATATAAATATGTATATTAATTATATATATACGTTAATATTTATATGTATATAAAATATTATAGGATGAAACCATAAGATCAAAATGGCTAGGTGGTTAGTTGTTCTCCTATCACAACAGTGGTGAGGGTTCGAATCCCGTCATCCACAAATTTTCTGTCATTTTAATATAGGGTCTTTGACCCGCCCGGTTCCGTAAAATCGCGCCCGGTTCCCGCCCCCCCCCCCCCCCCGTCTGCCCGCCCGGTTCCCCGATTCTTGGGCGGTCCGTGGATGGTGCGGTTTTTGTACCTGGACCGGACCGGCTGGGTGCCCGGTCCGCGGTCCGACCGGCCGGTCCGGTCCGGTTTTTAAAAGCTTGATTTTATCTACTCTGCCGACTATAGATGAGCTTTTAAGTGATGAAGAATGAGGTACGTTTGAAATTTAATTTTTGAAATTTTGATCTTAAAATCACTAGTTTTACAAATTTTCATCTTTAAAGTGTTGTCTGACTCGTGATACATAGTCATGCGGTAAGGTTCGCCATCAAGGAAGTTGACGAGCCACATCCGAACACGCCCATCGTTATGAATCCAATCATCAATAGGTACAACGGGAACATCCTGAGTTAAATGATGCAGAAATCCTTTTGATTGAATAACCTGGCGAACAAAATGCACTCACTCAACAAAGTTCTTCCCTGTCAAAGAAATGGTAGTGATGTGTAACTCATCGCGGAGTTCAGGAACAGGGGCTAAGCAGCAGGGGAGGCAAACAGCGGGAAGGCACAGCAGACGGGTAGGCGGCTAAGCAATATGGCAAGAAGTCGACGGACAGAAAACAGCGGACAAGGAGATCGGCAGTCCGCACAACAGAGGTAGAAATCGGCAAGAGAGCAAGCGGGAGACACTCGGCGAACACAGAGTAGAGACCGCTCGATAAGAGGAGAGGCTGGCAGCAAGAGCAGGCTGCAGACAGAGAAGAAGACCAGCAGTCCGCGAAGGCAACCCTGTGCGGGCAATCAAGGCAGGCCGCAACACGCAGAGGCAAGCCGGAAGGGACCTTAAGCAAGGAGACCGCGTTGAGCGAGCAGCGGCTAAAGAGAGCAACCACAGCAGCAAGAACAAGACGGCGTCAAGCAGTGAGAAGACCGCCACGGATAAGGGAAATCGCAGATAGCAGCGGACAGGCCGCAGATCGCAGATAGCAGCGGACAGGCCGCAGATCGCAGATAGCAGCGGACAGGCCGCAGATCGCAGCGGACAAAGAGTAAACAGCGCTTAGCAGCAGGAGTCCGCGACAGCCCGTAGTAGCGGAAAATAGGAGAAGCTTGGGGAGTAAAGACCTTTCGGCAAGAAAGGAAGTGGCTAGCGGCTAGACAGAACCAAGTCGTGGTGATCAACAGGAAGAGACCGCAGCGGAAGAAGACCGCAGCAGAAAAGAGGCTGCAGCGGGGAGAGGAAGACCGCAGCGGTTAGAAGAGGCAATCTGCGTGATTAAAGGACCACGAGAGGGCAAGAAGGTAAACCGCAGCGGACACAAGGCAGACCGCTGGAGGGCAGAGAGGTGGGTCCCAGCAGCGAAGGTTATAAAAGGACGGGAAAATACAAGAGAACCAGGAGGGGAGTAGCTCGCCGAGTACCATGCGGACAGAAGAAAACTATCCGGCAAAAGGGGTAGGTAGCTCACCAAGCCCGCGGGAAGGAAGGAGACCACCCAAGGGAAAGCAATTAGAAATTCAGAGACTGTCCAAGGGGGACCGGAAGCTCTGATACTATGTACAAACCCTGTATATACTTTTTCAATATACAAAATCAAGTATGAATACATTTATATAGGGAGAGAAGAGAGAGAGAAATCTCAATTTCAAGATGTGGGATTATTACAAATAGAGGAAGAGGACCTATAATGGGCTCCACTATGGGCCTTTTCATCATTATTTTCTAACAGAGTCAAAAACAGAAAAAGAGAAACAGCTTTGTTTATTTACCTGGCGACTTATATTGCTAATGTGGTGAACTAAAACTGCCATCATAACCCAAAGCAGCATGAGTGTCACATTACCACATGTCAAAAAAATTGATATCTGCATGGAGCAAGTAGTGTAAAAATTTAAAAGTAAATTACTGAAATATTGAGAGTTACAAAAATCAATCTTGCAGGGTCAAGGAAACACAAACTTGAGCTACAGCTTTCACCTACCCGTCTGAAAATGGATTTACGATACTTCCCAGAGCATAAACATTGGGAGCATTGACAATGCAAGTCCTTTCTCTTCTTGGTAAAAGCCATACACAACCTAATAACTGTATAAGGCACTAGAAGCAGTGCCATTATGGTCAATATAAAAATTGAAAATAAAATGCCGTTGTCTTCTACTGCAGCCATTGCAAGTTCTGCTGATGGAAGTTGGCGAGAATTATCTGCAAACGACAAAAGATAAATAATCATCCCAAGAAAAGCATTAATGTAACTTCCAAATTACTAGTAAAAAATAGCATATATTACCAAAAACACAAAGTTGTCAATCCACAAGCAAAAGACAAATTTGTGCTTTGAAGGTCTGCTTTGATTAACTGAAGTGACTTATAGACACTCTAAAACTCTAAAATTTAAAAGTTACAATATGCTAAGAGGTATAAAAACAGAACTTGCTATGAATGTAAAATTTAAAAGTCCTATAGAACACAAAATTATAATAAAATTCAAAATATAATTCAACTATTAACAACAAATAGAGTACAATACAGTAAGTTAGATTTAAATATCTAAAGAATAATAAAAGTTCTTTATTAATGGCTATGAATGTAAAATCGAGCTGATTGAGAGTTATGAAACAAAAATCAAAATAAAATCAAAGACCATAAAGATTAGAAAATATGAACAAGAAAATATATCTAACAAGGAGCCCAACATTAATTTAGGTTGGAAGAGAAGAATGAAGAGCGGAGAGCTGGGAGGAGAATTGTTGTTGCTTGAGGTGAAAGAAGATTGTTGATGCTTAAGACGGGAGGAGAAGAATGAGGAGTAGAGAAAAGTGCATGGAGCGACCAAGCAAAAAAACCAAGAGAAGAGGAGTGGGAGCAAAGAGAAGAGAAGAACTCAAAACAAATAATCTCACTAGATGAACCGTCATGACTAAGTTTCTATTTTTTTAGAGCTTCGAACCAAACATGTTGAATTAGATGAGCTAAAATGCTAAAATGAGAACCAATGTTTGCAAACAAAGTGCGCTCTTGGGACAAAAGGCATAACACTATGATCACCGGCGAAGCGCAGACACGTGTTTCAAGCGCTTGTGTGCTTCATATGTTGTGATGTGGCGTGTCCCCGCCACACATCAAAGGCGGGCTTCATTGCACTCTTGAAAACTTCCAAAATCTTAAAAGGGAATGAAACAATATGAAGAATGTGACATTGAAAATTTTCAATTATTAATTCAGAATTTTAAATTCAGGGTCTGAGCAGATTTAGTGTTGACGTCGTCGTCTAGTGAGGTAATCATGCTAAAGAATGTGATAGCGTCAACTCCATAAATTTTGGAAGGCTTAAATGACAAATTAGTTATAAGTTAATGTTACCGTCTAGCTCCAAAATTGTCAAATACATAGATATTTTTGTCATGAAAAGGGGAGATAATTTCAAGTTAATTAATTGTTTTTGGGGGACGGATAATTACACACAGACACCGTTGATTTATTGTAATAAGGAATTAAAGTGCTCTTAATTAAAGTGTAATCATTAACTTTTTTTCAAATGTTATAGGAAGAATTACAAACACAGTATTCTGCATTAATGAAATGTATACATATTTCTTCTTCCCCTCCGCTCTCTTCTCTTCAACTACCATTGTCTAATTGTCGCCACTAAATCCTGAGCATGTTGGTTGTTAGAACTAGAACCTTGCTCCAAAAAAAGTTCGGACCCAAAGGGGGTAGCCCGCACCTACTTCTCCTGAGTAAGAGCGTCTGACCGGTGACTTAGAACTAGGAACAGACCCTGAACTGCAGCGAGAAGATCCCACCACACATCCGGAAGATCGAAAAAAGCTTCCTCTCCCCAGACAGTGCTAAGCTGGGCACCTTGGAGGGCACTGTAAGGCAACCAAAGTTGACCAGAGTAGAAAGAAGTCAAAGAATCGGATCCCCTCCGAAGGTGCCCTTGGGGTCTATTTATAGTTTTCTAAACCTAGCTTGCAAATAGTGGAATCTCGTCTTTTGGCTTTGCTATATGCAGCTCAAATTGGTCTGTCAACAGCAAAACTCTGTTGTTTGGAGGGGCAATTAGCAGACCAATATGGGACTCCCTTAAAGGATACTCCTAGGTGAGCAGACCACTCGCCTGATAAGGCGAGTGTCTGGTGAGGTCAGCACTCGCCGCTCTCCTTGTCCCGGGGACGAGTGCAGGCCACGCCACCCCACTCGCCCACCACCTGCCCCAAGTACGGGGCGAGTGCAGGCCCAGACTCCCCACTCGCCCCCTGCTTGCTCTCAGGACACGCTACACGCGAGCCGAGGAGATATCCCCCACTCGCCTACTGGGCTCACCTGGACCAGAACGGACCTCTCTAGCCCCGACGTCATCTGAAGGCCCCCACTCGCCGAATACAGGGTTGTACATTCGTGCTTCTCTTTTCACCACCCTGGCCTTGTTAGTTAGTTAGTTATTCCCACCCTGATCGAGCCAGTAGTGCCTAAATATGACAGATTTGTGTGGATTTGAGATTTAAAAGGAAATTGGGATAGATGAGAAAGCTTGGAAGGTGTAGAGAGAAGCGAAGGAGAGGCAGTGGTGCTACAAGGGTGTTTGAAGTGTTTGAGGGAGAGACTAGAGGATGGGTAAACTTGATTTTAAGGCGGGATGCTTAGTAAGAAAAAACGGAGGATAATGATCTTCTTTATGTGAGAATTTTAAGGATAATAATAAGCTAAGAATTAATAAACACTGCAAACATAGGGAAGAAGAAACATGTAACTAGAACATCAATGACGATGGGGAGAACTTGTTCAAGGATTTTTAAAGAGAAAAACTAAAGTAAAATAAAGGAGTTAAAACACTCAATCTTCGGGCAGTGGTGATAGCCAAAAATCAAAACGATGATAAATGATACTCTTTCACATCAAGACAGTTTTAGCAGCATGGAAAGGGTACTTTCGGGAAAAAAATCTCATTTTGGAAGGAGTTCCCTCCCCCCACCCACACACCTCAAATAATGATTTATGGTGGGAACTTCTCTTTCCTAATCTTCTTGACGACAAAACAGTAAAACCTTAGTCAAAAATACTAGGCTGGCCCTTATATTATTAAACCTCCTAGAGATTGTGTGCTCGTTGTGATACACCAATGAGGTTAAAATGTAAATGTAGAGAAATGAAAGATCCAATTATGCAGGAAAAAAAACTAAAGGGTTGTGTGGCAATCATATGTGCATGTTCTTGTCCAAAACTTCTCCCTACATTTTGTTAGAAAAAACATTATAAAAGCTGGGAATTGTAAAGGTCACTGAAAGCAGTAGCAGGCATTCTGCAAGTCTGCACCCTCCATATCAAGCAGTCTTTTACTTATGCGTAGTTGTTAATGTACAAGCTATTAGAACTTTTTAGGGCATTCAAGCTCAATATCCTCATAAACAACATAATGACAAACGGTGCTCTATAAATGTTGACTTCGAAATGTACATTTGATCTGAATTGTTAGAAATTAAAATAAAAGGAAAGCCAGTTCAAGAATGTATCCATTGCTGTTAAACAATGTCTAACGTATCCGTGGCAAGGGAATGGGGATCCTAAAAGGGGAATCTGATAACAAAAAGAGTGGGCAAAAGCCAAAGGAAAAGCTGGTACTCCGACTGTGCTACAGAAAAATAAACTTGACTATAAAATGTACAAGAAAACATGTATGGATAGAAATAGAATTGATTAGATGCAGTGAGTAACTAACTGATCGGCTTCTGGGTGAATTGATGGAGATTAAAACTAGGCTTCAGGAAACAAACAACTATATCTCATCTTCATTCATACGCCCCGAAACATTTCTCCTAAGCCCTATTTCACAAGTTAATAAACGTATGAACATGGGCAGAGTGTTGAACAAGACCTGGAAACAAGGTGAGCCAGCGCCGAAGTGTTGCGTTCCCGCAAAGGCGACGATGATATAACTTGCAAATGGGAACAACAAAAGCAGCGGCGACGTCTCGTCGGTGAAAACTTTGCCGGCGAGAGGAGTCCGGGGTCGGACGGATCAAATCGGCGAAGGAGACGAACCCGACGCCGGTTTTAAGATAAATATGCCGGCCGTTTTATTTCTTCTCCTGCTGGGCAAATTAAACTCAGCTATTCCGCTAATCAGTCCCTCTAATTTGGGCGTTATTAAAATAGGTGGATAAATCTGTATGGGAATAGTTATTGATATCTCATAAATGAATATTTGTGGATCATTGATATTTGTATCTGAATTAGATATTTGTACACATAATTAATATTTGTACTCATACGTAATAATATTGAGAAAAATGATGAGGTCTTCTAAAAGGCGTTAGCCGTGCCTCTCACCATGCATGAGGTGCGGATATCCAAACCTTCTCCGACGTAACTAAAATCATTGTCGCCCCAAACCGCCTTCACTGCCGCCTCGCCAACAGCCACCATCGCAGCCGCCGCGCCAACCGGCATCACCGTCCCCGCAAACCGTCATCGCCGTCGGCGCAAACCGTCATCGCCGACGCTGCACCGAAACTGTCGCCGCCGCTGCACCGAAACTGTCGCCGCCGTAATCCGCCATCGTCGTCGCCGCAAACCGTCATCGTCGAGGCTGCACCGAAACCGCCACCGCCGCAAACAGCCATCGCTATCGCCGAAAAAACGTTGTCGCCGCAAACCGTAATCGCCGACGTTGCACTGAAACCGCCGCCGCTGCAAATCGTCATCGCCGCAGTCGCGCCAACCGGTATCATGTGTCTTCAGCTTCTAACTCGTGGACTTGGGAGTGGGTTATTATTGGACTTAGCCTAGTATGTTGTTATGCTAGAACACACACATACGACCTAAAACGAACTATTTATAGGTTGACCGACGGCGAGAAGATGGGTGGAAGGCGCGACAAATTGAGAGTGCCACGGGCGGCGAGATATTATCGGACCGCCGACGAGAGACTGCGAGCAGAGAGTTGAAGGTTCGGTTGTTGGAGTTTAGAGTTTGAGAGAAACAGAAATGAAATTTGTGTTTGGTACAAATATCAGGTAAGTTTAGAGGAAAAAATACTAAAATTTGTATTATTCTGAGTGTGAATATTCAATTATGGGGTCTGAATAACAATTCTATTTTGTATTTATTCTTAACACGCTTTTTAAGCTTTTGAAATTTTTTAGAATTACTGACTTTTAATTTTTCGTTATCTTTTTTTAATAAATTTTGTGTCATTTTGCATTATTGAGGATGACAAGAGGACCTTACTCTAATCATCTATTGTTGATATAAATTATATTTATTATTTAAAATATAAAATAAATTATTATTATTAAAATAATAATGATAACTTTCTTGTTTAAATGTTTATTCCTGCATATTAAATTTGCAAGAAAAATATTTCAACATTTTGAAATTTAAAATTGAAATTTCTATTTCGGTATATAACTCATCTTAAGTGGCTTGTGATTAGTTTAATTTAAGGACGTTTATATTGGCAGCCCTTATATCGATATTCGCAGCCCCAAATTTTTAAACAAAACCTGATCTTATAACTTTATCCTCTCTCTAATAGCAGCCCCCCCCCCCCCCCCCCGTCTTTTTCCGCAATCCCGTCTGATACGCCCCCCCCCCCTTTTTCGCCCCTGCAAATCCCCGGCGCCGGCCGGAAAAAAACGTCGGAGGAGCACGATGGAGGCCGGCGAGCTACTCTGAAAGGTTGGATCTTCTCTCCCGAAGTCTTTTGCACTATTTTAGAGTCTGTTCTTGTTCTCTCCTCTGGGGTATTAGGGTTTAGTTTCCGCCATGAATTTTGCTCCGACATTTGCTATGAAGGTGAGAATGGAGATTAATTCTCCTTTATTTTTTGATTTTCTCGCGGTGACGACCTAGTTTTTTGCTTCTTTTCTCCTAATTTTAGTGCACTTCATGTGTTTGTTCAAATGCTCTAATGAATTAGCCGAAAATTTGTTGATCTCTTTCTGCAGATAGAAGAACGTCAACACAACCTAACTCCCTGTTGTTGCAGTCTCCTCTTCAAGCAGAAACACTTTTTTCCAATTCGCTCAAGATATAATTACAAACTTTAGATATAGGGACTATGCATGTACATTGTGTGGTTTTTAAATTTTTTCACTTACTATTTAGATTAAAATGAGTTTCGATGGAGAAATGAAATTATTGACGTATGAAGATTGCTCGAAACAAACTTCAATCGATGTCGGTTCACATTTCATTATAAATCGGTCATTTGGTAACAAAGAGAAGATGATTGAATGAGCGAGAAAATTGGTAAAGATTTGGGTTTTATCGTAATCATCACCAAGGCCGATAAAATTGACTCAAGGGCAAGACTTAGGGTTATGCTTGGTTGTGACCGGACTGGGTTTGTAAGAGCAAGTCAAAAGTAAGGGTTTCATTAAAAGAGATCTAAGAAAAACAAATTCTGAAAGTTTTGATTTCAAAAACAACTAAACACCTAGAGGGGGGTGAATAGGTCCAATTCCAAAAACTTAAGCAACTAATCGATTAATATCACGTCATAGCAATCTCATCACAAACAAGACCAGCACAACACAGTACACAGAATTTTATAGTGGTTCCCCAATTGATGGGTACATCCACTTTCCCTCTTCGCCTATCTAGCAGTATACTAGATTTGGCCAAACTTCCTTTTATATTTCTCAGATACTCAGATCTTACAGCTCAGAGCCTAACCGGCTCGTACAACTCGGGCACAAGTCCTACCACTCAGATCACCAGGATCCTACAACTCAAGTTCTTCTCAAGAACTCTACCTCAGAGTGACTCTATACTCCTACAACTCAGGCAATCCTGCCCTACCTCCGTGTGAATCCACACACCTACAACTCATGCAACTCCTGCCCTACCTCAGCCTTTATAACACATGCTTACAACTCAGGCCTTAGTCTTACCACTCAAATTCAAAATGAATCTTACACAGAAATATTCAAGATAATGAATTACAAACACCAGAGAAAATTTTTTGTGCCTGTCTACCTGCACTGAGCAGATATCAACCCTAACTTCTTATTCACAGCAACAAGATGATACAGAGATCTTGAATTGATGTCTGGCTTGTTCTGGAATCAACTAGCAGATGAATCTGCTTCTTCTTCTTCAGGAATATCTCCTGATCTGTACTGAGCAGATTTCAGTCCTTCCTTCTTCTTTGATCCAGCAAATTGATCTTCAGATTCTGGCTCGGCTTGGATCGGGAAGATAACTTCAGCTAGGGGCACGCCTAGGCTGATTCGTCTCTCTCAGAGGATTACTCCGAACCTGTTAGAGTATATGTTGATTGCACCAGCAAACTCAGAAGCCCTTCAGATTTGATCTTTAGGTTCTTGGCTTCTACAACAATGGCGGATGAAGACGACGAACTCCACTTCTCATTTTTTAATCAGAAATTAATCTAATTAATTCATTGATCATTACTTTAGATCTCGATCTCTTCTGATATTTATAATTCTGACACATCGGCGAGATGATCGACACGTGTCCCAGTTTTAACGGTGGTTAAAACCTCAGCTATATTAACTTGAGATCCACTATAGACTGACGACGACGTTAATGTCGTTTTGTATCGAATATGAACTTTGTTGACTTGTTGACTTTGATGAGTCAACATCATTCTGGACTTAGCCAAAATCAACTTACTTTTCTGAAATCCTGCGTTCGACGAACTTCAAGCTTAGCTCGACGAAATCTGAACTCAGCTTGACGAAACAGTGAAGCTGAGATCGATGAATTCTCTTAGCTCAGTTCTTTCTTCAGGTGAAGGCTGAGGTCGACGAACTTTGAGCTCAGCTCGACGAAATCTGAGCTCTGGTCGACGATTCTGATAGTCGAGTCTTTCTTAAAGGTAAAAGCTGGGATCGACGAACTCTGAACTCTGGTCGACGAAAACTAAACTCAGCTCAGCTCACACAACGCTTCTGGACTTGGCGGATTTTCTCAGGCTTTGTCCATCGATCTCAACTGTCTCAGCGCTTTTTGCTAGATGGCGTTGAGTAAACTTGTCTCACTCAACGATTTTGGACTTAGGTAATTTTCTTGTCTGCCTTCTCTCAGCGCTATTAGCTGGATGGCGTTAAGTGAGCTTGGCTCACTCAACGCTTTTGGACTTACGTAAATTTTCTGCCCGTCTTCTCTCAGCGCTATTAGTTGGATGACATTAAGTGAGCTTGTCTCACTCAACGCTTTTGGACTTAGGTAATTTTCTTGAGTTTTCAGCTTCACATTAAGTCCACCTGTCATTGTCTCTTGAACTAGCTGTCCAATTATTGTGACAAAGACTAACCTGCATGCATGAACTTAACCATACATCAAATACAACTATGTCAATCTCATTGACATGTTTGACATCATTAAATCATGGCCATTGGAATCAATTGACCCAACAAGTTCAAAATGGTGCGGTTGTAAATTTTCTCTTAGAGGTCATAGAGAAGCTGGTCAAGAATGGAAAGTTGAAGTTATGTGTGGCGTGCATAATCACAGTTTAGTTCATCTTGAAGCGCACCCATATGCGAGAAGAGTAGATGAAAATGAAACAGAAATTGTTAAAGAAATGTATAATTCAGGGGTGAAACCAAG
This sequence comes from Platanthera guangdongensis, assembly GCA_039583875.1. NCBI lineage: Eukaryota > Viridiplantae > Streptophyta > Magnoliopsida > Asparagales > Orchidaceae > Platanthera > Platanthera guangdongensis. Next base: position 31,040,060 of record CM077166.1, on the reverse strand, counting down.
GAAGGTATTGTCTGCACTAAAGAGTAGAAATTCATTAAACACCACATCAATGCGAACTATTTATATTGAGAATGCGAAGATCCTTAGAAATGAGTTGGCGGGTTGTACCCCGATTCAATATTTATATAAGTGCACCAGTGAAGCAGGTTATACCAGTTACAATGAAGTGAATGGAATCACTAATCACTTGGTGACTATATTTTTTGCTCATCTCATTATTGTTCTATTGAGTAACTTGTTTTTAAGTACTTTTTTGATTGTCTGCACCTACAAGACCAACCGCTACAGGATGTTGCTTCCATGCATTGTTGGCGTCACTTCTACAATTCAGACATTTTTCTTATATTTTGCCTTTTTATCAAATGAGACAGAGGCCAGTTACATGGATTATAATTGGCGTCAAGTCTGGCGTGATCTTTATCAAGAGATAAAACAACAAAAGGAGTTTTATACTGACATCTTTGGAATTGCTATGAGAGGTGAATTGTTGAGCTCACTAGACTGTCAAATTGTTTCAGCACCAGTGGAGAAGTGGATGTCTATGTCAGGCATGAGTTTGGTAATTGCTTCTTGCTACAACGTTCCGCTTGTGCATGTCTCATGCGAGCAATCGTTTACTTTCCTTCCACTATATTCAGCTCCTACTAAATCTTAAAGGATTATTTCCATTGGTTTTATAAATGAAAATCATTCCATACAATTGAAGTTGAGTGAAAAATGCCCACTAACGTCGGTATTCCCTGTTTGGGCAAGATTTCATACGGTGGTTGCAGAACAATGAGACATACCGTATATTACGCGTCTGCAATATTATAATGATATGCATAGTTATTTTTTTTCTTACAATTTGTTGACAATACATTTAGTTGTAATAAAATATTTATATCATAGGTATAGATTACACACTTTTGGAGGCCGTTCAAACTACATTTATATCACAAGTACAAGACATTGTAAGTTCTTTAGCATTTGATAAATTTGAAAGTTCTTTTTTAATAAAATATAATTTACAATATTTTTTTAATTGCATTATGCAGGTGCAACTTATATTGGGACGTGTCAGTTTGATCATCACGATGACGTGAATTTTAACTATTTTGTGTTTTAAAAAATAATGGACTTGCTTTATATTTTGATCGATATGTTGTTGAAAAAAATTGTGAATTTTATTTTATATTTTGTTTTGTTAATCTACAAATATTAGTCATTTTATAAAAAAATGGGCTGCCAATATTGATTTACTTGGTTGCCATTATAATTGGGCTGCCAATATCGATATACAGGGTGCAAATTTGGTCAGGGCCCGGTTGCTCGGCCCGGGTCTGCCCCGATCTGAGCCCGATTAAGTCTGGGCCCGGTGAGGCCTGGGTCAGGCCCAAAGAGGCTCATCAGACACCCAAATATGATCAGGGCCCGGCCCGATGCCCGGCTCGGGCCGGGCCCAAGCCCTGTCAGACATTAAAGCCTACATAAAGCTGGTTGCGACCAACATTAATGCTGACAAGAGCCAGCATTTAATGCTGGCAATGCATTGCCAACATTTAATGTTGGCAAGACAGCCAGCATTTAATGTTGGCAATGCTCAGCTCAGCACAAATGTTGCACTGCCTAGTTGGGGGCCTGGTTGGGCCCGATCCAAAAGGCCCAACAGGCTCCCTTTTTTACTATGTCCTGGGCCCGATTTGAGAAGGGCCCAGCCTGGGTCTGGCAGCAAAAAATCCTGGGCCCAGGGGGCCTGAGCCCGGCCTGGACCCGCAGAGCTTTATTTGCACCCCTAGTAGCTATGCTCAAAAGAACAAGATTCCTCTAAATATTCTAAAGATATTTATTTTAAAAATATTTCAAAATGAAATACTATCCAGTTTCTTATTTAGAATTATATTAAAATAATAATGAAAAAAAGCAAGAGATCATTTTTAATTTAAAAAATAATTATATTTTATTTTATTTTTATAGATAATTAATTAAGAGAATTGTTAAGACCACCGTATTTTTGGCTAGTCGCACCGTTTTGTTAAAAACACATCACATTTTGTCATATTTTTAAAAGCACGGCACATTGTTACCCATATCGTAATTGAGATAAATATACCACACTTAAAATTTGAATAAAAAGAGGTCTGATGAATGATAGAAGATAGATCGAGTGAAGCTGCTTTTACCTAAAATTTAAGAAATTTTACAGAAAAGCCAGAAAGAAGCACCGATGCTGGACAAAAAGAGCAAACAATGTACTTGGAAAACTTCTAAGACATCTAAGCTCGTTCTTCCACAGCGGCCACCGCTCTCCGCTCACCAACAACGGGGAACACACTCCGTTGGAGATGATATTAGAGAAGTAGAAGGCCCCACCGGTGCTGGTGTCTTTAAAAATTAGAAGCCTAACATTTTAAATTAAAAAAATTTGTGATACGAGTTAGTGCGGTGCAACATGCATTTTTTTGAGGAGTAATTCCAAGTTAAATTATAAAAAATTGCGGTGCAATTAGTCAAAATGGGGTTCCTTTTAACTGCGCTCTGAATATAATTAGGGAATTGTTAAAATCACCGCACTTTTGGCTAATCGCACTGCATTGTTAAAAGCACAGCACTTTTTCACACATTGTTAAAAGTACCGTACATTGTTATCCGCACCGCAATTGAGATAAAAGCACCACACTTAATCTATGAATTAAAATATGTTCTCACTGAATTACAACATTAATAGAAACTCAATAGAGAAAATATTTGATAAAAAAACCATCAAATGTGTTGTCCAAATTGTTGCGGTCTTTTCTCCAAATATTTGTGATTTTCATCAACGACATCTATAATATGAACCAATAATACTCGGGGCACAATTCATGATGATGACCAATAATATTGCAATAATTTACTTTAAAACATAGAAACACTTATGAATCATTTATAGGTGTGATTAAAAGGATTTGCATGATGATTTTGAGTGTTTTATTTGGCTTACAAGTCTTATAATTTGGCATCAGTCACATCATAGTGCAGGAAACAACACTCAACCAAAATGAGAATCATTTGCAAGAAACATCAAGGGATACAGAGTGTGCTCGTAGGAGAGAAGCTTCTAAAAAACAAAATGAGACAGAATAGAACCAAAGACAACAACTGTGCTTGCAGGAGACGGAGTGAGCTTCTCAAACTTTCAACTGTGCTTGCAGGGCAGGAGAGAAGATTTTATGAAAGTTGTCCGATCCTTCGAGACAGGAGGAGTAGCCAGCGGCATCAGGAGGAGGGAGTAGAGGCGACGTCGGACGCGCGAGGAGAGGCGGCGTCGGCGCTGATATCTGCCGGTGTCGGCGACGGAAAGGGCTGGAGGAGGCGGGAGGAGGTAGGGGTGCAAACGAGTCGAGCTCGAGTCGAGCTTGGCAAAATTTCCAAGCTCGAGCTTGAGCTCGAGCTTTTCATTTCGAGCTCGAGCTCAAGCTCGACGAGCTCATTTTTCTCAGCTCGAGCTCGAGCTCGAGGCCACTTATCGAGCTCGAGCTCGAGTTTAGAGCTCGCGAGCTCGAGCTCGAGCTGCTCGTGAGCTTTTGAGCTCAGGAGCTTTATTTTCTTATTTTTTCTTATTATTTTTTTTATTTTTGTAAAAAAATATATAAATAAAAAGCTCGCGAGCTCATAAACAGCATTAGATGAGCTCGAGCTCGACTCGTAATCGAGCTCGAGCTCGTCGAGCTCGAGCTCGAGCTCGACAGGCTCGAGATCGAGTCGAGCTTTTTTCGAGCCGGCTCGTCGAGCTTTCGAGCCGGCTCAACTCAACTTGCACCCCGAGGAGGAGGCAGCGGCGTCAGGAGGCGTGAGGAGATCAGGATTTTAGGTTGTAGTGCGAGGAAGGAGCAGTGCGGTGCATGTATATTTTTAGAGGGCTTTTTGGCAGATTGCACCCCCAAATCACCCACAATGGCACTTTGCACCCCCAATTCATAAATATTGCACTTTGCACCCCCCATTTGATATTGTTTGGCACTTTGCACCCTTTGGTATTTTTATGAAGGGCAAATTGGTCCACTTAGATATTATTTCTTCTATTCGAATAGCCATAGCCGTCATATTTTTCCTTCTCTTCTTTCGCCTGCTTCCAGTCGGCTGCCTGTCTTCTTACAACCGGCGGTCCTACCTACCGCCTGCTTCCAGCGGGAAGTCCCCCCACCGCCTGATTCCCGTCAGGATTCCCGCTTCCAACCCGCCGGAAGGTCCGCCTGCTTCCAGTCGCCTGCCCGTCTTCTTCCTGCTTTTTGCTTCCAGTCGGGTGCAAGTCTGCTTCCTGCTTCCCGCCGGAAGTCCTGCCTACCGCCAGCTTCCAGCCGGAAATCCCTCCCACGGCCTGCTTCCCATCAAGATTCCCGCTTTTAACCCGCCGGAAGGTCCGCCAGCTTCCAATCGGCTGCCCGTCTTCTTCCTGCTTACTGCTTCTAGTCGGCTGCAAGTCTGCTTCCTGCTTCCCGCCGGAAGTCCCGCTTATCGCCTGCTTCCAGCCGGAAATCCCTCCCACGACCTGCTTCTCGTCAAGATTCCAGCTTCCAACCCGTCGGAAGGTCCGCCTGTTTCCGTCAGTTTTGTGGAAGGTATAATTTTATTTTCCATTTCTCATCTTCATTTGGTAGTTTATAAATTGAGAAATAAAAAAAACAGCATGCAATTGTAAGCTTGTTATCATTAGATCTCTTCATTTTTCATTTCCCATCTTAGCCCATTTTTTCCCACTTGATGTTGTCATTTAGAGAAATGGATTAACTCTTCATGTCTTTTACTACATAACTCATATTTGCATGAAACATGCTATATTGTTTTTACAAATTTTTTTTGAATTTTTTAGGTTTTACTAAAAAAATGTTTTCGAGTGAAGATGTGGATTGACAAAATATTTTGATTGACGAAAATTGTTTAGAACAAGAAGATGATGTTGATAGTAGTAGTGATTCATCGTACATGGAAGAGGGGTCAGATCAAGATAAATCATCGCTTAGTGATGACTTGATTGATAGTGAATTTGAAGTTGATGGTGTGTTGTTTGATGATGACATCGATGGAGAAATTCAATTGGTTGGTGAAAGAGCCGAGCTAAAAGAGTCTGTAAAAACGAACGTTGGAATACATATAAGGGAGCTCGGTAGTCAGTCTTCAACTCAGGCACAAAAAGTGAGATGCACACAAATAAAGGTGTATCAAGAAGATGAAAACAATTCTGATTTTGAGTTTGAAGTAGGCTTGTGTTTTAATAGTGCTGCTGATTTTAGAGATGTTGTAAGGTTGCATGGTATTAAGCAAGGTAAACCACTGAAGTTCACTAATAATTGTAGTGACAAAATTAAAGTAACATGTGATTGTGGCTGGCTTATGTATGCTTCTTTTATGTCAAAGTGTGAGAAAACATTTCAAGTGAAGATGATCAAAGGAGAACATACATGTTATAGGGTTTCAAATTCTCAACATTGTACATCCAAGTTTTTTGCAAAAAGGTATGAACATAATATTAGGAGCAACCCGGAATGGCCCGCTGGTTCATTGCAGGAAATTATGCAAAACGATAACAAAACTTCTTTAAGTTTATGGAAGATGTATAGAGTAAAGAAGCACGCCTCTAAAGCAATCAGTGGAACACAGATAGAGCAATATAACAAACTTTGAGATTACTTTGAAGAAATTTATAGGACCAACCCGGACACCACAATCAAGGTTAAGTGTAAGCATGATCTGGCCTCACAAACATGTATTTTTAAGCGGCTATATATATGTTGGGGTGCATTAAAGAAGGGGTTCATGGCAGGATGTAGACCTATTATAGGGTTGGATGTGACTCATTTGAAAACATATACTGGTGGTGTTTTACTCTGCGCAGTAGGTGTTGATGACAATAATAACATGTATCTTATTGCATATGTCATTGTATTAAGGGAGAATACAAAAACCTGAACATGGTTTCTTAGTTTTCTTATTGAAGATTTATGTATTGAAAACACACATACATGGTATTTTATTTCGGATAAGCAAAAAGGGTTGATTAAAGCAATTAATGAACTACTCCCCAATGCCGAGCATAGGTTTTGTTTGCGGCATATGCACAACAACTTCAAACAAAAACATAGATGATTGCACTTAAAAGACTTGCTATGGAAGGCAGCATCGGCAAGCCGGTTAACAGATTTCAACAAGCAAATGGAAAAAGTTGAAATTGAGTGATAAGAAGACTTATGAATGGGTTAAAGAAAAAAATGAAAGACATTGGGCTAGGTCTCATTTTAGCACTTGGCCTAAATGTGACATGTTGTTAAATAATTTTTGCGAGTCTTTCAACAAAGTTATTTTAAAGGCAAGAGATAAACCTATAATAACCATGTTGGAGACCATAAGAGTTTTATTGATGAAGAGACTACACACACAAAGAGATAAAGTATCAAAGTTCAGTGGAGATATATGTCATTTCATACAACGCTCGTTGGAAAGTAACAAAAAAAATGCACACAACTTTATTTTAATATGGAATGGACACCATAAATTCGAAGTTGAAGGATGGGGAGGAGACAAATGGACCGTTGATCTGAATACATGAAGTTGTAGTTGTAGGAGATGAGATTTAACGAGTATTCCTTGTGTGCATGCAACACCATACATTTTTTATCGGAGGGAAAGTGTTGAAGATTATGTTGGACATTGATATAGAAATGACATGTTCATGAGGGCATATGAACACATGTTGAATCCAATAAATTCAGCTAAGGAGTGACCGTTAGCAAATTTAAATCCTATTGTTCTATGGTGTAATGTTAAAAAGAAGGCAGAAAGACCATCTAAGCATGCTAGAAGAAAGGAGGAAGATGAGCTACAGGGGAAGACATATGTAGTGAATTGGCATGGTATGAAGTACTCATGTGGCAACTGTGGCATGAAAGGACATACAAAGAAGAGTTGTTCTGAAACCCCCCAAAGTCAATACACAACTACGCGGTCGAAACAACCGGTAAACATATTTTATTCCATTAGTTTTTAAAATTATGTATTATTTTGACTATATTTACTCATTGCAATGTTTATATACAGGTGAGAAGAAATGTGAGTTGATCTCGGGGACTGATCGTGATCTAATGGAGATGATATTGGGGATCTATGCAGTTACTATTTGACATTTTATTATTTTGATGTTAAACATGTTTATGTTTAAAATATGTGCTCCAATTATCTTTGAATTTCTATGTTCAATTTTGTATTAGGTGTTATGAACTTGGAATATTTGTTTTATGATGGACTGTTAATTACTAGTTATCATTCATTGTTTAGCTATTATATTTGATGTTGTAATAGTTGTTGTTGTTCATTGTTTAATCAAAAAAAGATACGCAATCCAAACAAAAATTCTATCTTAAATTCAGGTTAAATGTAAGCAGACTCGACAGAGTAAGCAGTGGACGCAATCCTTGAATTTTAGTGCAGTGTTGAATTCGGATTGCATATGCTATCTTAAAAGAATTCAGGTTGCATACTGGTGCAAAAGAATTCGGGTTGTATATGCAGGTGCAATGCTGAATTCGGAGTGCAAAAATGCATGCGATCTTTGAATTTTTGTGTATAATTGACAATTGATCTTGACATAAATTGACAACAACTTAATCCGGACAAAAATGTCAATATATAATGTTCAAATAATATGTTGTATAGATTGACGATTTTTACTGCATATTTGATGCTGTACGAATAATTTGACTGTGGCTAAAAAAAATTAGGGGTGCAAATTGCCAATTTAAAAAATTCGGGGTGCAAAATGCCAATATATGAGATTTCACCATAATCCGGACAAAAATTCCCTTTGAAATTCAGCCTGGGGTGCAAAGTGCCAAAAATATATCAAATGGGGGGTGCAAAGTGCAATATTTATGAATTGGGGGTGCAAAGTGCCAGAATGGGTGATTTGAGGGGTGCAATCTGCCAAAAAGTCATTTTTAAAGAGATAAATTTTAAGTGTTAAAAAGATCTAAATGGGGTGAGATTAGCCAAAAGTGCATACTTTTAACAATTCACTTTAATTAATATCCGCGCTCGTGCCGCGTGATCGCTTTAAAAAACACCGTAATCCCCTTCCTCCGCAAAAATTGGTCTGGCGTCAGAGCGCCAACTCCTTTCTACTTCTTTGCCTCGTCTTCGCCCCCGGCGTTCGATGCTACTCTCGTCATCCCACCACCTGAGACTTCCAACGACCGCTATATTTCGCCGGACGCGTCCTGCCGTGTCGTGTCGAATACTGAGCTTCGCTAACAAACTCACTGCCCCCCGTGGCAACGGCGCTGCAGATCTCTCTCATCTGGATTCAAACGCTATGCATTTGACGCAATCTCCATCCTTGTCTATAGATGCGAACATGCGGTGTCGGCAAGATCCGGAGCTAGGGCTTGCTGCCGTTCTCTTCGTGATATCTATGGTAACCATTTTTTCCCTCTTTAGTTGGGTAGATTCAATCTCTATGCATTTTTTCTCTTTAGTTCTTACATAATTCATATTAATATGTCATTTCATTATAATCGTCCAATTTGGTAGAAGCTATTTGGCCCGCTACTTGAGGCTTCTTAGTGTTTGTTTGTGACCATTTTTGTATATAAAACGGGATCGTTTAGGATATAAAATTACGATTGTTTACATTCAAAATTTTCAATCACCATACTTAATGAACAATTTTAGGGCATCATGTCCCTGAATGCCTAGGCACCAGAGCCAATCTCTAAGAGATAGCAGGAATTTGTGATATCTCCTTTCAATAGATTTCTGGAGAAGTAGTCTTGATAGCATTGTGTGGATTCTGGGAGGAACATGTAGCAGCTTTAGTATTGAAGAAAAGAGGATTGATTCTCAAGAGATGAGAGAAACTTCTTATTTTCTTCTGAGAGTGAAAGTATTCTTTGACTGCTTGCTTGCTGCAGTTTTTCGGAGTTGAAGAATATTCATAGAGAAAGAAGAAGAAAGGAAAAGGGAAGAGAGAGCAACTGTTCTCTGGATTCAGCAAGCCTTTTTGTATATACTTGATTCTCTTGTCACGTTGATTTTGTATATTGTTGTACTTATATCTCCTTATTTATTCTTTTGTTTTCTCTGGCACAAAACATGATTGAAGAAATTCAAAAATCTTTCTGATTACTTGCAAACAATATTTTCATTATTATTTTCCAAATTAAGTTCCAATATTCTTAATTTCTTTCTTGAGACGGTTGGAAATTAATATTTTCATTACAGACGTTGGGCGATGTCAACCACAACTGGGCCTCCATGCAGATAACCTTTTAGCGGGCTAATTGGCCCTGCACACTCCTTGGGGATGTCTCCCTTCAGCGGGTCATCGTCTCATTGCGTACTGTCTTTCGGACTCACTCTGTGGACTTTCATGCACTCTTATGGCAGATCACCTCACCGGCAATTGTGGCCCCGCCGTATCCACTTTCTTCCCCACCGCTGCATTTGTCTCTCCTTCTCGAGACTTATTCATCAGTGTTCGCACCGAATCTGTGTTTGCCATCGCCCTGCATCACCGACCACTACTTCCTGCTATGAGTTGGTGTACAAGCGATTTTGGTTCGTCCCTACCGCTATGGCCATATTCAAAAGGATGAAATCGAGTTTTTGGTGTTCATCGTGTTTTATCAGACTGATACGACACAGTGCGAGTCCGTTCTTGAGCCCAGTCCTCCTAGTGCGGAAGAAGGAAAATAGCTTGTGCTTCTGCGTTGATTACCATGCGCTTAACAAATCCACCGTGACAAACAAGTATTCTATTCTCGTCATCCAGGAGCTCTTGGACGATCTATGCGGGTCACCTATTTCTCCAAGATTGACCTCCACTCGGGCTACCATAATCCGGGTATGCGTTGAGTTCTTGGTGATGTCTTTCGACCTCCCCAACACACAAGACACTTCTAAGTCACGATGAACAACATCTTTCGGTCGGTGCTTCATAAGGATGTTCTAGTTTTCTTTGAGGACATCCTCGTTTACAGCCTGACGTGGCAGGATCACCTACATCACTTGGAAACCAAATTGGAGACACTTCGACGTCACTCTTTGCTCGTCAACCTAAAGAAATGTGTCTTTGTTCGGCACGAGATCAACTATTTGGGTCACACTGTCTTAACGCAGGGGGTGTTTATGAACCCTGACAAAGTCGTGATGGTGTTGCAATGGCCGCAACTGTGCTACTACCATCGTTTCATCCGAGACTACGACACACTAACATGACTACTTACGAGCCTTTGCGCAAGATGACTGGTACTACCTTCTGACGGTTCTTCGAGGCCGCTACCTTCTTCACAACCCTTCGTCAGGCCTTGGTGACGGCAGCAGTTCTGGCAATGCTCGACTTCTCTCGTTCTTTCATCGTAGAGTGTGACGCCTCGAGATCGAAACAAGCGTCCGTGTTGTGCTCATGCAAACTGGGCGCCCCATAGCTTACTTTAGTTGGTCCTTCTCCACAACCATCCGCTCTCGCTCAACTTACGAAAACGAGATGATGGTGCTTGTTTTGGCAGTTCAACACTGACACGATTACTTATTGGGGGGCGACACTTCATCGTGCATACAAATCATCACAGTTTACGATACCTGCTCAGCCAGAAGATGACCACCCCATCCCAACAATTTGGGCGGTGAAATTGGTTGGTTATGAATTTTCCATTGAGTTTTGTTCCGACATCCAACATGGCAGCGAACACCTTATCGCGCCAGACGACTTTGGTCGTGCTGGCGTACATCTCCCGCTCGGTCTGACAGGAGGCGGGCACTATACAAGGTAAAGTGGAAGGTCGATTGTTCTACAGGGGCCGGTTGATCCTCTCTTCCTCATCGGCCAGCATTTCGTGCCTCCTCACCGAGTTCCACATTATGTCGTCTGTGTTAAAATAGCCCATGTAAAGGGCCCATTATTAGGTCCATTTATTGTTTTATCTTCTCTCCTCCTTTAGTCCCACATCTTGTATAGGATTTTCTTCTCTCTTCCTCTTCCTATATATTTGTATTCTCTACTTGTATTTATACACACAAGCAATACATACAAGTTTTGAGCTCTCTCAACATGGTATCAAAGCGAGGTTGCTATCCTCTGCGGTTTGCCCTTTTTCTAACCGCCAAGCCCGCCCGGTTTCTTTTTCTCCTACCCGCTGCTTTGTCTCTTGCGGACTGGTAGCCTACCCGCTCCGGTCTCCTGTCCGCCCCTGGCTCTGCGGTTTGCACCTCTACATCCGCTTCTCCTCTCCCTCTCCGTGGTTCCACCCTCTTCAGGCTTCTTATAGCCACCCTCTCTCTCTGCTTCGTGGGGCCCACCTTTCTTCTGACCGCTGCGGGCTCTCTGCTTCTGTCCGCTGCCAGCTCCGCTGCGGCTTCGCCTTCTGACCGTTGCGGCTTCGCCTTCTGACCGCTGCGGCTTTGCCTTCTGTCCGCTGCCAGTCTCCCCTAGCCGCTCGAGTTCCTCCTCGCGGCCTCTCTTCTCTAGCCGCTCGAGTTCCTACTCGCGGCCTCTCTTTCCTAGCCGCTCGAGTTCCTCCTCGCGGCCTCTCTCCTCTAAGCCGTTCGAGTTCCTACTCGCGGCCTCTCTTCTCTAGCCGCTCGAGTTCCTACTCGCGGCCTCTCTTCTCTAGCCGCTCGTGTTCCTACTCGCGGCCTCTCTCCTCTTTCCGCGTTCTCTGTCAACCCGCTCGGGCTGCTTTCTGACCGCTGCTGGCTTCACCTAGACTGGGGCGGTCTCTCTTTTGTTTCTGCCCTTTGGTCGCGACTTGACTACTCGCTGGTGTCCGGCTTGACCGTGCGGACAGCTTCCTATTCGCATTCTGGTTGTGGTCTTCCTTAGTCTTTCTTGCCGGCGGCTTATCCTCTATTCACCGCGGTCTGCCCTTATGGGCTCTTTCGGTAACTCTTCTGGCTCGACGGTCAGCCTGCCTGCTGACAGCCGGCTTGTCCAACTGACCGCCCGACTTACCCTACAGAACTCCGTGATGAGCTGCGCATCACTACCATCTCTCTTTCTGGAAAGAAGAACTTCATTCCTTGGGTCCATTCAGTTCGACGGGTTCTTCAGGCCAAGTGCCTTCTCCCTCACCTTACTCAAGCTCCACCCACCCCTCCTACCGATGATTGGCTCCGTAATGATGGCCGAGTTCAGACCTGGATCTTGAATTCTTTGGATGGTGAACCATATCAAATGGCTATGTATCATGAGACGGCCAAAGATATGTGGACTGAGCTACACTCCTTATATTCTGGCCGGGACAGCCTCCAGCATCTCTATGACATCCTCACTGACCTCTTTACTCTGGACGCTGGAGGGGCTTCCGATATGTCCTCTTTTGTTGCTCGTGCGAAGACTCTTGCTGAAGCCTGGATCCAGCATCAGCCGTTTACCAATGATGCTCTTGCTCAGCGCGCTCAGAAGGAAGCTGCATGTACTGCCATCCTTATGGCTCGTCTTCCCCCTCACTTTCAGAGCATTCGTGCTCAGGTCCTGGCGTCCTCTACCACACCATCTTTTTCTGACGTGTGCTCCATGATTCTCCGAGTACCACCTCCTCCAGATACTACGGCTCCTCCGACCCTTCTTCAGCAGGCACCTCCGCTTCTACCCTTCCCTCCTCCTCCTTCTACTCGGGGGGGGGGGTCGTTCAGGCTCTCGCGGCCGTGGTCGTGGTGGCCGGGGTCGGCCGAAGTGTTCCTTCTGTGGCAAAGACGGTCATCTCGAGGTAACCTGTTACAAGAAAGTTGACTATCCTCCTCGCCCGACGGCTTCTGTTGCTACCGATGTTGGTCCTCCTGATCTTGAAAGTGTCCGTCTTCAGCTCCAGCATCTCCAGGGCTTGCTCCATTCCCCATCTGCCTCCGTTGCCTCCGTCTCTAACACATGTACCGCTTGTCTCTCCACCGACTTGGGCTGGATTGTGGATTCTGGCGCTACTCATCACATTACTCCACATCGACCTGCCCAGTACCTGAATTCCCCTTATCCACCGTCTATTACTGTGGCCAATGGAGCCACTGTTCCCGTCTCCGGCTCGGCAGATCTTCCTCTCAGCTCCTCAATCTCCTTTCGCTCGGCTCTTCACGTCCCGAGTTCTCCGTTCAATTTACTTTCTGTTGGACGACTTACTACTGATTTGGATTGTTCTGTTATATTCACTTCCTCTTCTTTTGTTATACAGGATCGGCAGACGCAGACTACCATTGGTAAAGGCCGGCTGCGGAATGAGCTCTACCTTCTCGACAACTCTCCCACCATCCTCTCCTCCATTTCTTCCACAGATTGGCATTGTCGTCTTGGGCATGCTACTCTACCGGTCCTCCAGCGGGCTCTCCCGGATGTTTCTCTTACCCCCTTTCAGTGGGACTCCTACATCCTCGGCAAGCAGACTCGTTCATCTTTTTCTTCACATTGTACTCGGAGCGCTGCTCCTTTTGATTTAGTCCATTCAGATATTTGGGGACCATTTAAAATTTCTAGTATTTCCGGTTTCCGGTATTTTATCACGTTTATTGATGATCACTCTCGCACTACCTGACTATACTTACTTCGTGATCGCTTCGAGCTTTCTCGTGTCTTTCGGGCATTTGTCCTCGAAACCCGTACACAATTCCACAAGACCATCAAAGTACTACGAACTGACAATGCTCGTGAGTACACTAGTCACGAATTTACTGCTTTATGTTCCGAGTTTGGGATTCTACATCAAACTTCTTGCACTTACACGCCGCAACAAAACGGTGTTGCCGAATGCAAGAATCGCCACTTACTCGATGTTGCCCGTTCCCTCATGCTTCAAATGCATGTCCCTAAAGCATATTGGAACTTTGCGGTCTCGACCGCCTATTTTCTCATAAACCGTCTCCCTTCCTCTATTCTCAACTACGCTACTTCGTTCAGCATCCTCTTTCCCTCCGCTACAGCCTTTCCTCTCCCACCTCGTGTGTTTGGTAGTCTCTGCCATGTCCACCGTTTGGGGCCTTCATCGGATAAGTTGGATCCCCGGGCCGCCAAACATATCTTTGTTGGTTATTCTCGCACCCAAAAGGGGTATGCCTGTTATTCTCCTGCTACACGCAAGATCTTCGTTTCTGCTGATGTCACTTTCCGCGAGGATCAACCATTCTTTTCTGCTCCCTTACCTGACCATCGCCCACCCACACCTCCATCCATCCCACGCCCGGTCATTCCCGCCTCTACTCCTCCGCCTGTCATTCCCTCTACACCGCCTGTCGTTCCATCCAAACCACCAGTTATCCGTGTCTACACTCGTCGCTCTACCACTTCTGTTGCCCCTCTGCCGTCGGTATCTACCATGGATACTCTGCGTCCGACTGATCAGGTATCGCCTTCCACTGCTCATCCGCTGGCAAACTCCGTCTCTCTTCATCACCTCTCTCCCCATTTACACACTTTGGCTACTTCTCTCTCTTCGGTTGCTATTCCTAATTCTGTGCAGGAGGCGCTTCAACATCCCGGCTGGCGAGCAGCCATGGAGGAAGAAATGTCTGCTCTCTGGTCTAACCAGACCTGGTCTGTTGTTCCCCTTCCACCGGGCCAGAAACCAGTTGGGTGCAAATGAGTCTTTGTCATCAAACATGTTGTCGATGAGACAATTGACCGTCTAAAGGCCCGTCTTGTGGCTCGCGGTTTCACTCAACAGGAGGGGCTCGATTATGAGGAAACGTTCTCTCCGGTGGCAAAGCTTAATAGTGTTCGTGTCCTTATCTCTGTTGCTGTCCATCGCCAGTGGCCTCTCTTTCAGCTGGATATCAAGAATGCTTTCTTGAATGGAGACCTCCAGGAAACTGTCTACATGCAGCAACCGCCCGGGTTTGAGACCACGGGGGAGTCTCAGGTCTGCCATCTTAAAAAGGCTCTATATGGTCTCAAACAATCTCCGCGGACATGGTTTGACAAATTCAGCAAGGTCCTCCGTGAGATTGGCTTCGCTCGGAACTCGGCCGACTTCTCGCTCTTTACTCGTCACCAACCAACATGAACGGTTATTCTGTTAGTTTACGTCGATGATATTATCATTACTGGAGATGACTCTCAAGGGATACAAACAATCAAAGTCCATCTAAACTCAGTCTTCCAGACCAAGGATTTAGGACCCCTTTGCTATTTTTTGGGCCTTGAGATTGCCAGAAGGCCAGATGGGCTCACTCTCTCTCAACGAAAATATTGTCTTGACCTTCTTCATGATGCGGGTCTGTCCGGCTGCAAGCCCAGTGATACTCCTATGGATGTGAACCACAAACTGTGTGTCCAGGCCTCTGACTCCGATCTCCTTCTTCAGAATCCTGAATATTATCGACGTCTTGTTGGAAAACTGATATATCTCACGGTTACCAGACCGGATATCTCCTTTGCTGTTGATCTTGTCAGCAGATACATGCACTCTCCTCGAAAATCTCATCTTCAAACAGTGGAACGAATTCTCAGGTATCTAAAAACCGCTCCTGGTCAGGGACTTGTCTACAGGACCTCCTCTTCTGCTCCAACATTGGTGGCATATTCAGATGCTGACTACGCTGGCTCTCTCGATGACCGACGATCTACGAGTGGTTTTTGCACTTACCTTGGAGGACATCTTGTAACTTGGCGAAGTAAGAAACAAGCGGTCGTTGCTCGCTCTTCAGCCGAGGCAGAGTACCGGGCAATGACATCGGTTGTATCAGAATCGACATGGCTTGAGAGTCTTCTTACTGATCTGGGTGTAAAATTACCATCACCGGCTCTTCTCCTTTGTGATAGTCAAGCCGCCATACACATCGCAAAGAACCCTGTCTTTCACGAAAGGACGAAGCATATTGAGGTCGATTGTCACTTCATCCGGGAAAAGGTTCAAATGAAGAAGCTTGACTTAAAGCATGTCCCAGGATCGGAACAAGTTGCAGATGTCTTCACAAAGGCTCTTTCCAAGACATTATTCTATCAGTGCTTGTCCAAGCTTGGCGCATACGATTTGTACGCTCCAGCTTGCGGGGGAGTGTTAAAATAGCCCATGTAAAGGGCCCATTACTGGGCCCATTTATTGTTTTATCTTCTCTCCTACTTTAGTCCCAAATCTTGTATAAGATTTTCTTCTCTCTTCCTCTTCCTATATATTTGTATTCTCTCCTTGTATTTATACACACAAGCAATACATACAAGTTTTGAGCTCTCTCAACAGTCTGCAAGCCACACAGGAACGTTCCACATGCTTCGCGGGCTCGCGACTATGCTTTATTGACGAGGGATGATGCGACGTGTGAAGAAATATGTTACGGTCGCGCACGCCAACAAGACGCGCTCACGCCGACGAGACACCATGGCGTGTCTACACGCATAGGAAGACGATAAATACTAGCTCACCAGTCGTGGAAAAGACTGTTGATGCTCGATCTACTTAATTATTTCTATTTTAATGTTGTTTTGGTTTTTACTATTTGTAGACTGTATTTTGTTATTCGCATCATGCTGCTATAAAGGGTGTCGTATGCTTGTAGTAGAGTTTTAGTTTTGGATGAATGGATTTTTAGGGATGTTCCCTAAGTTTTCTTCTCTACCCTAATCCCTCTTTTCTCCCTCTCCACCGTTGACTCTTCCTCTTGCAGGATTCCTCTACTGGATCGTATCAATCTGACCTGCCTCAGAACAGAGCTGGGCCCCAGGAAGGCAGACTCCTCCTAGAAAATTCCCATGATTCCTTGCCTGGGCACTGTAACAAGGTCGTGGCGCATACACTCAACCCTTCTCCACACTTGTTCTCAGCATGGTGGGTTGTTGATGTCGGGGCTCGATCCCAAGACCTCTTTGATAAGGACTCCTAATTAGTCTCATCACCAACTGAACCCCGACCTCAACAACCCCCTGCATTGAGAACAAGTGCGGGGAAGGGTTGAGGTGTATGAGCCGCGACCATGTTACGATACCCAGGCCGGGAATCGTGGGAATTGCCTAGGAGGAGCCAGCCAGCCTGGGCCCAGCCCGATTTTGGGGGCTACGTCAGTAACATAATATGTCGCAGTCTACCTGGTCTGTCAATGTGCGAAATATGAGGCCACTTTTCCCGAGGGTCTTCTGCAGCCCTTACCCTAATCTAATATGGGATGATCTGACAATGGATTTCATTACGCACCTCCCGCGCTCGTCGGGATAAGATTGCATCTTCATTGTGGTGGACCGTCTGTCCAAGTATGACCATTTACTTCCCTTGCGATATCTTTTCACGGCCCCGGTGGTGGCCATGGCTTTCATTTTCGGCGTGTCCGCCAAACATTGCATCAGATGGCTCTACAGTCTACTTCCCGAAGTCATTTTGGACTACAAAACCGCCATAGAGGACGATCGTGTTCGAAAGCAGGTGCTGGTGGCTTGGTGACAACGTCTTCCCGCCGACGTGACTTGGTCGGATCGGAACGACTTCCACAGCCAGTTTCTTGAGTTTTACCTTGAATACAAGACAAAATTTCTAGATGGGGGTATTGTTATGGATGCTGACAGTGGCATGGAGCTCGAAGGTGCGTCGTCAACGTGACATGTCTACTCCAAGAGGAAGAGGGGCACGCCGGAGACACCGACATAATTGCTAAAGCCCCGCGCTAGGTGTTCTCTTAGAAGTTACCTTTTACTTGAACTGTATTTTGGATTTCTTGCATATTTACACTTTTGCCCGTTGAGGAGTTCTAATACCCCAAACCTCTTGTATTATGTATTTTTTGATTATTTGGAATGAAAACTTTTGGAGCCCAGGGTTGACCAAGTGTTCCTCTTGGATTTCCCCTCTTCCTTCCTCTTGATCTCCCCGAATTGCAGCGGTGAAAACCGTAAGGGGTAACAAGGATGGTTGAGTTTTGTGGGGGTATGCATAACAAAACAACATGGTTGAGGACATCAAGAGTCCAAGAACTCGGCTTCCTGAAGTTTGCGGAGTCCCATGACTTTGTTTATGGTGTCATTTTCTTGCGCATGAACTTCACCACAAATTTCGGGGTGCAGTTCAACGATAAATATGTTTAGGAGTCGGGGACGCGATGCAGTTTTTGGGTGTGTGGTTCAAAGGCTGATATATAATGTTGGATTGTAGAATGTTGGTTACCTATCTGGTCAAGGAAGGGGAAGTCTCCAAACCCAATTTCAGGTCTAAAGTAAAATGATCCCAGGTCGGTGTAAATTTTCATTCAGGTTTCAAGTGTTGCCACCAGTTGAGTGCTGGATTGTCAAAGTGGCAGGGGCGTTTTGGATGTGATGGTGGGGAGGAATCTTGTGGAAGGTGGGAAATGACTTGTTTTGTGGAGCCAGTGGGATGGGTCGGAGCCAATGAACCATGAAAATCACGCTGGAAGCACATATAGTGGCCAGAGCGTGTTCTGATGTGGTTGGGTAACATGCTTTGGAGTTACTAGAAGTGATGGTGGGTGCCTTATTGAAACTCTGGACGGTTTGGACAGCAAGTTGACCAATTTGTTTGTTGAGCCAAGCCAGTTGTGCACTGAATTGGGTTTGACAGTTAGTTACATGAGTTTCAATTTTACTATGAAAGCTCTAGCAAGGTGGATATAATGTCCCTGATGTCGGTGGAATTTTGTTGTAATTTGTCATCAATGACTTTGAAGTGAGCCTTCTCCCATGATGGGAGAAGGGAGCCAAAAGCACCAAGTTGATAGGAATTCTCTAACGTAAGGAAGATAGTACTCTGTAGAGGAATGAATGTGGAGCGAAAGCAAATATTACTTAAAATAAGGAATAAATTCAAGTACAAAAATTGTAAAGTTTACATGACTTTTGTAGAAAATAGAGAAACCTCCAACCTTGTATATACTTCTTGAATGTATAATTACAAGTATGAATACATTTATATAGGAAGAGAGTAAGAAGAGAAGATCTCAATCCAAGATGTGAGACTAAAAAACAAGAAATAAATGAGCCTTATAAATGGGCCTTTACACGGTCTTTTCTAACACTCCCCCGCAAGCTGAAGCGTACAAATCGTAGGCGCCAAGCTTGGATAAAAACTGGTAGTATAACGGCCTGGAGAGAGTTTTGGTCAGAATATCGGCAACTTGATTCGTAGCAGAAACATGCTCCAGATCTACCTTCTTTGACTGAACTTTTTCCCGAATAAAGTGACAGTCAACTTCAATATGCTTTGTGCGTTCGTGAAATACCGGGTTCTTGGCAATATGTATTGCTGCTTGACTATCACAAAATAGGATCGCCGGTGATGAAGACGGACACCCAAATCTCCCAGAAGACTCTCAAGCCATGTTAACTCGGACACTACCGAAGTCATGGCCCGGTACTCAGCTTCAGCAGAAGATCTAGCAACCACATTCTGTTTCTTGCTACGCCAGGTTATGAGATGACCACCAAAGTAGGTACAGAAACCAGATGTAGAGCGCCTATCATCAACAGATCCTGCATAGTCAGCGTCCGAGTATGCAACGAGTGATAGTGATGTGGATGGCTTGTACAGAAGCCCTTGTCCTGGAGCATTCTTGAGATACCGAAGAATGCGCTCGACAGCTTGAAGATGAGATGTCCTAGGAGCATGCATAAATCGGCTCACGACACCTACGACAAAGGAGATGTCTGGTCGAGTAACTGTGAGGTAGATCAGTTTCCCAACCAGGCGTCTGTAGTATTCCGGATTTGTAAGTAGCGCATCGGAGTCAGAACTATGGGCCGAGAGCCTGTAATTAGCATCCATTGGAGTATCTGTAGGTTTGCATCCCGAATAACCAGCATCATGAAGAAGATTCATACAATACTTCCTTTGAGATAATACAAGGCCATCAGGCCGTCGTGCAACCTCAAGCCCAAGAAAATACCGTAGGTTACCAAGATCTTTGGTCTGAAAGGCGGAGTTCAATTGTTGCTTGGTATGTTGTATTCATGTAGTGTCGTCTCCAATGATGAGGATATCGTCAACATAGACAAGTAGAATCACAGTTCCGGTTGGCTGGTGTCGAGTGAAAAGAGAGAAGTCAGCCGAGCTCCTAGTAAAGCCAATATCGCAGACTACCTTGCTGAATTTGTCAAACCAGGTGCGCGGGGACTGTTTGAGACCATAAATGGATTTACGAAGATGACAAACCCGAGACTCCCCCGTGGTCTCAAATCCGGGAGGTTGATGCATATAAACAGTCTCCTGGAGATCACCATTGAGAAAGGCGTTCTTTACATCCAGCTGATAGAGAGGCCAATGACGGTGCACAGCCAAGGAAAGAAGAACCCAGACCGTGTTCAATTTGGCCACCGGAGAGAAAGTTTCCTCATAATCAAGGCCGTGTTGCTGAGTAAAACCCCGGGCCACGAGGCGGGCCTTCAAACGCTCAACAGACCCATCGGCGGTATGTTTGACAACAAAGACCCACTTGCAGCTGACACAGTGGTGGACAGCAGGAAGGGGCACGAGAACCCAAGTCTGATTAGCCCAAAGAGCCCGCATTTCATCCTCCATGGCCGCCCGCCAGCCTGGGTGTCGAAGCGCCTCCTGCACAGTTTTAGGAATAGAAATCGAGGAAAGAGAAGAGGCAAAAGCGTAGAGAGGTGGAGCGAGCCGTTGGAGAGAGACGTAGTTGGCGAGTGGATGGGCCGTAGAAGCAGGAGCAGAATCCGCCGGGGCCGGAGTGTCGCTAGGAGCAAGGAGCTGGGGCAGGGAACCATCCTTGGAGCCGCGACGAGTATAAACACGAATAACGGGCGGAGGAACTTTGGGAGCAGGAAGAGAGGAGGAGGGTAAAAAGGAAGGTGCCGTGGGAACCGCAGGGCGAGGCAGAGCAGGAGAGGAACTCGAGGAGGAGGAAGGTAAGTGAAAGGGATGGTCTTCGCAGAAGGTGACATCCGCGGAGACAACCGTCCGGCCAGTGGAAGGAGAGTAGCAAACATACCACTTTTGAGTACGGGAGTAGCCCACAAACATATATTTGGCCGCACGAGGAGCGAGTTTGTCTAATGGAGGGACAAGAAGATGAACATAACAGACGCACCCAAAGATCCGTGGTGGTAGAAAGGTGGGTTTGGTAGTAGGATAGAGGAGGTCGATAGGAACGACAAAATCAAGAACAGAAGAAGGGAGCCGGTTAATGAGATGACAGGCTTTGGAGACGGCGAAGTTCCAATATTCGATTGGAACCTGCATTTGAAACATGAGGGAGCGAGCAACATCGAGTAAATGATGATTCTTTCGTTTGGCCACCCCATTTTGTTGTGGGGTATAAGCACACGAAGTTTGATGGATAATGCCAAACTCTGTGCAGATGGAGGAGAAAGCGCGTCCGGTATATTTGCGAGCATTATCAGTGCGGAGGATTTTGAGTGGGGTGGCGAACTGCGTACGGACTTCAGTAACAAAGGCACGAAAGACAGATGTAAGCTCAGTACGATCATGCAGTAAATAGAGCCACGTAGTACGCGAGTAGTCATCGATAAAAGTGACAAAATATCGAAAACCATAGATATTAGGGACCTTATAAGGACCCCATACATCAGAATGAACTAATGATAACGGAGTACTACTCCGGGTACATGTAGGGGGAAAAACAGAACGGTGGTGTTTGCCGTAGATACATGATTCACAAGAGAACTCCTGTAATGGAACATCAGGAAGAGCCCGTTTGAGAATCGGAAGAGGAGCATGGCCAAGGCGACGATGCCAGTCAACAGAAGAGACGGCGGATAGAAGAGTGGGTTGAGTATCCAGGAGGTAAAGCCCATTCACCAGCTGCCCCCTACCAATGATACTACGGCTGCGACGATCCTGCATAAGAAAGGAAGAAGGAGAAAAAATTATTGAACAGTCAAGGTCGTTTGTCAGGCGACTAACGGAAAGTAAATTGAAAGGAGAGCCCAGAACGTGAAGAACCGAGGGAAGAGAAATGGCCGGGGTAAGTTGGAGGGCAGCAGCACCAGAGACTGGGAGGGTGTCACCATTGGCCACAGTGATACTTGGGGGGTGAGCCAGCGGGAGATATTTGGAGGGCTGCTGGGAAGTAATGTGGTGAGTAGCACCGGAATCAACGATCCAGTGAGGGCTGGGAGAGAGACAGGTTATAACTTCCGCAGAAAAGGTCGCAACCGAGCCGGAGGAGCGGCTAAGAACACCCTGTAGCTGATGGAGTTGGGTGCGGAACTCATCAATATCATGTTGGGTAGTGGAGGCCGGATCCATGGCAGGAGCAGGAGCAACAGAGGAAGTAGCAGCGAGGTGGGGAGGGAACCCATGCTTGCTGTAACAGGTGGCCTCAAGATGACCACCCCGGCCACAATAGGTGCATTTGAGAGACGAGCGGCCACCACGGCCGCGGCCCCTGGAGGGAGGCCGACCGCCCCGAGTGGAAGAGCCACGAGCAGGAGGTGGAGTGGGAAGGAGAGGCTGTTGGAGAAGAGCAGGGGCAGAGCCGGAAGGGGCCTCCATAGGAGGCGTAACGCGAAGTAGCATGGAGCAGACGTCATATAGTGACGGAGTCGTCGTGGACTAGAGGATCTGGGCCCGAACACTATGCAGGTGAGGCGGGACCCGGGACATCATCATCGCGATGGTAACCGCCTCTTTCTGGGCCCGTTGAGTAGCAAGATCCGTTGTAGGAGGCTGATGTTGAAGCCATGCCTCTGCTAGGGTCTTGGCCTGAGCAACAAAGGAAAACATGTCGCCAGGATAACCTGGAGCAAGATTCTGGAGGTTGGAGATAATATCATAGAGGTGTTGAAGACTGTTTTGCCCAGAGTAAAAGGAGTGGAGCTCCTCCCACATTGCCTTGGCCGTATCATGATACATGGTCATCCGATAGGGTTCGGTGTCCATAGAGTTGAGGAGCCACGACTGGACCCGACCGTCATCACGTAGCCAATCATCAGAAGGGACAACAGGGGTAGCCCGAGTCAAGTGGTGGAGAAGACCCTTTGTTTGCAGTACACGACGAACATAGTGGACCCATTCAACAAAATTGCGTTTATCTGTCAAAGAGATAGTAGTAATGCGCAGTTCATCACGAAGTTCAGAAGCCGGAGGAGCCTCACGGGCCGGCGGAGCAGAAGTAGCAGCAGAGGCGTCTGAGGCCATCATGCTAGCAGAAGAAGGAAGCCGGGCGGCTTGACAAGGGAGGCCGGGCGGCTTAGAGAAGAAGGAAGCCGCTCGGCTAGCAGAAGGAAGCCGCTCGGCTAGGAGAAGAAGGAAGCCGCTCAGCTAACAGAAGGAAGCCGCTCGGCTAGGAGAAGAAGGAAGCCGCTCGGCTAGCAGAAGGAAGCGGCTCGGCTAGGAGAAGAAGGAAGCCGCTCGGCTGCAGAAGAAGGAAGGGAAGTCGCGCGGCTAGCAAGGAAGGCCGCGAGGAAGAAGGCGCAGCGGCTGGGAGAAGGGAGAGGCAAAGACGGGAAGACCGCACGGTTAAGAGATAAACCGGAGCGACAAGGTGAGAAACCCGTAGCGGCTAGAAAGAGACCGCGGGAAGCGGGAAAAAGAGGAGAAACCGCCCGGTTAAGAGAAACCGCAGGTGCAAGAAGGAAGCCGCGAGAAGCGAGAAGAAACGGGAAGACCGCACGGTCAGAGAGGAAGACCGGGCAGGAGAGAAATGAGAGAGAAAGTGGACCCCACGTGAGAGAAGGTTATAAAAGAGGGAGAGAAGAAGGAGGGGAGAACAGAGGGGAAGATGGAGGAGAAGCGGGTAGAGAGGAACAGGTCGCCATAGACGGCGGCTTGGGCAGGAGAGAAAACAGGCCGCGCGGTCAGCTGAGGACCAGGCGGTTTGCAAACAGACAGGCGGTTAGAGAGAGACCGGTGGCTCTGATACCATTTAGAAAATAAAGAAACCTCCAACCTTGTATATACTTCTTGAATTTATAATTACAAATATGAATACATTTATATAGGAAGAGAGTAAGAAGAGAAGATCCCAATCCAAGATGTGAGACTAAAAAATAAGAAATAAATGGGTCTTATAAATGGGCCTTTACACGGTCTTTTCTAACAACTTTTAATAGCTGAAATTCTTAAGTACTTACCCTCTGTCATCATGTTCGTATACTCAGGTAGCACTAGCAGTTGTATATGTAATCCCTACTTGCTCTTTATCTCCCTCCGTCTCTCTTATATGGACGGGAATGATGCAAAAAAATATATGCAATAAATAGTAAAATGAAAAGCCCTCATTATTATAGGCGATTGTTAACCGCACCTCTAATATGGCTATCCACACCCCAATTTGTTTAAAAACACCATTTCTTTTTTATTTTACTCGCAACCCTAACACTCACAACCCTAACTGTGGCCGCTTCGTCGCTCCCCCTTCGCGAAAGCTGCACAGTGTCTCCCTCTTCGCCGAGCCACTCCGTCTCTGATATCTTCCTCCTTGAAGCCGCCCGCGCCTCCTTCCTCTCCTCTGAACAAGCCAAGCTCGACACAGTTCCGGCCTCAATTTGAAATATGAGCAGATAATGGTAATCGAGGAGTGGTCGGAGAGAAGGCGTATCTGGAACCGCCGCTGTTCTCGATTCTTCCTAACATTGTCTCCGGTGAAATGCAGTTCGGGGTGACGTTTCACGTGCAGGAGAGTGAAGGGATCCCCGGAGCGGTGATCGTTAAGAATCTCCACCCGGCGGAGTACACCTTCGATCACGTCTTCTTCTCCAACGATGTAATCCTGGCCATAACTTAACTTTTCATGTCCTCTACTTTACTTTTAGTTGTTCTCATCAAAATGTTTTCATTTATTACAGAATTATTTGTCGAAGGATACACCGAGTCCGCTGCGGTGGTACACAGAGGAGCTTCGGCACCTGAGAGGAGACGACATGAACATGAAGCTGGAGGAATGGGACCAGGTCTACAACTACGTGTACTACAACAATCTCGACAACATGGACGGGGTTCGGATCTCGCCCGGCCGGTTCTCGGCGGCTCTGCCGAGAACCCTTATCCCCGCAACGGGGTGCGGCTAGCCAAATATCGGGGTGCAGTTATATTTTCGGATTGCGGTTAAGAATGTGGTGCGAACATCCAAAACCGGGTTGCGGTTAACAATTGCTTTATTATATCATAAGGGGGCACGAGCTTCCATTTTATATAGTAATGGATAATATCTTAAGAATTAGGAGCATTTGAAATATTAAATTATTATTAGTTCATAATATCTAAATTATTAGTTATTACATGAGAGCTCCCCTCTTTATAGATGAGAAGAAAGAAATTACAATAGGAGATGTGAGAGTCTGAGACTAAATACAAGAAAGAGAAAAAAGTACGATGGACCCCTTTTTATTAGGCTTCTTACAAATAGGCTTCGGCTTTAACAAGCATGAAGGCTTCTGATACTTTTTACTGTTGCTAGGAGTGTGTTTCGTAGGTTGGACAATGTCCGTTGAATTTTGGACTGGTGGACTCCGGGATATATGAGTGTGGAAGTGGGAGGTGGTTGTTGAGTAACTCTAAACATAAATTAAATATGGATCTTTGGGTCTTCAATTGCATCCCTGAATTATGTTGAAATGTCCACTTGAAACTTGTCTCAATGTTGCCACTGTTGCAGACCAGCTTAACTAGAAGAAATGATTCGCAAAGGCTATTTTTTCAGCTGCAAAAATGAAAATAATTATTATAATAATTAAGAAAATTCAAGCCTCGCATGTACCATTGGATTCCTAAGTTCATGCATGATCATTTATGTCAAGATTTACAGCAAATCCTTCTTAAAATACCTGCTTCGCATTTTAATTGTCAGCATACACTTTGATTGATAACTGATGCGGAGCGGAGGACGAGTTTTGGGCCCGTTCCGGGCCGATTGACATTGACGACTTACCATATATGGTGTGCCCGGATTGATGATCCGATTCCGCGGATGCGTTCGGATCCGTCCGGAACCGCGTTTCGATGTTTTTTCAGATATAGCTTTATTATTTTTGGACATTATTTCTTGTATTTATGACCCCGAAACCATCGGCCAATCATAGTCGTTGATTTCAGGAGCCCTAATTTTAATCTCTTTATAAATAGATGTTAGGGATACTCTTTTAGATTATTGCTGAAGTTTGGAGAATTCTTCTTCATTCCGATGATCTCCTCCGCGGTGACGACTCCGTGGAGCCCCCTTGATGACGACTCCTTGGGTAAGTTGTATTTTGTTTGGTTTTCCGGCCCCTCCCCCTTCCCCAACCAGTTGTCTAGTCGCTGCCCTCCCACCGCACTCCCTCCAGCCACCACTCCTTCAAGCCGCCGACCACCCACCTCCTCCCAGATCCAACCGGTCACCCCCTTGCTCCATCAGGTCCAAGTCGCCGTCCCTCCTAACCCACTCGTCCACCCCCAAAACAGGTCGCCGACCCTGTTCTCCCCTTGATCCAGCCATCCGACCTCTTTACAACTCCCTTCAGGCCACTCCCCTCAAGCCGCCACCCTCCTAACTTGGTCGACCACCTCCAAAATAGGCTGCCCTTCCTGTTTTCCCCCAGATCCAGCTATCACCGCCCCTCCCCAGCCGCCTCCACCCCCCCAACCTTGCTGCCACCACCCCCACCACGCGGAACCACCTCCAAAATCCTTTCCACAACCAGATCTGCCAAGATCTGGGCATTTCAGCCCAGATCCACCCCCCTCCCCGATCCAACCCTCCCAACCTCGAACCAGCCATCCCCTTACCCGATCCAGTCTCCCCATCACCGGAACCCTCATTCTAGCCCTCCAACGTTCTGATCTACTTTATTTACAGAATTACAACAACCCTAATATTTTGTGTTGTGTTTTATGTTGGTTTTGGGTTGTAATACATTGTTGCGGTTTGTTATTACATGTTTGTTTGGATTTCAGTTAATATAGTATTTGCTCTTGGATAAATCTTTAATTGAAGGAATGATTAATTCGTACGCGCTTGCTTTGGCCCTCTAATTGCAAGTAGTGCATGCATTGAGTCATTGAGAAAATCGGGAATCAACTTCACTCATCACTAGCATGCATTCTAGGAGTCCACCACACACCCTACCCTACCTACATCAATAACATTTAACATATATTAGATAGTTAATTGCTATGGTTACTGCAGTAACGTTCTTTACTGACATTGTCACCAAAAAATAGTAATTGTCAGAAGATACGTTAAACAAAGGCCTATTTCTAATGTTTATTAAAGAAGGACATCTGAGTATTAAAACTGAAATTGGACTCCCAAAATTTCTGACCTGTAAATTTCTAAGTTGCGACAAAACACACCAAAAAGAAGTGAAAATAAAATATTTGTTGGTTCCGAGTGTTGGGCAGTGAATTGTGTACATGAGTAAAAAATGGGAGTTGCGAAGATGAGAATGCTTAGGTGGATGTGTGGACACACGAGACTTGAAAAAATTAAGAATGAATGTATCAGGGATAAGACATGAGTAGCACGAATTGTAGAGAAGGTGCGAGAAGATTGACTAAGATGGTTTGAGCACGTACAAAGGAGACCATTGGAGGCACCTGTTACTCTGTTAGGCGTTGTGAAAGTCTAGTCACTATGCATGTTAAACGAAGGAGGGGTAGACTAAGGCTCTATTTGTTTGGGCGTTTCGGTGCTCCGTTTTGGGCAAACGCTGTCGGAAGGCGGGTAAACAAATGAACCTCCGGCGGCGTTTGCTCCGTTTCCACCCGCCCGCCTTGAGAAACGCCCCAAAAAGTTCCGTTTGGAGCAGCCACCTCTCCCCTCCGTTTCGAACACTCCGTTTCCACCCGCCGAATCGATCCGCCACCGCCGAAACAAATGAAGCCTAATAAAGACTTGGAATGAAACTATAAGGAAAGACATGATGTACTTAGGCATTAGTGTGATTATGACAAAAGATATGGCACAATGACGACAAAGGATCCATATAACCGACCCCACTATAGTGGGATAAAGTCTTGAGTGTTGTTGTGGAGTGCCCTTCAGTTACCCGTGTACAGAGCCCTCTCTAAAAACAGAAGCTTACAAATGACTGGAGGATTATATGAGACCTTGAAACTTCAGTTTGGTGCCTCTTTCTCTTAGAAAATGTATGCATTTATAGGTCGAGAACATGAACTGTAGAGCAACCCAAAACATATTAAGGTACCCCAAAATTGATATAGGCAGGTACATCCTTGGACTTCTGCTTTTATAGGACGCGTTCACAGTAGGTTCTTGGGATGAATTTAAGACACTATTTATAACTTGTACTTGCATGTGTGATTATGGTTCACTTTTGAAGGTTGATGATTTACGTTGCAACACGGTACTTGACTACTTATTAGTATATAGAATTTGGCTAAGGTATCTGCTATGAATATAAAAACCACACCCTCTAAAGCGTTTGGTGCAAGGAGTTGCATAGGCCCTTCCTTGACAATCTTGTCTTCTCTGTGTCAGGTGCTGTAGCACTTGGCTGACCTCTTCAATGGCTGTTGATTCCGGGTATTCACCGAGTAAAGTTATCCGTGTTCTTTTCATACAACTAGCATTGGGGCACAATGTTCCTTGGGCACAGTATCTGACAACGACAATCTCCCAATCTACAATGTGGCGCGGGGTAAACTGTGAAAGTGGAATCTAACAATGCAACCTAGGTGTGATGTCGAAGAATTAATAATTCCTATCTTAGCCTTAAGATGTTGCACATATGCAATTAGGGATTCGATAATAAAATTGCAAGTAATAATAAGGTAAAACTCAGTTAACAAAAAGTGAAATTAAATAAATCAGAAGAGCAATTGGGTTTGGTTGTTCTCCACTTGACGGGCCGTTAATTAAATGCAAACAAGTGAATAAGTTCTGCAAGTGATCAATCACAAGACAAATATACTAGCAAAGCAAATCAACCCACCAAAAATCTTATGAGTGTCCAAATCCATACATTATAGAAGAATAATGAAACCATGCAATAGACACTCACAAAAGAGGGTGCTGTGGGCGAGGAGATCTGGTGGTAGTCAAAGAGGCGCTAACAACTTGGAAGTGCACTGAGCAGAGGGCTGTTTTGGTAGGAAGTTAAGGGGAGGAATGGGGGTTGGGGTGTTGCGGCAAGAATGGAGAGGCAATAAGGGCGTCATATGAAGGGTTGGGGATGAGGGGAGTCTATATTGGAGGGGCTGAAAGGCATGGCTAGACTGGGAGAAGGCAGGACTAGTTGTATGGGACAGCGGCAAGGCATGCGGCTGCTGTGTAGACAGACGGGGGATACTGGTAGGCTGCAAAGGTGGCACTGAGAAGAATAACAACCATCTGTGGCTATTCCAACTCTGGACGTGCGGCTGTGTGGGGGTGAAGGTGTTTGGCTAGGGTTGGGGAGGGGGAAGAGGGAGGCGGCTGGGTTTGAGGATGTTGAGTGTTTGGCTAGGACATAAAAGAGAGAAGAGAGGCAGAAATATGAAAGGGTGCTAGGGAAAGGAAAGATACAAACATAGGAGTCGACACCTTGGGGTTTCATAGAGTTCGGTATCACGAGAGATCGCCAGATTCCAAAAAGAGGAGTCTCCAAAATATGAATCCTCAAACTAGCTCCCTACCCTCATACATATATATATATATAGACTAATTCTACTTAGGGTACCCATCATGGAGGGTCATGATTGGCCATTCATGATAGGTGTTCGATTTCCATAAATAATACATCAAATAAAGAAATAAAAATATATTGAAATGCCCAAACAACGCTCTAGTCGCAACCGCGGGCTCGGTTCTTCCAGACTTAAATCCAATCAATGCCTCTTGCGAGAATAGACCCTGGCGGGCCCCAATGGGCGACGATCCGCCCTCAAAGTGTGATCCCCATCACAATGTTCGACAATGTAAGTACCCCCAACAGACGGTGGTGGTGCTCCTATTGAAAATAATTTTTATTATTTATTTTTATAGAATTATTAATTTTTGTTTTTGCCTCTATCTCTTTACTCTTATCTTAGATGAGCTCACCAGACATATCCAACAAGCAATACCTTAGTGTTTGTTGTTTGTGCATGACATTGTTTTGGTCGATGAGACGCGAGATGGTGTAAACGCGAAACTTGAATCTTGGCAAGACACTTTATAAAAGGAGGGTTTTAGGTTGAGCATGGCAAAGACGAAGTATATGGAGCTTAAATTTAGCAGTGCAAAAAGGATGGATGACTCTGTTATTAAGTTGGGTGATCAAGATATTTCATGCAGTGAGTTCTTTAAATATCTGTGATGGATAGTTCAAAAGGATGGAGGTGTAAATAAAGATGTGATACATAGAATCCAAGCAGGTTGGTTGAAGTGGAGAGGCATGTCAGAGATCTTCTGTGATGGTAAAGTGCCATTGAAATTTAAAGGCAAGTTCTACCACACTGCAATTAGACCAGCAATGCTCTACAGTTCTGAGTGTTGGGTAGTGAATTGTGTACATGAGCAATAAATGGGAGTTGTGGAGATGAGAATGCTTAGGTGGATGTGTGGACACACGAGACTGGATAAATTAGGAATGAATGTATCCGGGATAAGATAGGAGTGACATCAATTGTAGAGAAGATGTGAGAAGCTCGACTAAGATTGTTCGGACACATACAAAGGAAACCATTAAAGGCATTGCGAGAGTTTTGTCACTAGGCATGTTAAAAGGGGGAGGGGTAGAACAATAAAGATTTGAAATGAAACTATGAGGAAAGACATGTTGTACTTATGTTAGTGAGATTATGACTAAAGATAGGGCATTATGGCAACAAAGGATCTATATAGCCGACCCCACTATAGTGGGATGAATGCTTGAGTGTTGTTGTATTATTTTATGTTTTTCTATTTTATTTAGTTTAGATTGTTTTTTAAAGGCTATTTAACTTTATTTTTGTTTTCTTTTACATAGTTTTTTGTCCAACTATTATTTAATTTTTGCTATTCTTTAATTAGATAATATGTGATATGAGTGCTCAAAAGATGACATCAATATGAGTATTCTTTTATAATAGTATATACATATAGATTTTGTGCATTTTTCCCTAATCTCCCTAGCCTAAGCTATACCTTTCCATTATTTCTATATAAAGGGAATCCTTATCTTTGGTGTAACATTGCTGCGACTCATTTTACCTCTTATTTTATATCTTCTTGTTACGGGTATAGGCTAATCACTTTAACTTCATATTTTGTGTCTTTATTATTTCGGGTAATTTCAAGTAAAGTTGTCTTTTTGAGAGTTTAGTGAATATTCCGTGTCACGTAGACTTATTTGCAAAAAATTGTTTCATGTATTCTCTATTTAAAGAGTCCCTATGATCATAAAATGCAAGGAAGAAGTTATCTGCCCCCAAAGTTAGGGATTGGTAGCTCTTTTCCCCATGCTCTCTGCTAAGCTACAGTTGTTCAGACTCCATTGTATCTTCCCCATCCTTCTATTGATACACGGACATCATCATTTCAACAGGATAATGCTACAATAATTTGTTCTCACATGAGATTAAAGAGTCATATGATGAGTCATGTCTTCACGTCTATCCTCCGTACCATTTTTTGAGCTTGAGGACAAACTTGTAGTAAAGGAGGGATACGTTATAGGCATAGGCTAATCATCGTTTATTTATTTATAACTTTAGGTCATTTTAATATGTGGTGGGACCCTTCCTCGGGCCCTCACTACGCAGGGATTCTTTGTGCACCAGACTGCCCCTTTTTGAGTAGTTCAAGTGTTTCAATTTATTTAGAGTTTAATGAATATTCCGAGCATGTGGACTTATTTGCAAAAACGTGTTATGTATTATCTATTTAAAGATCCCATTGGGTCACATATGCAACCAAAAAGTTATTTCCTCCCTTTTTCTTTTAGTTATGCCATCCCCTCCTATAGTTAGAGACTATGAAACACCGACACTTCAAAATGCCCAGGGTATTGGTGTCGAACTCTCCGACACGCGTCTGACTCTCCGACACTCGTGTCGGAAGTCCGACACACAGACTCACGTGGGACTCGCGTGTTCCGCTCAATTGGACATGCGTGCCCCTAAGCTAGCTACTTATGGTGAGACGGGAGGTAATTTTTCTTGGAAGTATAATTTTTATGAAAAATATTTTATAAGTTCATATACGAGAGTGAGAGCACATTTGTTAATGATTAGTGAAAAATGAATTGGAAAGTGTGTAAAAGTCTCAATGAGTGATCTATTTAAGATGAAAAAACTAGAAGAAGAGGTGAATGCTAGAATAATCAGTCTTGCTCCTAAAAGGTGCATTTGCCCCCTTCTAGCATTTCAAGTAGTGAAGGTGGATCTACTAGTGGGGTTGCTATTTTCTCTAGAAAAAGGAAGATTGAAAGTGAGGGAAAAAGTTTGTTTGAGAATCCATTATTTTTACTGATGATATATACTAGTAATGTGTTAATGTTCTATCATTTTTTGACTTTCTGTTATGTTTTACATTTGAATATTTGATGAGTAATATTTAAACATGACGTAGTTTATTTGAATATTTGTTAATTGTTCATTTTTTTTATTTTTTGTTATATATTTTATGATTTTCATAATTATAAAAAATAAATATTTAGTATGCATGTCCTAGCGTGTCGGAATATGGTATTTTTTTAGAATTGACGAGCCGCATGTCGTGTCGCGTTTCGCGATTCTGACTTTGTTGTATCTCTGCCACTCTCTCTACCTTCAGCCACCTCTACAACAAAGCGTTCGACGAGTTATGGGCCTATGGCCAGGTTCGTAACACCTTTTTACCCTTTAGAGAGAAATGGGAGACTGAGAAGGGGAGATAGAAACATGTGAAGACTACTTGGCCAACCTGCTTCCTTCCATGACTGGTTTGATATATAAGTAGTATTGCTTGGCAAATCTGCTTCCTTTCATGAGCTACAGAGGCGCTAGAATAGTGAACATATAATTTATTTATACTGAAGTTGAAAGAAAGTCTCGTGTTTCTTCTTCTCTACTTCTGTCCTTTAAGACGTTCTACATGCAATGCTTGTACTTGTTCCCCAGTTATGACCTAGTTTGATGCAGTGTAAGAGCACATGATTTCTGCACAGGTTTTGGGATCTTTTTTCTCTCTGCTCGTCGTCTCTCTGCCAGCCTTACATGTAAGTGAGCAAGTTCTATTTAGTTTTTGATTTTTCTCCCGTAAAAACCTAATCAACGATATTCTCGCCAGGCTTTTGAAAAATTAGCAGCCTCAACGGCCAAACTGTCAAAAGTTGTATCCGAGGAGGTGCCCGGGACATTGTCTTCACTTAAGCTGTCTGGATTGGAGATAAATGATTTGACATGCCAACTTAATAACCTAAAGTAAGTAATTGCCACTAGTGTTCTTGGCTTCAGTTCTCAGAAGGTTTTCTCAAATGTACTTTATTGGACTTTTGAAGGAGAATAATATCAGGAGATCGATATGTGGAGAGAAAGAAAAAGCAATCCAAAATTGCGACATTTTCGAGGGAGAAGTGACACAGTTATCAGCTGAGAGATCCTGTTCCTCTTTTCTTCTCTTTTCCTATTTAACTACATTTTGAAGCCCAATTTTTGACTTTTTTTAAACTCCTGCATTGTTAGTGATTCAAGAGTGAGTCGAGCTTTTAAAACTTGAAATGCAAAATGCAAGCTTGTATGTACCAGAAAGATATAAGAAGGACCGTTTATCCTCTTACAAAATGGTAAGGAGGTTATATTATCATTTTCTTTTTCAAGGAGTAGCCTTGATTTAACTTTTAGTTATTTAAATCTATGAAATAATGTTGGAATTGTACTAATATTTATAATTGGATTTGAATTCTATGATGGATATGTTGATGTTTATTAGGACTTCTGAGTAATTTCAAGCAATTCATGCTGGTATTGATGCGAAAGGTATCCACTCTCTCTCCCTCCCAAATTTTGGCAGCTACAATTCTAGTTCTCTAAGCCGAATCGGAACCCTTTTCCTCTCACAACAAAGCTTAGGCACCGCTCGTTTGGGTAGAATTTGGAATAGGAATAGGAATTGGCCACCCCGATTCCAATTTGTTTGTTCAGTGTGCTTAATATAAGAAATGAATTGGAATTTTTAATAGGCTAAAATGTCCCCGCACCAACGCATGCAACGGGACTTCTTCCTCTGTTTTGCTGGCGAGTTTGCTCCTCCGGCGATTCTCATCCTCCTTCCTCTCCAGAGGCCCAAACGTAAGTGCCTCCTCCGCCTTAGAATCCCTCACAACCGCAGCCCCGCATCGAGAAGCCTATCAACCGGCACTCTTAATTCACCCAAAAGATTACTTCTGATAGATTTGTAGATCAAATGCTTGTGCCTGCATTAATAACATTTGTGTTTGGATATTTGTGAGTGTAGAAATGGAGAAAGCCAACCTTGTATATATGTCCACTTGATACAAATACAAAGAATGAGTACATATATATAGATGAGAGAAAGAGAGAGAAAAGTCCTATACACAATGTGGGACTAAAGAGAGGAGAGAAAAAGCAATAAATGCTATACAAATGGGCCTAATGTTAAGTGGGCTTTTCCAACACTCCCCCGCAAGCTGGAGCGTATAGGTCATATGCACCCAGCTTGGACAAACATTGGTAGAACAGAGTGCTTGATAAAGCCTTTGTGAGGATGTCGGCAACTTGATCAGTTCCTGGAACATGCTTTAATTCAAGTTTCTTCAGTTGAACCTTTTCACGAACAAAGTGACAGTCAACCTCGATATGTTTTGTGCGCTCATGAAAGACTGGATTCTTTGCGATGTGTATGGCGGCTTGACTATCACAAAATAGAACAGCAGAGGAGGGGAGTTTTACTCCCAGGTCAGTAAGGAGACTTTCAAGCCATGTGAGTTCTGAAACAACTGAGGTCATCGATTTGTATTCAGCCTCCGCAGAGGAACGAGCCACCACAGCTTGTTTCTTACTCTTCCAAGTAATAAGATGCCCACCAAAATACGTACAGAACCCACTAGTTGACCTTCGATCGTCCAGGGAACCCGCATAGTCGGCATCAGAATAGCCAACCAATGCGGGAGCAGAGTCGGAGGTTTTGTAAACCAGCCCTTGGCCTGGAGCTCCCTTAAGGTATCGGAGAATCCGTTCAACCGCTTGGAGATGAGAAGCCCGGGGGGCATGCATGAACCTACTGACAACCCCAACTGCAAATGATATATCTGGCCTTGTGACTGTTAGATAGATCAACTTGCCCACAAGGCGTCGATAGTATTCCGGGTTCGGAAGTAGCAAATTGTCATCCGAAGCATGAGCGCATAATTTGTGATTTGCCTCCATCGGGGTACATGCTGGCTTGCAACCAGACTGACCAGCATCTTTGAGAAGATCGAGACAGTACTTTCGTTGGGAGAGTACCAACCCGTCCGGCCGCCGGGCGATCTCGAGACCAAGGAAGTAGCGAAGTTTCCCCAGATCTTTAGTCTGAAAAACAGTGCTCAGGTGTTGTTTGACGTCTTGAATCCCCTTTGAGTCATCCCCAGTGAGAAGGATGTCGTCAACATAAACCAACAGAAGAATGGTGCCAGTGGCCCGGTGTCGGGTAAAGAGGGAGAAATCTGCAGAGCTCCGAGTGAACCCCATGTCCCGAACCACCTTGCTAAACTTGTCAAACCACGCCCGTGGGGACTGTTTGAGACCATAAATTGACTTTTTGAGAAGACAGACCCGAGACTCCCCCGTGGTCTCAAACCCGGGCGATTGGCGCATGTAGACAGTTTCCTGAAGGTCGTCATTCAAAAAGGCGTTCTTGATATCAAGTTGATGAAGAGGCCAGCGGCGGTGTACCGCGACGGAGAGAAGAACGCGGACAGTGTTAAGCTTGGCCACCGGAGAGAATGTTTCCTCATAGTCGAGGCCCTCCTGTTGTGTGAAGCCTCGGGCCACAAGACGGGCCTTCAGTCGGGCAATAGTGCCATCCGGAGCATGCTTGATGACGAAGACCCATTTGCATCCAACCGGGTGCTGACCGGGAGGTAAGGGAACCAAGACCCAGGTCTGGTTGGCCCAAAGGGCCGTCATTTCTTCGTCCATGGCAGCCCGCCAGCCAGGATGGTGAAGCGCCTCCTGCAAAGAGTTAGGGACTGAAACAGAAGATAAGGAGGTGGCAAGGTGAAGAAGAGAGGGGGAGAGGCGATGGAGCGAGACGTAGTTCGCCATCGGATGAGCGGTGGAGACGGGAGCCGGAGCAGCAGGGAGCAGAGCACCAGAGGGCGAAGCCGACTGCAGAGGAGCCACAGAATGAGGAGAGCGACGAGAATAGACCCGGATAACCGGAGGTGGTGGACGGACCGGAGGTGGGGTAGGGAGAGAGGCTGAGGAGTGAGGAGCAGGGATGATAGGACGAATGACGGGAGCGGGAGGCAGAGCGATATCCGGAGCAGGGAAGAAAGGAAGATCTTCACGGAAAGTTACGTCAGGCGAGACAGTAACCTTGCGGGTAGTAGGCGAATAACATACATAACCCTTCTGAGTGCGCGAGTACCCGACAAAGATCTGCTTGGTGGCACGAGGGTCCAACTTGTCCGTGGAGGGACCGAGGTGGTGAACGTAGCAGGTACACCCAAACACCCGTGGCGGAAGAGGAAAAGGCGAAGTAGTGGGAAAGAGGAGGCTGAAGGGAGTAGCATACTGGAGGACGGAAGACGGGAGGCGGTTGATGAGGAAGCAAGCCGTGGAGAGAGCGTAGTTCCAGTACGGTTTGGGGACCTGCATTTGAAGCATAAGCGAGCGAGCGACATCAAGAAGGTGACGATTCTTGCGCTCGGCGACACCATTCTGTTGTGGAGTGTACGGACATGAAGTTTGGTGAAGAATGCCGAATTCAGAGCAGAGAGTGGCAAACGTATGGCTGGTGTACTCCCGCGCATTGTCTGTACGAATAGTGCGAATAGGCGCAGAGAACTGAGTGCGAGTCTCGAGGATGAAAGCCCGGAATACGCGGGGAAGTTCAGAGCGATCCCGAAGAAGATATAACCATGTCATGCGAGAGTAATCATCAATAAAAGTAAGAAAATAGCGATAGCCAGAAATACTAGTAACTTTGTACGGACCCCATATATCGGAGTGTACTAAAATAAAAGGAGCGGAGCTCCGAGTACAATGAGGGGGAAAAGAAGAACGGGGCTGTTTGCCCAAAATACATGTGTCGCAACGAAAAGCAGGGAGAGTGACGTCAGGAAGGGCCTTCCGGAGGACTGGAAGAGGAGCATGTCCCAGACGGCGATGTCAATCCGAAGAGGAGGTAGATGCGAGGACAGTAGGAGAGTCGTCAAGGAGATAGAGCCCATTCTGCAGCCGTCCTCTACCAATGATAGTCTGCGTCTGCTGATCCTGTATGAGAAAAGAAGAAGAAGTAAATGTCACTGAGTAATTAGAATCAGTAGTAAGACGACCGACAGAGAGTAAATTGAAAGGAGAGCCCGGAACATGTAGAGCCGAGCGTAGGAGGAGAGAAGAGGTGAGAGAAATATCAGCACATCCAGATACGGGAACCGACGCCCCATTAGCAACAGTAATATACTTCGGGTGAGGTGAAGACAAGTACTGTGGTGGCTTAACAGAGGTGATATGATGAGTGGCACCAGAATCAAGGATCCAGCGCGTGCCAGAGGATAGG
Source organism: Platanthera guangdongensis (assembly GCA_039583875.1). Lineage (NCBI taxonomy): Eukaryota > Viridiplantae > Streptophyta > Magnoliopsida > Asparagales > Orchidaceae > Platanthera > Platanthera guangdongensis. The sequence continues at coordinate 31,002,569 of CM077166.1, read as the reverse complement.
CAGGCGATACCTTCATTGGAGAGAGAGGCAGCAGAGGCAACCGAGGCAGGCGGACGGCTGAGCAAGCCATGAAGATGTTGGAGCTGAAGACGAACCTCGTCGAGCTCAGTACGAGAGGAGGCAGAGTCGGTAGTAGCAGCAGAGGCATGTGGACGAGGAGGACGACCATGTTTGCGAAAGCAAGTGGCCTCAAGATGACCAACTTTACCACAGAACGAGCATTGAGGCCTAGACCGGCCACCGCGACCCCGGCCGCGAGAGTCAGAGCGGCCACCACGGGCAGAGGGGGGAAGAGGTAGTAAGGGAGCAGGTGCCTGTTGAACAAGGGCCGGAGAAGGAAGTCCGGGAACATCCGGAGGCGGGGAGACTTTGAGAAGCATTGAGCACACGTCGGAAAAGGACGGTGTAACAGTAGAGGAGAGGATGTGAGCCCGGACACTGTGAAGATGAGGGGGCACCCGGGCCATCATCATGGCGATACCCACAGCTTCCTTCTGGGTACGTTGAGCAGCGAGATCTAGAGTGGGAGGCTGATGGTGGATCCAAGCCTCAACCAGAGACCGGGCTTGAGCAACAAAGGACGTCAAGTCGGTGGCGTCACTGCTGTCAAGGGCCTGGAGAGCGGTGATGATATCATAGAGATGGTGGAGACTATCTTTGCCGGAGTAGAGGGTGTGTAGTTCGTCCCACATGCCTTTGGCCGTCTCATGATACATGGCCAGACGATAAGATTCTCCATCAAGAGAGTTGAGGAGCCAAGTCTGCACACGCCCATCGTTGCGTAACCACTCCTCAGTAGGGACACCAATAACGGTCTGGGTCAGATGATGAAGGAATCCCTTGGACTGAAGGACCCGGCGAACTGAGTGTGCCCATTCCACAAAGTTCTTCTTGCCAGTGAGCGAAATTGTGGTGATCCGGAGCTCGTCTCGGACTTCCGGTATAGAGGCCGGGCGTTCAGGAGGAACTGCCGTACCGACGGAGTCTGCAGATGTAGACATGGAGGCCGCGGCGAGCTAGAAGGAGGCCGCAGCGAGCTGGAAGGAGGCCGCAGCGAGTTGGATGAAACCGCAGCGGGCTGGAGGCCGCAGCGAGTTGGAAGAGACCGCAGCGGGCTGGAGACCGCAGCAAGCTGGAGAAGACCGCAGCGGGCTGGAGGCCGCAGCGAGCTGAAGGAGGCTGCAGCGAGTGGGAGGAGGTCGCAGCGAGCTGGAGGAGACCGCAGCGGACTGGAGGCAGCAGCTAGAGGAAGCAAACAGGCTGCGGACTGGGTGAGGACGCGGCGACCTGGATGAGGTCGCGGCGAGCTGGAGGATGATGCGGGCTGGTTCAGGTCGCGGCGGTCTGGGCCAGACCGCGGCGGACAGGAGTGAACTGATAAGAGAGGACACGCCGGGGCTGACTTGCGAGCTGGCGGGCTGGCGAGCTGGCGAGCTGGCGAGCTGGCGAACGCAGCGCGAACGGCGGATGAAGGAGATCAAGGAGAGAGGTCGCTGAGGTCGCGCCGGACGGGAAGAGGCCGCAGCGGACAAGGGGAAGCAGTGGACCCCACAGGAGGGCTATAAAAGGAGGGGGGGGGGTCCTGAGGAGAAGGGAGAGGGGGGGGGGGGGGGGGGGGGGGAAGAAGTGGATCCACGGGAGAGGAAGCGGACAGGAAAAGTGAGGCCGCAGGAGAGATGCGACTAGAGGGTGCGGACTGGACAAGGGAGGCCGCAGAGACCGCAGGCTGCAGGTCGGACAGAAGAGGGAGTCCGCAGGAGAGTCGAACCTGGCTCTGATACCATGTAGAAATGGAGAAAGGCAACCTTGTATATATGTCCACTTGATACAAATACAAAGAATGAGTACATATATATAGATGAGAGAAAGAGAGAGAAAAGTCCTATACACAATGTGGGACTAAAGAGAGGAGAGAAAAAGCAATAAATGCTATACAAATGGGCCTAATGTTAAGTGGGCTTTTCCAACAGTGAGAAATGACAAGTTTTAGTCCTCTGGGGCTGATAATTTTAGGCGTGTTTATTCATTTGTTATGTTGTGAATTGTGATATAGCCTGATAAGAGTGTAAGAATTGCCGGTCATGCTGCAATGGCTTCTCCTTTGATTCCTATAAATCTGTGGCTAATGTGATTATGTCAACGATCAGCATTTGTTGTTTTATGACGCCTCAGGCCTTTAAAAAGAAGCATGCTTATCAGCGTGCTCTGTAATTTATCCCTTTTTAGGGGTTATTATGAAGACCTCCTTAGAAATTTATTCACATTTCACGCCGCTTAGGTCCCAACTTTGGCTGTGTTTGGCACAGCTTATCGCGACTTATTTGCTCTGGTGAGGTTGGACAAAAATAGCATTGTCATACCAAAATCTTATGCCTCAAACTAGTTTCTTTTTTGTAACATTTGTGATATCAAACATAAATTCTATGACAATGACGTTTCTGTCTAACCTCACAGGAGCAAATAAGCTGCGATAAGTCGCTCCAAACACAGTCTTAGTTGGAAGTTTTTGAAGGATCCAGTCTTATTAAAAAATTTGCATGGATCCATAATTTTGATGTCTGGTTTTCCGGTGATTTTATGTGCTGAACACAGTGTATTTGCGAATTCCAATTCTCGACTGCAGCCGAACAACATAATTAAAATGGCCTCAATTTCAATTCTTGCGGGAATGGAAATTGAGCGAATTTCAATTCATGTCTCCCAATTCCTTCCAAGTAAACGAGGCTTTATAGAAATTATTAGGTTGGTACAAATGATGTAAGTCTAGCAAAAAGAAAAGCATAATTTTGCTGTTGTTGCATAGGAGTGTAAAATGTTGTTCAATTAGGTTCAAATGTAAGTTTGTAAAATTATAGATTGTGCCCCTTCGTCGTTTGAAATAACAAAAATCTATTGTATAAGTTTGCGTTGTGAAAAATAGAGTTATTTTTATGCATGCATGTTGTGAAATACGAACTTATATGGGAGGTTTTTGTAATATCAAAAGATAGAGTGGTGCAGTCTATAATTATGCTGGTTATCCAACGGCTATCGCGTACAGGCGATGACCCGATCCAATGCTGCACGGAGGACTTCTTCGCACATTCGCACGGTGATTTCTTCGCATATGATTGGCGCTATATGTGTGTGTGTGTGTGGGACATTGTCACACTAAGGTTCTGTTTGGGGGGACTTATTTTCACCGGTCAAGCGGTCATGAACACATGAACCCGAACATAATTTAAGTTCAGATTCATGCGGTCATGACTGCTTGACCGGTGATAATAAGTCCCTCCAAACGGAGCCTAAGTTCTATAACCCTCAAATAATAATTTACTACTTAATGACTCAAAATATTTTCTAAAGATTTATTAGGCAATTTATCCAAGTTTCTACTGAGATTTTTAATGCAAGGAGCAATTTAACATTATTTTTTTATCATTTATAGTAAATTCATAGGCTCCATCTCTGAGTAGAGATCCTAACTATCAAATTTCCCTTCTAAATCCAATGGATGAAATAAAACATTAATTAAAACCCTTTAAATACCCTCCCATATCATCCAGTTCATGCATAACCCCTAACCAAGCCCTTATTCCTTTCGTTCCACACGAGAAACAAATTCTGATACCTCTCCCTGCCTGACGCATGCGTTGAAGACTTTACGCGGCTCCTCCACCTCCCTACAATGCATGGAAGGATTTGGATCCCCTGGAGTTCGTACAGACAACTGCAGGGTGGAGTTTTATCCATCTCGCGCGTTGGATTGAAATCCAACGAGCGAGATTTCCCGTTTTTTAAAATTATCTTAATTACTTTTTACTGTTCATTTTTTTGTCTTTTAGCGTCTGGATTCATCTCGCCGTAGGATTGGCGAGATGAATCGCTCCCGCGCGTTGGATCGAACTCCACCCTGGAGTTCTCCGTACGAACTCTAGGCGATCCGGATCCTGCATGGAAGGCCTCCCTAGGGCGGTGGCCGACCCTCTCCAAGCTTCTCCATCTCATTTTAAAGTCTTCTCTTCTCTTGTCAATGGTTCCTTTGTACAAAGCTGTGAATCCCCTTCCCCACCTAGCTAATTTTGAGATCATATTATGTTCATATTGTCTCCAAAGATTCTTCCATGGATTATAGGAAATATGCAAGAAAGAGAAAGACCCAAATGGTTGATGAGATGAGTTTTCTTTTTGCCCTAATTTTTTAAATATTTTAGGAATATATGACACTTAAAAATAACGGTCTTTATAAATTATTGTGATGATTAACTGCTTCTAAGTTATTGTGATGATTAACTGCTTCTAAGTTATTGTGATGATTAACTGCTTCTAAGTTATTGTGATGATTAATTGCTTAAAAATAACAATTCATTTGTACAAAAAATGCTTATAAGATTACAATATTTATTTACAGTCATATATTTCTTATCTTGGCTAAAGAACAAAGAAGGGTGGAGAGAGATTGTTCACCCTGGAGCAAAACGATTTGACATTGTTGAAATCGAAAATCGGTCTCCTGTGGAGATCATCCTTGGGGAAGGGGTGATCGCGCACCTACTTCGCTCCTGCAAGCAAAACAACAAGGGAAACAAGGAAAAACTGACCCAAGGGCTCGGCGGGGAGGACCCACCACACACCCGGAAGATCTTAGAGCGCTTCCCCTTCTTAGCCAAAGGCCGAGCTAAGGTATCCTCAGAAAGTGTTTGAGAGACGGAGCAAGAGAGCACAAGAAGCATGCTTTCTGAGGTACCCCTTGGGTCCTATTTATAGATTTCTGAAAACGGTCTGCAAATAGCCAACTCCCGCTGTCCTGAACGGCTATGTGCAGTCCAGGTTGGCCTGCCAACAGCGTAACTCCGCTGTTTTGAAAGGCTATGGGCAGGCCAGCGGGGGCAAAACAGTAAAAAGTACCTCATAGACCTGGGCGAGCTCGGCCACCCCTGAAGATCCTGCTCGTCTGCTGACTGCCGAGCTCCATAGGGCGATTGCGAGCTGGCTACTGTGCTCGCCCTTCGATTTTCCTTCATTAGTCAAGCTCAGCTCGACGAAGCCTGGGCTTAGCTCGGCGAGTGCCGAGCTCGGGGTCGACGAATGCCGAGCTCGGCCTTGAGATCTCTCTGTCGAGCTCGCCTGCTGCCTCCAGCTTTCTCTGTCGTGCTCGCCTGCTGCCTCCAGCTTTCTCTGCCGAGCTCGCCTGTTGCCTGGACGATCTGACCGGCCGGTCTGATTCTTGGCGACCTCACTCGCCAGATACGGGGTTGTACATACACTATAAATTACAAGCTTTAGCAACTAGAAAATATTACAAGTTAAGGACGAATGCTCATAATTATATTAATTATGAACACAAACATGAATTACAAGCTTTAGCAACTAGTAAATATTATACTAATTCTAAACTTTCAAAATCAAGTAACGGACGCGTTGTTGTTGCTATTATTTTTGATAATCACTTCTGCAACATATATTTGGTGATGACAAAAGTTCAAGTCCACTAATAAGATTGTTGCGCATTGTTGATTTTGATGAAAAGTTATCGCTTGACTATGTCTATGATGGAATGTATTGAGCAAGAAAAACAATTAAGTTGATTTTTAAAAATGTAAAGAGATTGTATAAGTCATATACACTAATTATCAAATATACATGAGATCGTCAGTTTCGTCAAATACTTCATTCTACAACTTATTTTTTTGAACCCTACATTCGAATATGATTAAGTCAACTACTCTAATAAATCTGAAGTTGTGCATGGTTTAATTGATCTTATTGAAAATAAAAACATCTGTAATAGATCATGAGTTGCAATGAATGAGATTAGCCTATATCATGATCAACTTGAAAGTTTTGGGAAGTCGATCACAATCAAAATATCAAAAGAAATGCAACTTGGTGAGTACAAAAATATAAATTTGAGTATATTATATTGTTTTTCAATAGTTTTAACTTTTATATCAAATTGATCTTTCATTTTTTTAGATGAATGACGAAGGATGTTTGATTCTAGTGCTCCTCAATTACAAAAATTGACTTTTTGTACACTTCGTCAAACTTCTTCCTCCTCTAGTTGTGAACGAAATTGGAGCATCTTTCAGCAAATTCATACAAATCAAAAAAATCATCTCGAGCATCACAGGCTTAATGATCTTGTGTATGTTTGCTACAACTTTAATATGAGGGATGAGTTGTATGCTAAATTAATCATTTTACATATTAAATTGTATTGTTATACTGTTATATATTAAATTCTTTAATGTCTTTTGCATTGTAACGTTTTGTAGGACATTTTAAAAAAAGGCATGATCCTCTTGATTATACAAGCATTGATTTAGTGGATTTTTGGATGGTTGAGGAAGAGCCGGCTCCAGAGCTTAATTATAATAATTTGGAGAGTGAAATATATGGGAAATATGCAATACCAATTGATCGAGAAGTACAAGCTAGTGATCAACAAAATGAATCAACTAATGGCAAGTTTTTTGTATATATAATTATTAATATATATATATACATATATGATAAATTGATTTGTAAATCTTTTTTACTTCCATGTAATATTATTGTTTTATTTCAAATTTGATTATGCAGATGCAGATGATGTATAACATACAATATTCTGGAACAAGTCGATCTTGAAGCTTTTGGAGTAGAACCATTTGGTAGATATGACTTAGATTTTTGAAAGAGTGCAGCGACTTAACTTTAGTAGTTTTTGTTGTTCATTTATGATGCATCTCATGATCTTATCAGTTATTTACTTATCTTAATTAGTTTCACAAAATTATATTGGGCTAACTATGCAAATGTAGTTAACCTCGGTTCAACCCCGGTTCAATCGGTTCAACCTTGAACCTCCCCGTCTTCCGGTTCAATGTTCCGTCTGGTTTTGAAAACCTTGGTTAGCACAGTTACATTATCCCAGATACAAGTCAAATCTCTCTAAGATAAATGTATTATCTCGGATACAACTGCATTATTTGAGAGACAATGATTATCTCAGAAACAAGAATTTCTCAATTACTACTAAAATAGCTTACAACTCAAATAATTTCAAATACAACTAGAGTGTCTCTGATACCACTCAATTATCTACAATACAACCAGATTATTACCACTCAATTATCTACAATACAACCAGATTATCACAATGACAAATGTCAAAAACAACTACACTAAACCATAAACACTGGATTTTTGAACGTTATCATTTCATATGCTATTGTCTCTAAGATAATGTCGTATTTAGGATTTCTGATGGACAATTAAAATGATTCGCTATAAAACTAAAATCAACTGAACAAAAGATTCACCTTAAACAATTGTTGAATGCCACGGAAGATTCTGAAGATGGTCAGTAAACTTACCGAGAAGAAAGCCAAGAAGAACTCACAGCGAAGCTTTGGATTTTTGTATCTGGATGACAAATGATATGGCGTTTTCCATGATACAAAAACAAAGGATTTCCGCCTCCATGTGTCAAAATCCCATAAGCCCCGAACACAGATCTGTGTTCGGACCCCCAAACATAAAAATTTCACACTCATCAGTGTTTTTCTCCTACCACCTCCAAAATTAATGAGTAACATGAGTAAATAATTATCATAAATGAAAAATACTTATTGATAATAAGAACAAATGCAATTCACAATTGGACACTGATGTTTACAAAAAATAACTGTGCACTATTACAAATTTATATGAGAAGATCTGGTGGCCGTTGAATTCCCATTAACCCATCATAAGTTAAAAATCATATCAATGGATCACCGTTGAATTCCCGACAAGTCGAAATATACCAAATTAAACAAAGCCTTTCAAGAGGTGGTGGTTATCAGTACAAATAAGGTTCCTGATACAGAATAAATTTCAGAGGATTTATGATTTGCATGCATTTAATTTGTCATAAAAATAAATTTTCATAAGAGAGCGGCTCAACTGAAATAAGCTCAAAGCTTGGCATACTGCTTTACAATATCTTCAAAGCCCTTCATCTCCTTTGAAGATGGTAAATTGCTTAGGAGTGTGACCCTAGATGTCGATACCAACGCTATCTTTTTTGCTCCGGAGGTCGAAGGGTCCGCCTTCCATAGCTGCACCTCCCATACCTTTATACATTGGGCAAGAAAAGCTTGTCATTTGAGTTATTGTGGCAATTGTAAACAAAATATCAAGTAATTCAGCTAGAATAAGCACGGAGGCGTGGAGGGATTTCATTATAACCAAGATCCTTGTATATAACTAGGTTTTCTACTAAGGCTCTGTTTGGGATGGCAGTGACGCTGGAAAAAGTATTGATGACATCAGAATAGTCCAGAATGTTATATTGAAAAAGTTATAGACTAATTGAAAAATCTTCATTTAAGTGCTTTTCAAAAAGAAGTTTGGTATTTTTTGTTTAGAAGAACAACTTTTTAGGTTACCGGCAATGAAAATTCTACTCATCTTTTTCCATAAATTTTCTAATGAAGATGTCCAGGAGATTTCTAGGTTGTTCACTTTCATTCTCCTTTGAAGGACGCGATGTTGACTGGGATGTTTGTGTTCTAACTCTTCTGCAAAAAGATTAGTTTGTACACATGAAAAGGATGATTTTAAATTGTGCAATATCCTATGATCATGGACAATTATGCTCTCTTTTTTTAATTGTGAAATACGAAAAAATAGCTCCCTTTACTTTATAATGATCTTTCCTTGTTGCTAATTGTTGAAGCCGGGAAATTTTATATCTCAACATTTCGGATCAATGCATCCTAAGGTTACTGGTCCGACAGTCGGGCTAAACGGATTGAAGGGCAAAGACAAAGAGACTAAGGGAGCACTAAAAGTACCTTAGGCGCTGCGGCAGGAAGGTTCTACTACGTACCCGGATGCTTAGAATAAGCTTTTCCTCCACAACCATGATTGGTCGAGCAGGGTACAAGGATGAGACTAGCTTGGTGAGTAACTAAGACAGTTAGACAGATGGTCACTAAGGGGAATGATCACGATCTCACAACCCAAGTCTTCAGAAATGAGATTTAAAAACTCAGTCAAAAGCTATGAAGCACGGATACTTCCCCGAAGGCAGTGTACCCGTACCGGATACGTATCCGGTACCAGTACGTACCCGATACTCAGTGGATACACCTATGTGGACACACTTGGACTTAGCACATCATTCTGCATACTGTGATAGGAGTCTGTTTTTCTAAAGTAAATAAATGTTGGCTCTATGCTAAGAAGCGTTGGTAAGTCCAATTAAGTTGTGTATCTGTACTGAGTATGTTTCTGGTATCAGTACCTTTGTGTTACAAGTACGTGTATTGATTATTGAACGTGTTGATTCAACACAAGTTATTAACAAAACGACTAACTTATTTTTAGACTAACCAGAGATTGAAGATGTTGATCTTCAACAATAAAGAAGAAAAAAAAACTGATAAATAACTTAAGTTTAATTTTATCTCTTTTGGTTAAACATATAAGATGTTAAATTTTGTAATATTTACGAATACTTAATGTTTGAAAACTTCATGTTATGTTGCATTGATTTGTGAACTTGTATTTCAAGTTATGATTTATGTTTTAATGTTTCGATGTTTTAAGAACTATTTATTACACTTGTGATATATAAATATATATTATATTTGTTATAACGTATCATGACGTACTCGTATCCTTGTTTTTAAAATTTTGTCGTACTTCCGTACCGAGTACGTATCGTATCCGGTACCCGTACCCGTACCGGTGCTTCATAGGTCAAAAGTCTCAATCTTTGTACCTCTGTGGTCCTATTTATATGGAAATTCAAGGGGGGAGGGGGTTTTATTTATAAACCACCCCACCCGGCGACTATACAATTATGGGTGGATCTTGCATGGCTTGGGAGAGTATTCCCCCTGGTCGCCTACCTGGCGAGTATGCAAGTGGTGTTCGCTCATACTCGCTCATGTTTTCTTATGTCTTGAATGTTGACTTTGACTCATATTTTGACTTGTTGACTTTGACTTCTATCTTGATTGGGTTCACCCTCGATGAATATGAGTTGTAAACAATCCCTGCTCTTTGTGAGCGGCGTAGGAGCTCGGAAAGAAACATCCAACCCTTATTTGGCGAACTGCTTTGAGCGAGTATCTGGACTACTCGGAACTCCTAGCCGACTCCTGACCTCTATAAATAGAGGAGTGGCTCTTTCTTGTGGCACTTTCTCTAAACTCGCAAGAGATATCACCGACTGCTGAGAAAGATCTTGAGGTGAGCATGGCCGAGCTGGAGGGATTCCTGAAGTCTAAAGCTCTGAAACGGCCCGTGAGGGCGACGATGTCGTCGGGCTTCCTCCGCCGAAGAAGAAAAAGTTGGTGAAGAAGAAGAAGACGCTTGCCTTAAGAAGGATAACCCGCCGCCTGCTCCTAGGAATGTCGCCGCGCCGACTACCGAACCGGGGATCCCTGAGAGTACTCAAAGAGTGCTCGACCAGATAGGCCTTGGCAATGAAGTGGAGCAACCCGCTCCTGAGTCAGATGGGCTTTGGGCAATTTGCAGTGCACTCATTGTCAATGATGACGATGCATTTGTACTGCTGAATTTGTGTCTTTTCCCGAGCTTAAGAATGACACAATGTAGGATAAAAAGAAGTGATCGTCGTTAATTTAAGGCTCACAATTGTCATAGACTTGGAACTTCTTCTTGTTATCTATCATCTTCATATAGCCTTCCACCTTCAGTTATACTCACTATTTGTCAAGTGAAAAACACATGGATATATAACTGCATTTGATACATCAGTGGCACTTGGATTCATGTGACTTGATGGGTTTCCATGAATCGTTGATAGTCAGCCTTGACTGATAGTTAGGGTAATTGATTCTTTGAGCCACCGAATTTTTGATTGTGGGAATGCTTGTCTGAACTGCTTCTATTGTGTTGCCCAATTTTGAAACTTTTTGATATTGGGCAATACCCTCCCTACATCAGTTCTTGAAAATCTTCTACAGCTCTCTTCTCAATGGTATGGACCAAGAAAGGTAATGAAGTAATGAAATCATATCGAAAAATTCTCATTATCCTCCAGTCATAATCTGTCAACAAACTGTGATCATAGTAGATTATCATCTTCTCAGGGGTCGAAATGTTCTTGCAACGCATTATACTCCATTTAAAACTCATGCACCAAGCATTTATGGTGACTTTGTCATGTAGCCACATCAAGATAACTGAAATGTTTGTCTACTTTATTAAATTTTGTCGGTCACGCGGAGGGCTCCTCTTTCAAAATATGCTTCCACCACAAGGATTTGTTGACGGGGAGCTTCAACAGAATAGAATAAGGTATCCGCCTTGGCAAAACAATTTAACAAATTTTTGACTTCAAGACTTCCATTAAATCTCATTCTTGATGTGATATTAGTTTGCAGCTGGGTAGAGCTTGTAGCATCCTTGTTGCGGGTCACCCGGTTTTCCTCCCGTCCAGAGAATCAGACCGCCTAGATCGGAGTTGGATCGGACAGTCAATGAAAACTCAGCAATAATGACAATTGACTTTTTTTACCGTGGAAAACCCGAAAAGAGTGAAAAATCAAATGACCGGATTTGTGTTGGGCCAAAATCCACTATTTAGCTTTGAGTTTACAAGTATTGGAGGTCTCCTTAGATGGTGACATGTCATCTCTTTGTTACAAGCTTTGAATACAGAAAGAATGAAAAAATAAACTAAATTCACGAAACTTGGATGAGTGCCTCCACTAAGCTTGGATGAGTGTGTCCACGAAGCTTGGATGAGTGTGTCCACGAAGCTTGGATGAGAGCATCCTTGTAGAGAAAAATGTTGAGTCCTTGATGCCTTGAAGTGTCTTCATGCGAGCATCCACGGGAGCACTTTCCAGTGCCCCCTCCCGAGCTCACAAAAGCGTCCAAGTGAGCGTCGGGTGTTGTGCACGCTAGAGAGGGTGCAGAGTGAGTTCCAAGTAGAGAAACGATATAAGTCTCACTTCTTGTCGGAAAACCTCAACGCTCTCTCTAGTCTTCAGAGTTGCTTCTTCTCAAATGAAGGCATGAGGGTCTTTTATAGTTTTCTGGAGGGACGTGTTGGTAATTGCGTCGGGCTGGATCCTGAGCTAGCGAATGACGTCGCTCCGTTCCGATCACCTGGATCGTCAATTTTCATGAAAAGACAGGTGTGCCCCCCGGGCAGTCTGGGCAGCCCGGGTAAGGTGCCTGACGACGGTGGCGGCCGACAGTGGACGGCGGAGGTCGAAGACGACGGAGGCGGCCAGAGGCTGCGGTGGCTGCAGGGGGGCGGGCTAGCACTCGCCGGCGCGCACGTAGGCCACGCCCGCATAAGCCGGCCGTGCGCAGGGCTCCGCGGTCGTACGGGGAAGGGCCGCGCGCGGCCGAGCGTGCGCGCGCACTTGGCTTCGCTCCCCTTTCGGGGTGTTTTTGGGGATTTGAGACGTGCGCGGCTTGGTGTGCACGGCTCGCTCGATCGGGTTGGCTCGCATCCATGTTCTTGGTCGAAATCTTCCCGATTCGACTTAGAAAAATTAGGGGGAATCCCATCAATCCTCCTTGGTAGTAGCATTGAACCTCTCGGTATGATTCTTCATTTTAGTGGCGAAGAATTCACAGAATTGAAGTCAGTCGATAAGTAGCCAGTTGAATATGAGTTGCTAAGGTAGGCTCTTAACTTCCCTTGATAGGAGTCATAATCTACGCCAAATCCTCCAGGTCTTACATGTTGAAAGTTCCAAATTTTATGTCCAGGAAATCTACCTGCCATTAAGGATGTCTTGCTCGTCACATGTTATGTTACAGCCTCCCGAGATGATGAATGATGAAGTTCAGTTGAGAGAGAGAACAAATGATGTTGCAGAAGCTGAAGAGGATCAAAGAACCCACCTCAGATACCATATGGCGAGGTTGCAAAATTAAAAGAGTATTGGACTGCATTTTAGGATATGGTGAACTGTTAAGTTTTGCAAGCCCATATAATGGACACATGCCTGCTAAAGGTGGAAAGATTGTACCATAGGGTTTGGCTAAATCCACAGAAAAGAAGGAAAATCAAAAAATTATTGTGTCCCAGAGAAGCATTAGGAAAGGCCATGACCTTATTCATAACTAAATATCATACTGAGAAGAAAGTTGATTTAAAGGAAAAAAGGATAAACTGAAATACAAGCAAACCTAGGATCCGTTTGGCACAGCAGTTCTATGAACTGGACGCATGACCTCACCTGAAGAACTCACCCACTTTTTTGTTGAAATCCCCCCGCGGTCATAACTCATAACAATTGTCTAATCAAACACATTTTATGGCGATAATGTTTTCGTACAAACTCACCGGAGTAAAAACGTTGTGGTAAGTGGTAACTGACCATTAATCTAGTAAGAAAAATGTTGAAGCCGGGAAAATCCCAACTCCAAAATATTCGGGTCAATGCAGCCTAAGGTTACTGATTCTGCGGTCCGACGGAACACTTCGGATGGCTAGCACGAGAGAGAGAAATTATTTATAAGCACACCCCAAGTGCTCCAGCAGGGAGGTCCCACCAAGTACCCGGAAGTTTGGAAGAAACATCCCCTCCGCAACCAAAAGGTTGGGCAAGGTACTAGATAGACATGGACTTCGCGAGTATCAAGGGCTACTCTTCCAAAGTGTCCCCCCTGTGGATTTTCACTCGCGTGAGTATCAAGGGCTACTCGTCTCTGCTCGTCCAAGCTCATCTCTGCTCACCCAAGCTCGCCTCTGCACCCCTCTGCTCGCCTCTACTCACCCAAGCTCGCCTCTGCTCGCCCAAGCTCGCCTCTAGGTTTGCAAATAGGCAACTCTGTAGGCACTTCTGATCTCGACGAATTACGGGTTATACAGAAAGAATAAAAAAGCAAATATAGATTAATAGAAGTAAATTAAACCAATTTATGATCTATCCAAATATAATAATATATGATAAATATCCAAATTTATTGGAAAAATTTCCAATTTTCCTTCCAGCTGCTTGATCTTCAGGAAGTTGGCCCAAACATGTGAAGCACGCATTAAAAATTTAAAATGCACTATATCACGTGCCAAAGAGTATAGATATCCTTTCTTTTGTAGGCTTTTTAGTCCACTCCAATCCCTTTATTCAATCATCAGAGAGGTATCTTATACGCATCCAAAAGTAGGAATGTTCATACACTTTCTTGCCAGAATAGATCATAAAAATCCTAATGAACATAAAGAACAGATCTGATGGGGATAGACAGATATGCCTACTCTTAGACGTACAAACTGAATATTTTCTTTTGAAAACATGTCTAGAAGCTAATCAGTTAAGTATGGAACAAATAATTTTCTTTTGTTTCTGCAATGACATTTACTAAAACATATTACAACCTGCATGTAGAAAACTGAAAAACAAAAAGAAGAACAAAGAAGCTATAATGAGCATGATGAAGTAGCCTAATCTGTCAAGACTCGAGTGAACTTCAAAGCTTTGGAATCCAGCTAGGTACTATTTGTTATAATGATATCTTCGCAGATATGTTGTCTTACAACCCCTTTGGCTGCTTGTAGTAGAAATTTATTCTCAAAAACTGTAATTTTGTTTTCATTCAATGAGTGCAGAAAAGAAATCAGCCCTTTTGAGAGATTTTGAAGGTGTTTGCAGAGTTTAAACTCCAATTTGCTTTCTAACTACATCCAACAAAAGGATGAAATTTACTGAATTCATGGTCTTGCGAAAACGTGTTACAGATAAACAAATAAAGAAAGAAGATCACACAACGCTTTTGACCGTGGAACTGTTGAGTTTATATATTACTCAGCAATACAAATCAATTCTTCAACCAAAGCACAAAAAAAACCACAAATAAAGCCGAAATAAAAATACACCCCAACATGGCAACATATGCCATTTCAAGCCTAACGGAGGGTCAACTTATCAAGCTTCAAACAATACATTCCATACGTACATGCGACGAATTTGGTGCTTAAATAACAAATATCTGCTCCTCATTTGGACTTTTAATTTTGAAATAGCAAGTGTATTCAAATAGCAGATAATTCATATTACCCAATGTGATCATGATGTCGAAAAATTAGGTAGCAATATCCATCATAGCAATTGACTGATTACACTAATACTCACCCAACACAATGATTTAGGCTCTGTTTGGCATGGTGGCGGCGGTCGTAAACGCATGTGTTAAATCGTCATTCGTTAAGGATCACCTAACAAAATCATCTCTTTGAACATAAAAGTGGATGAAGATCCTTAGGTTGGCGTTAACGAATGACAATTTAACCCTCATGTGCATGACCGCCACCTTCCATGCCAAACGGAGCCTTAGGTTCTGTTTGGCACGGTGGCGGCGGTTGTAAAAGCTTGTGTTAAAGCGTCATTCATTAAGGATCACTTAACAAACATCATCTTTTGAACATAAAAGTGGATGAAGTTCCTTAGATAGGCATTAACAAATGACAATTTAACCTCCATGTTCATGACCGCCGGCCGTGCCAAACGGAGCCTTAGAATAATAATTAACCCTAAATCCTAATCATCAACTAGCGTAGTGTAGAAATAATTAAGTTGTTGAGACTGGTGATTTCTTCAATACTCGTTTCATGTGACTATTAGATGATGATGATTTCGATCTAATTGCAGCCTTTTATTTTTTCCTTTAATTAAACTCCATTTTACCAGTTCTCATCATCAAAATTGCTTAATATTCTATAAACAATGTTCATGGCTAGGGAATTCAAGATCAAAGGAGGAAAATGAGAAGGAAAATGCTGCAATCGAAAGCATTTACCTGAATTGTTTTGCCTTTCTGAATAGGGGTAGCCTCGATCTGAACGAGCTCGCCAAGGCGGGCGGCCCTGATGTGATTAGTAGAAAGATGGACGCCGGCGATGCGATGGAAGCCGGAGGCGATATAAGCGCCCATGCTCGCCATGCCCTCGGCAATCAGGGCCGTCACGCCGCCGTGCAGAACCTTGAACGGCTGGTCGAGAAAGAAAGCGACTCAGCAATTTCCGAGGAGCAAGACGTAATTGAGTTAGGAAGTTTGACAAACACGCAGAGAAACAACACCTGGCAAGATGTCTCGGTGACGGTGAGGTGTCCGGTGAGCTTCTCCGGCGAGAGGAGGTCGTATTCGAAGCCAACGGCGTGGAGCGGGAAGTCGAGCGCCTCCGTCTTGGGAACCGGAGGGGATATCTCGGTCATCTCTGTTGCTCGGCGGCGAGTTGGAAATCGGGAGAGTGATTTGTAGTGGTATGCCGAGTTAAAATAGAAAATATTCAATAGCGAGGCAGCGAGCAGCTCACCAATTAATGCGCACAAAATATCTAACCATCAATTTCACGCAAGTTAAAATAGATCTCTGAATTTTCTACTTAAAAAAAGATGTTAAAACAGTAATTGGATTGGCTCGCACCCCCAAAATCTCCCATTTTTCGCGCTTTTTCGAAATACGCCTTGTACGTGCAATTTTCAGGAAGTGTTTCAACAAGAAAGTTACATCGATCTATAAACTTTTGAACAATTTTCCTGAAATTGCACGTAAAGGCGTATTTTGAAAAGGCGCAAAATCATTTATTTCCAAAGTACGCCTTGTACATGCATTTTAGGAAAAGTGATCAACACAATTGGATCTCGTCGAATCACAATTTCGTGTTGAACACTTTTCTTGATATTGCATGTCAATACGTATTTCAAAAAGACTTGATAATTTTTGCGACAAGTAAAATTGCGGGTTGCTAACAATTACCTAAAAAAAAGGCCTTTTAACTTTTCTTCTGTTTTGTGAATGGAAGCTTCACTCAATTGAGAAAAGCTAGTTCATGGATTCAATTCTTATCATCTGTGAGTTTGATTTATTTAATAATTTATTGTTTGATTGATTATTGTTTAATATTATTAATTTAATGATTCTTATACATTTACTATTAAAAAACTTTTCATCTACTTTTTTATGGAATCGGCAACATTGATCATGTATATCAATAATATTTTTTAAAATAATTTAAATTTAATTTTTTATAAAATTTAATAAAACAAGTTAAGAATAATTGCGCACATCTGTATACAACCGAGTTTAATGAAATTTTTGGATAGTAATGCAAGCAGGAAATAAGATTCATGCTGTAAAATTGAATAATGTTGCATTTTTATAATTTTTTGAGATGATTTAAGGACTCTAATGTCAATTTAAATAAACATTGATAATTTCATTTTGTTAATTTTCTTTTTAAGAAACTTTGGCTATGCTTAGATACACTCTAGAAGTTAGAGCGACTGATATTTTGTTATTTCAGTAATACAGAAGTTACGAGTTCTATTTTTTTTAATGATAAAAAAATGATGCAAATTTCTTAGCTTAGAAGTCAACAAAATGGTTCCCTTTCTAATAAATCACTATCACAGCAGATTGGCTTTCTTAGTTAAAACTCTTAATGTAGAAAAAATATTAAATTGCTATTTTAAAAAATTAATATTATTAATATTCATCTCACGGCCACATAAGCTCCTCACTATGGCGATTCTGTTAAAATGGATGAAAAAGTTAACTAGAACTTATTTATCCAAAGTTGAAACTTTTGAGACTGTTTTCAAGCTTTTTAAATTTTAGGATCTATTTCAACTCCCATCTAAAATTAAGGAGCCATTTAAATATTTTAACTAAGGCTTCGTTTGGGGGACTTATTGTTATCGATCAAGCGGTTACGGCCGCATGGACCGGATCTTAATTAATGTCCGGTTCATGTGGTCGAAACTGCCTGACCGATGAAGATAAGTCCTCCCAAACGGAGCCTAAATCATATAGTTTTAACTTCTTGGTAAATATTGTTGTGAGTTATTCGGTTTTTCCTTGGTCCGGAGAATTGAACCGTCTTAGCTCAGAATTGAACTGAGTGCGGAAACGACCAAAGAAAAACAACAACAGATGACAATGAGTTTTTTTTGACATGAAAAATTTTGAAATGGTGAAAAATCATGTGGTTGGATCTGTGTCAGGCCAAAATCCACTATTTTGTTAGGTTTACAAGAGTTGAGACAATTCCTCGGAGGGTGACATGTCACCTCTCTGTTACAAGCGCGGAGAAAACAACTGAGAAAAAACTAAGTCCTTTGTGTCTGGGTGGAAGCGCTCCGCTGGTGAAAATTTCTAAGTTCTCCGAGTCTCAATGGAAGCGCTCGGTGGAGAAAATTTCTAAGTTCTCGGAGTCTCGATGCAAGAGCTCATATTGAGCTGGAGCCTTGATGAGAGTGCTCATTTCGAAAAGGAAAAGCTGTGTTCTTGAAGTCTCGAGACGTCTTCGTGCTTCAGAGGGAGCAAAGAGAATTTCGTGCGGAGGAACGATCTAAGTCTCACATTCTCGCCAGAAAACCTCAGAGCTTTTTCTAGCATCTGTAGTTGTTTGTCTTCAAATAAAGGTTGAGGGATTTTAATAGCTTTTTGTAGGGATATGATGGAAATTGCACAGGGCTGAAATTTGTGTTAGCGATTAGCGTCGCTATATTGCGGTCACTTACATCACCAATTTTAGCGAAATGACGAAAGTGCTCTACGTGCGGTCCGGGCAGCCCGGGCAGGTTGCCCGGCGGCAGAGGTGGTCGGAAGCGGCCAAAGGTGGAGGAGGAGGACAGCACCGGCGGCGGAGCTGTGCGCTCCTGCGCTGTGCGCGGGAACGCGTGCGCCCTCCGGAGACGCATGCGCGCCCGCACTGTGCGCGGGAACGCCCGCGCCGCGCCGGGGACGCGCCCGCCGGGGACGCGCGCGTGACCGCCGGGAACGCGCACGCAGGGAGCATGAGCGTGTGCCACACGGGTGCGCTGTGCTGAAGTGTACGTGCCTGGTTCCACCCCCTTTTTTCAGGGTAGTTTTGGTATTTGGGTGAGTGCGGATAGATGCGCGTGACTCGTTCGGACGGGATTGTCTTCCCGTCATGTCTTCGATCGAAATCTGCTCGGTTTAATTTAGAAAATTCAAGAAAATCTCATTAAATACCAAGACAACTTTTAGAAATAAATCATAAGATATGTGAGAAAGTTTTAGCCAAAAGAAGTAAACACATGTAAAAGAATGATATTTATCATTAAAAAATGCAGGTTTAAATATGATTTGTAGTACAATTGTCTTACTTTTTACTTGATTTTTAACAAAAAAAAAATATATTATTATGCTATTCACATTAAATTGTTTTTAAGAAAACCTCCCCCATAAATTATCCAAAAAATTGAGTGTCTCATATTCTTAAACATTGATGGAGATTAGTTTTGTAAGATTATTGTGAAATTGTGTATCTAAACTCTATATAAAGTTGTTTATTTGGGATTAGGAAAAGTAAGCCAAGAGGTATTAAAAAATGGGGTTGCATATAATAAATTGCAACCGGATTGAGAGGAAAATGACATTCACATCCTAATAAATTGTAGTGATGTGTGCTGTTAATTTGTGCCCAAATCGCAATTGCACCTAAAATTTATGCTGTAGCTTGGGTAAGATTCTGATTTTGCGGTATGGTACTATTTTTTTACATGCTAACAATTCTCTGCCTCCATTTCGGCGCAATAGCCTAGCGAGCGGAGCTTTGCCGCTGTTTGCGAACCCGCTTCCCCTTGTTGAAATTTAGAAGAAGAAAAAGCGAAGAAAGAAAAGTGGAGAGGGTAGTTAGCACAAGGAGTGCATTGTTTCTCAAAATGGTATTTTGACTGATACAAATGTTGGGTTTTATTTAGGTTTTAACCAAATGATAAAAACAACTAACACTAGTAGAAAAATATTACAGGAGTTAATAGAAGAGATGCCTTGCACTGTACTCAAAAATATCCCATCTGTATTTTACTTCATTTTCTTGTTAAAATGAGGCTCAACTTTATATGGTCTTGTTCACAGCTTTGCATGATGAGGCTTAGCCATTCAACATCCTTCCCTCCGGTTTGGATCTCAGGTGGCATTCGTCTTCCTTCCCAGCCTTCGCCGAAGTCCCAAACCGAGCCTTAGGCTCCGTTTGGAGGAACTTATTTTCACCGGTCAAGCGGTTACGATCACATGAATCGGTCCTTAATTAAGATCTGGTTCATGCGGTCTTAACCACGACCGGTGAAAATAAGTCTCCTTAAAAAGAGCCTTAGTCCACAACCTATTCCAGTCCCGACATCTTCATTTTCTCATCTAGGGCGCTACACAAGCCAACCAAACACCTTCTATCTGCCCCATCTGAACGTGCACTAGAAGCGTCACCAGACGCCGACATTACGTCCTAGCTCTAGGATCACACTCTCAAGTCTCAACTATGCATTATCATTCACAAAGCCTTTACTTGTGGATGGTCTGTAACGACCTAGGGAGGACCCCGAGCCCCTCCCAGCCCACCAGCAGCCCATGGAGGACCCATGACACCACGATGGTACAGCCGGAATCTACAAGGCCTGCAGGCCGTACACCCCAAAGCATCTCTGACCTGTTTATCAGCACGGTGCATTGTTGTCACGGGGTCTCGAACCCGCAACCTTGGTAAGAAAGAAGCCTTTAATAGCACTCTCCATCACCAACTGAGCTGCACCGTGCTGATAAACAGGTCGGAGATGCTTTGGGGTGTACGGCCTGCAGGCCTTGTAGATTTCGGCTATGTACCATCGTGGTGCCATGGGTCCTCCATGAGCTGCTGGTGGGCCGGGCGGCGCTAGGGGTCCTCCCTAGGTCGTTACAAAAAAAGTGCATTTTTGTAACCGAGGCGTTATATTCGCCGTTCTCGCTCTGTGATGCCCTAGCATCAAACCGAATCGCCGCGGATACGAGTGAATAGGGTTGCGGGTTAGATGCGAATGGGGTTGCGACCCACCCCGTCGTCGCCGACTTTTCCTCCGCGTGGAAGAGGCGTGAAAGGAGGTGTGAGGCGTGCATGAAACGATTTTGAGGCGGGTTAAAGTCGCAGAGGAGGGATTGCATATCGCGATTTTGAGGCGGGTGAATAGAGTAGGAAACGATGAAAGCTATATTAATTAAGCCCTAATCCGGCCAAAAGACAAAAAATACCCCAAAGTTAACCCACAAAAACTGTTTTTATGAGTGCATTTTGCGATTTAAATGTTACACCATGAAGTCATTAGGGATTTCCTTATATAATAAAGATAATAGAGTTGTCTTATGTTCACCATGGTGTTGTGAACACCCTTTCATGTACTTGTATATATATTACCTTATCTCTTGTGAATAGAATATTGATTTATTGTATTCTCCTATCAATTTTTATCGGTCAAGCGGTTACGATTGCATCAATCAGATCTTAATTAAGTTCTGATTCACTCGCTGATAACCGCTTGACCGGTGAAAATAAGTCCACTCAAAGAGAGCCTAAATACTGTAGCGATCACACAAGCCCCAAAAATGGATGAAGGTACTACATGGTTCCCCTTCCCCAGTAGTATAACTTCACGAGTAATTTTTAGGTCATGACACCTGACCATGAGAAAGGTCCTGCACCAATGAGGAGTCTGCAAAGGAGGCGGGGCCCACGCAGTTGTGACTTGTGACATACACTTTTGCGCGGGCCCCTCGTCATTTCAGTCCCCTCATTAATTGTCCTGACCATGCTTATGATCAGAAGTCTTGACCTAAAAATTTTCCATAACTTCACAAGCATATCTGCCATGTCCTTGCAGGTTATGATTGTTGTCTCATAGCTAAATTAGCTACAGCCAATCACCTCAGTCCGCTCTTCTTTATCTGGTTAGACTCCATTTATTCATCGGCAATAATCGGATTAGGTGAGTCAACATTTCTTTAACCTGCACGTGCCTTCAACTTCACGAGTAATTTTTACGTATGCCCCTCGCACGGCTAGAGTGCCGTCCGAGGGAAATCACTGTCGTGCTCTTACACATCAAATATCATGCGAGTGATCTGATGTGTGTGTGTGTGCACAGATCACGTAGCGTACGGCGTTGTAGCCGTGTGTGCGCGTACCAAAAAATTACTGCAACTTCAGGGCCACCTCAATGGAGGTGTGACCAGACTTTTAGCAAAATCAATCATGTACATGATAAATTGAATGAATTAATGATGGGGTTTCCCATGAATTTTCTAAGTCGAATCGGAGAGGTTTTCGCCTTTTCGGCCAAAAACACAAGAGTAAGCAGACACGGCCAGACGAGCCGCGAGCAAAAAGCCGCGCTCACCTAAAATGCCTAAAAACACCAGAGAAGGGGACAAAACCGCACACACCCCTGCCAGAGCACCGGGACAGTGTGCGCGGACTCAGCCTTTTGTTATTAGGAACCGTGTTTGTCGCATCAACGCGTAGAGTGACATCCATCTCCTATTGGAGCAAAAATACGGTCCGCCAACCGGACCATCCTTCAGATCCCACCAATCAAACACATTAAAAACCTGTAATTTTGTGGGGTCCGCGGTGCACAGTAAATCTGTGCATCATGGCCCCACCGATTCACAGGTTTTTATTGTCCGAGCGGACCTTCCAAAAAAAAATTTCCTCCTATTGGATAGACACAAACTCAGACTTTTGTGATTGTTTTTTGGGATATTCCCTCCCTCTATCCAACTTTATCTATGTAGAGTAAAAATACCGTCCGTCATTGGGATCTTTCTTTAGGTCCCCACCAATAGAAACCCGAAAATTTGTGGGGTCCACAGTGCATGCTTTGTATAGATGACTTTTTTTTCAGTCCGCCGAGCGGACCTTTCTAAGGTCCACTCAGTCAATCAAAATGTGTGATCAAGTGCGGGTCACACCTACGATGCAAGCAATCTGTGTGTGTGTGTGTGTGATAAGTTCAAAAGGCTTGTTACCTTGAGGAAAGTTTCAGTTCACCGGATCTATAATCACTTTTTCATGTCATAATTCTTTACAAACAAATCAAACCCTACATTATATCCACAAAGGCTCTCTTTGCAACGGTTGTGGCAGCGGAAAAATAGTGATGATGAATTAATGTTAAGATTTGAATGACTATAAAGTAGTGATACGAAATGGAGCAAGAAGAGAACAAAAAAATAAGCATGAAAACATAAAAAACTCATTTTAATTTTGGACGGTGTTATTGACAAACCTATTTACTTAATGACAGCCTAATGTTAATGACAAATTGCAAAAATAAATTAAAATAACAGAAAAAAAAAATTAAATGACTATGCAACACTCTCCAAATTGACTTGTCAAATTGTAAAAAAAAACATATCAAGCTATGCATTCCATCATCAAAAGTGCCCAAAATTGATGAATCCAAAACTCTCAACTGCAACAAATGAGGGCAATTTATTCCATAGACAATTATTAGAAGGCTTGTCAAATTTACAGATTCTACTTCGGCAGGCCAATCTAACGCCAACACCTCTGAAATTTCACACGCAAAATCGGCTAATTGGCTCGAAGTGTCGGCAAAATTCGACGAGCAGAGAATGGAGGAGCAGGAGGCAATCGGCTAAGGCATCACTACAAGGGGAAATGAGAAGCTGTCTTGTACCGATTTGCAGCTCAACAACAACTATTTGCCATAATTTTGTCCAGGAAATTAGGGATCAAAGAACCTACAATCGTTAATGGAGGGTTCTACAGAATTCCATGAAGCGGCCCTAACCTAGGTGGAGACCATCCGACGGATCGAGCGAGCGGCCGTGGCGGCCTAGAAAGGATAAGGCCGTGTGCGATCGGCGCCAAGGAGGATAGCAACGAGGCGGGTTTCGCAATCAGGAGGGATTTCCATGGCCACGAGACGGGTTTTGCAGATTTGGTTTGGGTTGCCGATAGGTGGCATAACTGAGGAGAAAAAAACTGTGTTTTCAAAAAAAAAAAATAGTTGTCAATAGTCAAATGCGGTCTGCCAATAATTTTATGCTACCACAATTCCAAACAGAGCCCAAGTTGATTGTACCCCGTTGTTTAATATATCTAAGGTACAATTAATGCATTTAGTAATTATGTTTTGCAAAAACAAAAAACTTTATAACTATGAACAGAACGCTTTGAAGAGGGAATTTTCCTGCCCCAAAATAAGTTATGCATAAAACTCAAACTCATACCAAGAAGCCACCCATTCCCTCTAGTGGCACCAGGATGGGCATGTTTAAGACAGGGATCACCATAATCTTAAGCAGGGCTCCTATCAATAAAGAATATAACTTTCCAGAGTTTATAAATATAGTATAAGCCCCCATTGAATGAAACGGTGTAGGACAATAAGGGTATGTTCGCTTGGATAGAATTGAGGGACCTGGAATTGAAATTGGGTTGTGCATTTAAGTGTGGACTTGGAATTCAAATTTTGAACCCGTCTCAATTCCATTTTTGCAAACTCAATACTGTTGTCTAGTCGAACAACATAATTAAAATTGAAACTCGGATCAATTCCAATTCCAACTATACATAATTGGAATTGGAACTGAAATCCACCTCTATTCCTGCATCCAATTACAATTTTGTCCGACCGACCAAACCCTAAAGGAAATGATCCTGTACAAGTTTCTGAAGGTTCTCGAGTTTCTGAACGACCTGCGGGTTCATCAGATCTCTTGCCTCCCTTATGAGAGTGCCTTCTCTGCTGAAATGGTATGCATCCACAACAGTCCTGATCCATGTATGCAACTGTTCCGGGCTTCTGCAAAATACATAAATCCCAATAAGAGCTATATATAAAACCACATTTTATGTGCCAGCTTCAGAATTACGAGAACGAATAATTATTATAGTAACAAAAAATGTACATCACGTCGTACGTGTACAGGGAGTCTACGTCCTTCCCTTCCAATTCCGCCGGGGTAAATGCGTCTTTCAGCGCAGAGAGCAGTTCTTCGGATCGTCAACTCAGAAGATGCTTGATTATCCTGATCTCCTTGGGTACAAGTCTCTGCATATTGGCTACTGCCGTTTTGTATAGATGATACAGCACATCCTTCACCTGCACGAAGTTCTTCAAAATTACATGTCTTACAGGATGTTCGGTTTCAGGAGAATACCTCAATAGTTTCAACTATGGATTAAGCTCAAGCATTATGCACCTATGGCAGGAAAAAAGAGAGAAAAAAATATTAGATTAAGACAGCTGAAAGAACCAAGTTTTGGCCGAGACTGAGAAGGGAATTGTTAATGGAAACTTTTGATAAATCTTACCAGCTATTAATTACAATGGAGCAAAAAAGACCCAATACAAAATTTTGAAATTGGACACGCACTCAGAAATTAAGGAGGAAACCAAGAAGTTCATTTTGAGAATGTCTAATTGTGGGCGTATTAATTAGAGCATTTATTGGGTAGTCAGTTGGTGATTTTATTGGCTCATCAATTATTATTGTTGTTGATAAAGGGTGGTCAGTAGATGGTTCATTGGTTGATTAATTAATATTGCTATCGGTGCATTAATAAATGTTTTTATAGGCGCATTAATGAGTTCTTCAAATAGATGGTTGATAGCCATTAAAGAGTGTCTTTATTATTATTATTATTTTTACTGTGTGTACTGTGAGGCTTCCGAGATAGGGAAGGGGAAAACTGAAAAAAGAGTGGAGAAAGAAAGGGAGAGAAAAGGAGATGAGAAAATTTACAGGGTTCCATTTTATCATGGTTCCAAGATAATCCAAACGAGGGATACATGCGGGCTTATATAGTGCATACTTCCATAATACGCGAGGGAAAACGGTAAATAAGTCATGGCCCAAATTACATGTGCAATAAAAAAAGATAAGGTTCATGGGTGTGCTACACCCGTGCGCATCACTAGCGAACGTCCGTCGTCGAATTGGAATCCATGTCCATGTCGCCTTGGACCCATCGTTGTCCGTTGACATATGCGTCGTGTCTGCATCTCCTTGTCCATCCCTCTCACCTGTCTTCATAACAATGCCACCCTCTCGAAAATTCGCCTCGTCTGCCTAGGGGTGCAAAAAAAGGCCTAGCAGGCCCAGGCCGGGCCTGAATCCCCCCAAGTTTTATCACTTTATGTCTGCAAGGCCTCTGGAAAATCGGGCCTAGGATCCCCTTTAAAACGGGGCCTGGGGGAGCCTTCCAAACCGGGCCCAGCCAGGCCAGGCCTGGGCTGGTTGGCTTTCTACTCCAGCTACCAAATGGCAGCAACAGAAGGCGAGGGTGGCACGCCCCATCATTTAATGTTGGGCAAGCTGCCAAACCTAGCCAGCCTGTCCCATTTCAGGGCAGGCTTATACTGGGCACTAGGCTAAGCCTGGTGCCCAGGCAGGCCTGGGCCCGGACAGGCACCAGACCGGGCCTTAGCCAAGTAAGGGGGCTTGGTGAGTCCCCCTTAGGCCTGGCTTGAACCTAACCAGGCCCGGGCTTAACTGGGATCAAACCCAGGCTGGGCAACCGAGCTCGAACCAAATTTGCACCTCTAAAAAATAACTTGAAGTTGGGATGATTTAGGGGGCCCTGGCGGAGCGGCTCGACATCGTGCCACATGCCTGTGTCAAAATCTACAATCTCTTGTTGTTGAGGATAGGGTGCCGCTGGCAGATGGGAAGAAACGATCACCCTACCAAAAGGAAAAGGACTCCCGCTTGAGAAAAATGTATCGTCATGCAAGTTTAGTTAAAATACACGTCCCCGTGGGTACGAAGTCATGCAATGTTAAGTATAACATTAAGGCTACCAAGTTCAAAAGAGTATAAATCTGCACAGAGAGGGCAGAGGCCCGCATTCATGTGCAGGTTCATACAGAGACCCCCATTGGTAATGCAGTAGCCATCACACAAGCAAACAGTGAGAGGTGGAGGAGATGAGTGAATGTCGAGCTGTGTCGCCAGGCATAGGGAGATGAAGTTGTGACTGAACTCACTATCAATCAACACCATCAGGGGAGTGCCATCCAGGGAACCAGTGAGCGTCATTATGAGGGGATTAGAGGTGCTTGTTGAATCCGTAATTCTTTGAGATCAAAAATGCCCAAGGAAGACACTGCAAGAGAGTACCTGGCGGGAGTACTTGGCGGAAGTACTCGGTGGGAGCACTCAGCAGCATCTAGGAGAGTACTCGCACCACGTATGAGTCTGGGAATAACATTTTGGTTAAGGTGGGGGCGGTTATTCACAGACCATACCCCCCTCCCCCTAGGATTTGTCTAAAAACACAAGTAGAAGACACCTTCACCCTCCCACCTATGGTGGGCAAGTTCAGTGTCCGTCTCACATGTGTCGAACTCAGCAATAGCTTTAGGAGGGGAAATTCCTATAGATTTCTGGGTGTGGCGAGACCTCGCTGCAGCACGCGGGTCTTGTTTGTAGACAGTTTGGAGTTGTTCTTTGTGCTCACTAGCTTCTTCTCGTCAAGTCTCACGCAAGTCGACTACTAAACTAGCAATCTTACGTCACCCGCTTGGTCCGAATGCAAGAACCAATTTTCAAGGTTTCAACACACAGGAGACGATCGTAGGACGCATGAGTTGGGAAATTGCGGCAGACGCGAGTCGTTGGAAGCGAGATGTAACGACTAAAGTGAGGGCAGCGAACGTGAGTGGCTGGGACGAAGGCTTTGGTAGACGGAAACCGCGACCGAAAATGCAGGTCAGACCAAAATGTTACGTAGTCAGGAATTCTGAGATAGGGAAGGAGAAAATGAGAGAATAGGAGAAGCAAAAGGAGAGAGGAGAAGATAAAATCTTTAGGATTCCAATTTCATCATACTTCCAAGATAATCCAAATGAGGGATACACATAGACTAGTGCTTAATTTCACAACACACAAGGAAAAATAGTAAATAACTCGAGACCCAAATTACATGTGCAATAATAAAAACATAAGGCTGACAGGTATGTTGCTCCCGTGCACATTATTAGCGAACGTCTGTAGCTGAATTGGGATCTGTGTCGACATCGCCTTGTAACTCCACGCCAACATATGCATCGTGTCCGCGTCTCCTCATCTTTTGCCATCTTTCTTCTTCGTAACAGTGTTGACGTAACCCTGCCAAGGGCACTCTAATTCAGTTTTGTTATTTCACGTTTATTTATTTATTGTCGTAGCTATGAATTGTTATTTTCCTGTTATCGTGCGAACTCTTGTTATAATGGCCCGGCGCGTGAAAGTGGCCGCCTCACGTGACCCCGAATGGAATGGTCCGGCTTGGAATGTGCGGAGTGTGACGTCGCGTTCTTTTTTTGTGTGTTTGACCCTTGTAGAAATTTAGTTCAGGAATTAAATAGTTACTAAAACCTTATATTTGAGGGGAGGAAAAGCAGCATATAAAAGACATCTTCCGTTGGGCTTGGGAATTATTGCGATTGACATTTCTGTCACTCGGTAAAAGTGTAAAACCCAGCCGCCAAGCTCTCCCTCACGTCGCCAGTTCCAGTTCCGCCTTTTGATTCCGTCGCTACCTTCCCGTGATCGACACCATGCCGCTACCTCCGCCTAAGTCGCCGCCTCTCGCGAGTTCCCTGCTCCACGAGAACCCCTGAAGCTCCGACATCCTCCAACGCCTGACCACCGCATTCCCAGCTTGCATTTGCTTCCCGTGTCTCCCTTCCATGCCACTACCTCCGACGTCGGCGCCCACCCAGGTTACCGGCGACCACTTCTGCTATCAGTGCCTCCACCGCCCGCCTAGCTAGTTCTCCACCGCCACCAGTCATCCACCACTCTTCCCGACCATCTTAGTTGAACCCTACCATTCCCTGATCCCTGTTCTCCCGCGCAGCTTCCCGATCTCCACCATGCCAACCCCTGCCAGCCACCAGTTTTCTCCCTCCATCCTCATCATTCCCTGTTGTTGACTACTTGTCACTGCTCGCCTTGCCATGACTGCGCTGTGAAGGGCTTAAAACACTGTTGTTGGGAGCCTCCCGGTGAGATCTCCTCTTTTCCCACTTCTCAATCTCCTTACAAGTAGTTTATTATTGTAATTTCAGCAAGTTATCAATTTCAAGTGTAACACACGCTTGCCCCAAACATATTGTTACGGTCCCGCCTTGGTCCCGCTGTTTTGACTATCTACTTTTATTTTTATGTTTATTACTATGCGTATTTTGATCCTCCGTGTCTAAGCCCAAGGAGGGGGCGTTTTGGATATTAATACCGGTGGGGTGAACCTGGGAAGACAACCAAGAAAGTATTTTCATATTTGTTTTCTAACCCTCTCTCTAGTTCTCTCTCTCTCTAATTTTTCTGATTCCTCCGGTTTCGCCCTAGCCGCAAATCGCGAAACTTGCGATTTTCCTGTGCCGCCCTCCCGCTTCGCGAATCCCACAGGCCGTTCATCGCCGATCTGCATACCGCAAGTCGCCGCCTCCATAGCTCGCCGGAATCTCTCCGCCTCCTCTCTTGAGGACTTCCCTCTTCTTCACCGGAGCACACGCTCGCAATCCCGAGCACGTAACAACTTGGTATCAGAGGGAACGCTCCTCGCCACCACCATACAACTGGATCTGCCACGACAGAGCTCTGCCACCGCCGACTCCGGCTCGGACAGCGCCGATCCGCCCTCCTCTGGCCCGCACGGCCCTTCTCCAACCTGCGGCAGCCCGACCGTCCTTCCCCGACCTCCTCCGGCCCGCACGACTTCTCCGCGCAGTCAGCCATTCAGCAACGGGCTACGCACCGACCGCTCATCACCGGCCCCTCTTCACCGCGCATCCTTCTCGGCTACTGCCTCGACGGGGGCCCCTTGCTCGTTGCCTCTACCAGACTACTTCTGGCACTGACACCTTTTACCTTCATTCCCTCCGGCGCCGCTAACCCACCACCTCCGCCTTACGCAATGGCCGACCAGCCCTCCCTCTCGCAAGTTTTTGAGTCTCTCGCCAAACTCCTCACGGATAACAACAACGCACTCATTGTCGCCGTCACCCCGCAACTAGCGGCTAACCGCGGCCCAACCAACCACAGGTTCCTCCAGTGAAGCGCCGATTCCGCCACTCCTGCCAGAGTTTGGTCCCCCGCGACATGACGGCAACGGGCTGCCACGATACTTGCGGCAGGATTTTCCAATATTCGACGGTCACAAAGACCCTTTAGCTTGGCTCTCTCGTTGCGCACAGTTCTTCGCCCACCAGTGCACCCCTTGGGACGAGTGGCTCCGCATTGCTGCCTTTCACGACTTCTCCGCGCAGTCAGCCATTCAGCAACGGGCTACGCACCGACCGCTCATCACCGGCCCCTCTTCACCGCGCATCCTTCTCGGCTACTGCCTCGACGGGGGCCCCTTGCTCGTTGCCTCTACCAGACTACTTCTGGCACTGACACCTTTTACCTTCATTCCCTCCGGCGCCGCTAACCCACCACCTCCGCCTTACGCAATGGCCGACCAGCCCTCCCTCTCGCAAGTTTTTGAGTCTCTCGCCAAACTCCTCACGGATAACAACAACGCACTCATTGTCGCCGTCACCCCGCAACTAGCGGCTAACCGCGGCCCAACCAACCACAGGTTCCTCCAGTGAAGTGCCGATTCTGCCACTCCTGCCAGAGTTTGGTCCCCCGCGACATGACGGCAACGGGCTGCCACGATACTTGCGGCAGGATTTTCCAATATTCGACGGTCACAAAGACCCTTTAGCTTGGCTCTCTCGTTGCGCACAGTTCTTCGCCCACCAGTGCACCCCTTGGGACGAGTGGCTCCGCATTGCTGCCTTTCACTTAATGGGCCCCGCGCAACTTTGGTTTTCCCAACTGCAACGGGAGAAACCACTCCTTTCTTGGGACGATTTCAAGGTGAACTGCACCCTCCGTTTTGGGCAACCATTCCAAAGCAATCCCTTGGGAGATTTCATTTCCATCCAGCAGACTGGTTCGATCGACGAGTACCTTGAACAGTTTCAAGTCCTCCTGGCCCGCACTACCACCGTTCTTCCGACACAACAGGTGTCCATCTTCACGGAGGGACTCCATGAGCGCCTCCGCATGGACGTAGAGTTTCAGGCACCAGCAGATCTGACCACGACAATGAGTTTGGCTCGCATTTGCAAGAAGCGTCTGCTTTTGGACCTCCCTCATCTACATCACCAGGACACCGAGGGGTCCAAGCGTCCTCTGCGGCCTATGTCATCGACCACACCCAGTCTCCTCGCCCAAGATCTCGACGCCGATCGCCCAACTGTTATTCGACGACTGTCGCCACAGGAGATGAATGACCGTCGTGCCAAGGGCCTCTGTTACAACTGCGACGAGCCATTTTTCCGTGGACATCGCTGCAAGCGTCTCTTCTGGTTAGAGATCGACGACTCAGCTTTTGAACGAGATGCGGACACTGACACGGGAGATCCGACGCCCACCGTCACTACAGACCAAGCTTGAGGACAAGCTTGTCGTCGGCCAGGGTGGAGATGTTACGGTCCCGCCTTGGTCCCGCCGTTTTGACTATCTACTTCTATTTTTATATTTATTATTATGCGTATTTTGATCCTCCGTGTCTAAGCCCAAGGATGGGGCGTTTTGGATATTAATACCGGTGGGGTGAACATGGGAAGACAACCAAGAAAGTATTTTCATATTTGTTTTCTAACCCTCTCTCTAGTTCTCTCTCTCTCTCTAACCTTTCTGATTCCCCCGGTTTCGCCCTAGCCGCAAATCGCGAAACTCGCGATTTTCCCGTGCCACCCTCCCGCTTCGCGAATCCCGCAGGCCGCTCATCGCCGATCAGCACACCGCAAGCCGCCGCCGCCATAGCTCGCCGGAATCTCTCCGCCTCCTCTCTTGAGGACTTCCCTCCTCTTCCCCAGAGCACACGCTCGCAATCCCGAGCACGTAACACATACCTCACCGTTATTTTGTCATTGTGCTTATTCTCATTGCTTAGATTGTCAATTTGCCGCATTTCTCCAAACAGTCGGTAGATTTGGGAGACGAAAAGCTTGCTTTATCCGTCAAGTGGAGGTGTGCATGTTTTAATAGAAACTTAATTTTGTGCCAAGTGTCTCTCTAATTAAATTTAGAATTTTGTGAAGCGGAGTTTGCATCAAATGTGTTTATGAATTCTATATATGGAGCAACATGTAAGAATTGAAAGTATCTTTGGATGCCAAGTCTTGTAAATTTAGCGGAGAGGAAGCTCTTACAGGAACCAGACTTCGAGAGTTGGCGAGATTTGTCCCTAAATTCAGCTTATATTCATATTAGAGTAAACTATAATTTGTTTACCTCCATAACATCCGACTCACCACCACGAACATAGCAATTGTCCGACCAGCAGCTTTCCGCCCACTGCTCCTATGGTCGTTGGGTACCAGCCCACTAATCAACACAACCTACCTCTTCAACAAAAAATGTGCCACCACCATCAATCTTGTAAATAATCAAGGGGGAAAACCGCATACCTCAGTACAGTACTCTTCGTAACTGTAGAGAAAGGTGAAAACCTTGCATATACTTCTTGAATACAAAAATACAAATATGAGTACAAATATATAAGAGAGAAGAGAGAAAAACTAAGCTATACAAACAATGTGGGACTAAACACTAACTCCTATATGAGCCTTATTAATGGGTCAATACATCATGTTTTTCTAATATTCTCTAACACTCCCCCGCAAGCTGGAGCGTACAAGTCGTATGCACCAAGCTTGGATAAGAACTGATGATACATTTGTCGTGGTAATGCCTTGGTGAGAATGTCGGCAACCTGCCCAGACGCAGGAACATGCTCCAGCTCTAATTTCTTTAATTGGATCTTTTCACGAACGAAATGGCAGTCAACCTCGATATGTTTGGTCCTCTCATGAAACACAGAATTCTTTGCGATGTGATTTGCAGCCTGGTTATCGCAAAACAAGATTGCAGGTGAGGGTAAAGTAACCCCCAAATCACCAAGTAGACCCTCAAGCCAGGTGAGTTCAGATACAACCGTCGTCATTGCACGATACTCAGCTTCAGATGATGATCTAGCAACAACAGACTGCTTTTTGCTACGCCAAGTAATAAGATTTCCCCCAAAGTAGGTACAGAAGCCTGTAGTAGAGCGACGATCATCTAGGGAACCCGCATAATCCGCATCTGCGTATTCAACAAGAGATAGGGAGGAAGATGACTTATATACCAATCCTTGTCCAGGAGCTGTCTTCAAATATCTGAGGATGCGTTCCACAGCCTGAAGATGAGAAGTGCGAGAGGCGTGCATAAATCTGCTAACAACTCCAACGGCAAATGAAATATCAGCTCTTGTGACAGTTAGGTGAATCAATTTTCCCACAAGACGCCGATAATACTCAGGGTTCGTAAGCGGGGAATCGGAGTCAGACCCATGAGCATATAACTTGTGGTTGGCGTCCATCGGAGTTTTTACAGGTTTACACCCCGAATAGCCAGCATTGTGGAGGAGATCAAGACAATACTTTCGTTGTGACATAATAAGGCCATCGGGTCGTCTTGCAACCTCAAGCACAAGAAAGTACTTCAATCCTCCCAGATCTTTTGTCTGTAAAATGGAATTCAATTGTTGCTTAATTTCCTGTATCCTCGTGATGTCGTCTCCAGTTATCAAGATATCATCCACATATACCAGGAGAATGACAATCCCAGTTGATTGATGCCGAGTGAAAAGAGAGAAGTCGGCTGAGCTCCGCTTGAACCCAACATCGCGAACAGGCTTACTAAACTTGTCAAACCAAGCCCGGGGAGACTGTTTGAGACCATAAATCGATTTCCGAAGAAGGCATACACGAGACTCCCTTGTGGTCTCAAACCAGAGTGGTTGATGCATGTAGACGGTCTCTTGAAGGTCGTCATTCAAAAAAACATTCTTAATATCAAGCTGATGGAGAGGCCAGTGGCGATGGACAACCAAGGAGATCAGAAAACGAACGGAATTCAGCTTAGCAACAGGAGAGAAGGTTTCCTCATAATCAAGCCCCAGCTGTTGTGTAAACCCACACGTCGCAAGCCGAGCCTTGAGCCTATCAATTGTCCCATCCTGAGCATGCTTGATAGTAAGCACCCACTTGCAACTGACACATGATTGACCGAGAGGAGGAGGAACCAGATCCCAAGTCTGATTGTACTAAAGAGCAGTCATTTCCTCGTCCATGGCTGCGCGCCACCCTGGATGTAAAAGAGCCTCCTGCACGGAGTTAGTAATAGAAATGGAGCAGAGGACATAGAGGGCAGAGGGACATAATTCGCCATGGGGTGAGCGGAAGAGGATGTTGTAGGATCGTCAGTCCGCGGGATAACACTGGTACAGGGAGGTTGTTGTAGAGCTCCAGAGACCGGGGAACGGCGAGTGTAGACACGAATAAGGGGTGGCTTGGATGGTGGAGGTGGAACATGTGCCGGAGGAGGAGTTGGAAGTAGTGGTGGTAAAGAAGACGTGCCAGGAACAGTTGGTCGAGGAACTGGTGGGGGAAAAGGAGGAGCAATGTCAGACGATGACTCATAAAATGGTTGAGCTTCCTGAAAGGTGACATCAGCAGAGATAATGACTTTGTCATGAGGCGGAGAACAACACACATAGCCTTTCTGTGTCCGAGAGTAACCAAGAAAGATTCACTTGCGGGCTCGGGGAGCGAACTTATCCATGATTGGACCGAGAGTATGAACATAGAAGGTACACCCGAACACACGAGGCGTGAGAGCAAACGGGGAGTGGGATGGAAAGAGAAGGCTTAACGGAGTGGCATGATCGAGCACAGAAGAATGCATGTGATTGACGAGATGACATGTCGTAGAGAGTGCAAAGTTCCAAAAATGAGTAGGAACATGTATTTGGAGCATTAAGGATCGTGATACATCAAGAAGATGACGATTCTTTCGCTCGGTCACACCATTTTGTTGAGGTGTGTACGCACAAGAGATTTGATGTATAATACTGAACTCCGTGCACAAGTTCTCAAATGTACGGCTAGTGTATTCCTTAGCGTTATCCGTACGAATAACTTTTAGAGGAGAGGCGAACTGTGTACGGATTTCAGTCGAAAAGGCACGAAATGTAGAGGTAAGTTCAGTACGATCCCAAAGTAAGTACAACCAAGTTAAGCATGAGAAGTCATCAATAAATATAACGAAATAACGATAACCAAACATACTAGGGGTTTTATAAGGGCCCCAAATATTAGATGAACAAATGCAAATGGATTATCACTTCGAGTACAATGGAGATAAAAGGAAACACAATGTTGTTTGCCAAAGATACATGACTCACAAGAGAACTCATGCAGAGAGACATCCAGAAGAGCTTTCTTGAGAGTCTGGAGGGGAGCATGCCCGAGACGACGATGTCAGTCGGTAGTGGAAACTGTAGAGAAGGCGGAAGGAGGGACATCGAGGAGGTAGAGCCCATTTGACAGTCGTCCATTACCAATGATATTTTGCGTGTTCCGATCCTGCACAACAAAGGTAGATGGTGAGAAAGTGACACAACAATTTAGGTCTTGTGTAAGGCGGCTAACAGAGAGTAGATTAAATGGGGAACCGGGAACATGAAGAGCAGAGGTCAGAGATAGAGTGGGTGTGAGGGGTATATCAGCATCATCAGAAACGGGGGTGCTATCACCATTTTCCACTGTTATGAACTTGGGGTGAGCAGTCCCAGAGTATTGAGGAGGGCGTTGTGACGTGATGTGATGTGGGGCGCCTGAGTCCACAATCCAGTGAGAGCTTTGCGAAAGACAAGAAATACCTTCATTGGAAATAGAGGCGACAGAGCCAGACGAGCGTGAGATCACCCCCTGCAGTTGTTGAAGCTGAGGGCGGCGAGCATCCATATCTGCCCGAGTAGACAAAGCAGAATCTGGGGCAGGAGCAACAGGAGGAGCAGGAGGATCAACCAGAGCAGCAACATCAAGATGTGGAGGCAGGCTGTGTTTGCGATAGCACGTGGCCTCAAGATGGCCATCTCAGCCGCAATAAGTGCACTTAAACAGAGGTTTGCCAGACCGATCGCGTCCTCGAGTCGCGGTACGGCCGCCACGAGCTGAGGACCCCCGAGCATGCGGAGCTGGTGAAGAGTGTTGGAGGACCGCTGGGGAGAGAGTAATAGGAGTATCGGGGGGCGGGGTGACCTTTAGGAGCATAGAGCATACATCAGATAAAGATGGTGTGTTTGTAGAGGAGAGAATCTGGGCCCGAACACTGTGGAGGTGAGAGGGGACCCGGGACATCATCATAGCAATGCTGACAGCCTCTTTCTGGGCTCGCTGAGTAGTCAGATCTGTAGCGGGAGGTTGATGCTGGATCCAGGCCTCCACCAGGGTCTTGGCTTTAGCCACAAATGAGATCATATCACCGGGACCCCCGAGATCCAGATTTTGGAGATCCGAGATAATGTCAAACAGGTGTTGAAAACTATTCTGGCCCGAGTAGAATGAATGAAGTTCTTCCCACATGGCTTTTGTCATGTCATGATACATCGCCATCCAATAGGGCTCAGTGTCCATAGAGTTGAGTAGCCAAGATTGGAGGCGACCATCATCGCAGAGCCACTCATCAGTGGGAGCAGTTGGAGTAACCTTTGTGAGGTGGTGTAGAAGACCTTTTGTCTGCAGGACGCGATGAACCGAGTGAACTCGCTCAACAAAATTATGCTTCCCACTGAGAGAGATAGTAGTAATGCGAAGTTCATCGCGATGCTCAGAACTTGGGGCTGCAACACGATCGGGAAGAACCGAGGTGTTGGAGTTCTCGGACGTCATGAGACCGCAGTGGTTTGATGAGGGCAAGAGCTGGGCGGGCAGCGAGTATAAGCCGGAAAGCAGACCGGGAGGAAGGAAACCGAGCGGCTAGAGAGAGTCCGTGCGGATAGCAAACCGCAGGAAAAACGCGCGGCAACAGACCGAACAACACGACAAGCAGGTCGTGGTCGGGTGGCGGGCAGCAAGCCGCAAGAACTAGACCGGGCGGCTAGGGACAGACCGCAAGCGAATAAAAAGTACCTCGGGCGGCTAAGAGCAGGCCGCACCAAGACATAGCCGCGGCGGATAGGCACCAGTCCGTGCGGTTAGAAGCAACCTGCACCGGAGCGAAAAAAACAGTCCGCGCGAGTAGGTGAGCTAGTCACGAAGAGAGGAGGGGTAAGGAGACCGCAGCGAGGAGTAAACCGCGTGGTAAGGAGACTGCAGCGGTTTGAGCAGGAAGCCGGATAGAAGAAAAACCGCGAGAAGCCGCCCAACGAACAAGGGAAGTCGCAGCGGGTAGTAGTTGCGGTGGATAGAAAGAAACCCGTGACGGTTAGAAGACCGGGACGTATGGGGAGGAGGGGGCCCACGTGTCAGAGAAAGGGAAGGCTATAAAGAGGCGTAGAAGAGAAGGAGGTGGATCCACGGAAGAAGAGATGGCAGCGGGTAGAAAGTGGACAAACCGCAAATCCGCGCGGTTAGGCAGGAGAACAAACCGTAAAGCCGCGCGGTTAGGCAAGAGAACAAACCGCTCGGTTAACAGGAGACCTGTCGGTTTGAGAAAAAGACCGGCTGGATCGATCCCTCTCATACCATGCAGAGAAAGGTGAAAATCTTGTATATACTTCTTGAATACAAAAATACAAGTATGAGTACAGATATACAGGAGAGAAGAGAGGAAAACTAAGCTATACAAACAATGTGGAACTAAACAATAACTCCTATATGAGCCTTATTAATGGGCCCATACATCATGTTTTTCTAATATTCTCTCACAGTAACACTAATCGAAGGCGTCACTTGGATATAAATATGAAGGGCTGAACCGAATGTAAGAGCTGAACCAGAAATTAATATCATAATCTAATACCACACCCCCCTCAAGCTGGATCATGGATATTGATCATACCAAGCTTGTTACAAATGAACTCCAATCTTTTTTGAATGACCGATTTTGTAAATCTGTCAATTGATCCCTTGAGCGAATGTATCCGAATTCAATAATCTGCTTGAGATTTGCATT
The DNA here is from genome assembly GCA_039583875.1 of Platanthera guangdongensis. Taxonomy (NCBI): domain Eukaryota; kingdom Viridiplantae; phylum Streptophyta; class Magnoliopsida; order Asparagales; family Orchidaceae; genus Platanthera; species Platanthera guangdongensis. The sequence continues at coordinate 30,964,826 of CM077166.1, read as the reverse complement.
TCTAATAAAATGATATTCCACTTCAATGTGTTTAGTTCTCCCATAAAAAACATGATTATCCTGGATGTGCGGTGCAGATTGATTATCACGCCGCAACTTGGAGAGGCTCTCAACATGATAATTAATTTCTCTTAAAAATTGATGAAGCTACATAATTTCAACAGTAGTGCTTGTCATGGAGCGGTACTCGGCTTCACAGCTTGTTTCTTACTCCTCCAAGAGACTAGATTATTTCCTATAAGTATAGCATAACTAGAAGTAGATCTTCTATCAAAAGGAGAATCAGTTCAATCAGCATCACAAAAGGATTCCATATGTGAGTGTCCATGACTCTGGTACAAAACTCCCTTTCCTGAATCCTTCTTCAGATATTTAACAATTCTTAATGCAGCTTCCCAATGAGGGATCCTGGGATCTATCCATAGTTGTCAAGGCGCGCGCCTGAGGCATCGGGCGCATCCCGCCGCGCCTCAGCATGGATGAGGCAGACAATGTGCCCCAAGCGCGCGCCTTACAGGCTCCCAGGCGCGCCAAAGGCGCGCCAAAGGCGCGCCCAAGCCTTTCAAGGTATTTTTTTTTTAATTTTTGATATGTGCAAAAACATGATCTTAGACGCACCCGAGGCACCTCTAGGCGCACTTGGGCGCCCAATTTGCTGAAATTGGGAGAATTGGGCGCCTAATTCGCGGAAATTGGGCTCCCAATATTGAGCAAATTCGCCCCATTTCAGCGAATTGGGCGCCGAATTCGCCCAATTTCAGCGAATTGGGCACCCACTTCGCACAATTTGAGCGAATTGGGCGCCCAATTTGCTCAATTTCTTTTTCCCCCATTTTTGCCCCTCGGTGCCTCAGGCGCGCGCCTGCGCCTTGCGCCTAGGCTCTAGGGGCCCTTTGCGCCTCGGTGCGCCTTGCGCCTTTGATAACTTAGGATCTATCATAAACTGACTAACCACACTAACAGAGAAAGCAATATCAAGACAAGTCATGGTTAAGTAATTCAATTTTCCAACAAGTCTCTAATACTTCTCAGGTTCAGTAATGGGAGTACCTTCTTGTGGTCTAAGCTTTTCACTAGGAAGCATGGGAGATTCCCAATTGTTTGTCTTTGACATCCCAGTATTCTGCAATAAATCGAGAGTGTACTTTCTTTGCGACAAAAAATGTCAGTCTCATGCTTAAAAACTTCAATGTCAAGGAAGTACCACAGTGGTCCAAGAGCTTTGGTTTGAAATTGCTCGTGGTGGAACACTTTCAATTTAGAAATGTCAGCTGTATTATTACCAATAATCATGATATCATCAACATACACAATCATATATATGCAATCATCAGTAGTAGTCTGGTAAAAGACAGAACTATCCTTGATGCTCTGTTTCATGTCAAACCCTTAAACCACAGCTGCAGTAAGTTTGTCAAATCAAGCACGCGGTGATTGTTTAAAATCATATAAGAAGCGACATAATCGACAAACCTTATGAATCACCTCCTAAGCAATAAACCCTGGTGGTTGTTCCATGTAGACCTCCTCATTTAAATGCCCATTTAGAAACACATTTTTCACGTCAAGTAGATGTAATGCCCATTTGTTCAAATCAACTAGAGAGATAAATAAACGAATGGAAGTCATTTAGTTACTGGGGAGAACGTCTCAAAATAATCAATCTCATATTATTGGGAATATCCCTTAGCAACAAGGCGAGCCATTAAGTGAGCAAGACTGCAAGAGACTCGTTCGGGTTGATCTTGGGTGTGAATATCGCTTACACCTAATAGTTTGCTTATTATTGGTTAAGGGAACCAACTCCCAAGTATCATTTTGAACAAGAGCTTGCATCTCCTCAATCATAACAGCACGCCAACCAGGATGAGCCAAGACATCCACGATCTACTTGGGAACTTGCGTGGTATTCAAAGTGGCCATTAAATGCGCAGTTTGAACAGATAGCTCTTTATATGAGTCAGTATAAACCGGCCTACTTCGGCAATTCCGAATACCTTTTTGAAGGGAAATAGGTTCATTGTCAACCAGACAGTCAGTATTAGGTGATTCCCTAATATCACCCACATGAGATGAAGAATCCAAAGGGGTACCCACTTGAAGATCCAATGAGTCATTGGAAGATGTATTGGTAGAAGGTGCTTGAGTGGGAGGAGCCGCCTCTTGAGAAGATGTATTAGGGAGATAAGTAGGAGGCCACAGTTCTTGTGTATGAGTATCAATTGTATGTTGCGGAGTCACTTCACTAAAGACATAAGGTGCCGACTCTTAAAAATTGACGTCAGCAGATACAACATAACGACAGATCAGGAGAAAAACAACGATACCCCTTCTGATGTCTGGCATAGCCAACAAAGATACACCGAAGAGATCGATGATCAAGTTTAGATACAATAGGTTGTGTATCACGAACAAAACAAACACACCCAAAAATTTTGGGCATCATGGGAAATAGAGAATGGGTAGGGAACAATTCATGGAATGGAGTTCTTCCATTAAGAATTGTAGATGATAGACGATTGATAAGATAACAAGTCGTTAAAACCGTTTCTGCCGAAAAAATCTTAGTAACATGATGTCGAAATAAAAGAGCATGAGCAACCTCAATAAGGTGCTTATTTTTACGCTCAACCATCCCGTTTTGTTGGGGTGTGTCAGTCTGTTAGGACAAGAGCTCTGATGAACAATTCCTTTGCAGGAAAGAAAATCCTAAAGTGACCATATAGATATCCACTACCATTATCACTACGTAAGCACTTAATACTAGAAGAAAATTGAATTTGAATTTCAGCATAAAATTCACAAAATATTTGAAAAATATCAGAGCGATTTTTCATAAGATAGACCCATGTCATACAAGAATAGTCATCAACGAAAGTAACATAATATCAAAAACTCAATTTTGATACAATAGGGGAAGGAGCCCAAACATCAGAATGAACTAACTCAAACGGAGAAAACATCCGTCTATTGACTCTAGGGGCATAAGATACACGATGGTGCTTAGCATACTGACATGACACACTCAAAAGAAATGTCTTTAAACTTTGGAAACAGTTCATGAAGAGTGGTAGATGAGAGATGACCAAGACGGTAGTGAACGTCATAAGGTGATGTGGATGTGGCATAGTGAGCAGGAGGAGGAGCGGCTTCAATCACTTAGGCTCTGTTTGGTTGGGCTGTTGCTGATGGAAAGCTGCTGATGAACTGTTGCTGATAGAAAAAGTGCTGATTCTGGAAAACAGAGTTTTGTTAAAAAACTGTTTGGATGAAACAGAGTTTACAAAACGGAGTTTTCAAAAAGTTGTTTGGATACAAAACGGAGTTTTGAATAAATTTTTTTTTTCAAATACAACACAAAATAAAATTGTTTGGAAACAAAACAAAGTTGAAAGAATTTTGTTTTTCCAAAAAATAATTTTTTTTGCTAATTGAATGCGGGAAGTCAAGCAAGACTAGAGTGAAAAGATTTGAATAATTACATTCAAGGATTAAAAACAAATTTGAATAATTACACGTTTGCTTCTACATACCACAAAATTTGCAATAATAAGGATTTCCATAAGTAAAAAAATCGACGCAAGGAACAACTGGAGCGCGAAATTGGTGTTGTTATATTTATTGAATTGTTGTTTATGTTTGAGTTAAGTGTGGGTACTGTTGTAGTAATATCGTCCATAGCTATATAGGGCCGTTTAATTTGGTTTAGCAGCCTGTTTTAGGAGTCGTGTTTTTTAGGTTTAGGGTAAGCTGTAGGTGGCCGTGAGGAGGGAACTCCAACCTTCCTTGGTAGTTAGTCAATCACTCACAATTACTAAACCTGGATACATTTGCACTAGCGTTAAGAAAAAAAAGATTTCCATAAGAAAAAAAATCGACGCAAGGAACCAAAGAACTTGAAGGAAAATAGTGAATTCGGGAGAAGCAACGGGTGGATAAATACCAGTGGAAGTCCTTCATGGGTTCAATAACGTCGACCGGGTTTGCCCATTCCATGGTGAATTCATCGATCTTCTCCGGCGAGACGCCGTCCTTGAACTTTGCTAACAAAACGTGCTTCACGACTCCAGTCGCCTCTTCCATCCCAATCAAGATAATGGTATTAGAAATCCGATCAGAAAGAATATAGCCTTTGGCTTGGTCTCAGCATCCACTTAGATCTGAAGCGAAAACCTAAGTTCCCGTTGATCGGGGATAGCGCGGAAGGGAATCGGGAAGGAGTTCGCAAGTAGCTGTCGCGGTTTTGGAGGAACGCAGAAAAATCGAGCGGTTGGGCTTAAGTATTAAAGCGTGGATATTGAAAAATGGAGTTTTTAAGATAAGCCTCTCCAAACACAGTTTATGCTGAAAATTCCGTTGCGTTTTCACCGCACAGCAGGCAATAAGCCGCCCCAAACGCCACCTTAAACTCATCCTTCAACCTTCCCATTACCAATAGCCTTCCTCGCCAAAAGATCCCGACAAATACAACCATTAGGAAAAAAATGAGACCGAGCATTTCAATTGCTTTGTAATTTGACTTACAGATATCAAATTGAAAGGTGAATTTGGAACATAAAGAACAGATGATAATTTTAAATCCGTAGAAAGGTGGGAGGTCCCACTTTCCTTGACACTGGTTGAGGAGCCATCAACTACAGTGATAACAATGACAAAAAATGATAGAAAAGGTTTAACGGTTACCTCTCGACCCAGTAATGTGGTCTGAAGCCCCATAATCTACAATCCACTTCCCTTGGGACATAGAGATGCAAGCAGTGTGGTTACTTGTCTGAGCATAGGAAACCATAGAATTTTGACCTTCAACTTGAAATTGAGTATATCTCTGAAATTTTTCATCACTCATCCCAATCGTCCTTTTTTCAGGGGTATAAGAGAGATCTTTATTCTCTAGAGAAGACAGAGATGTGTTAGCCACTTTGTTACCATTGGGATACCCATGCCGCTTGTAACAATTATGCATTAAATGTCCAGTGATCCCACAATGATGGCACACACGCTGATCTCTATTGCCTCGAGCTCCTTTCCCACCACAAGGAGCACGGACACCACGATTACAACGTCCATTATTCCTCGATGAGCAGAATAAAGTAGACTTATCATTAGCATCTTGTTGAGTTATTGAGTGAGATCTAATAGTGGCACTGCTCAGACGAATGTACACTTCTGGAGACTGGAAAAGATGCAGACATTTTCTCAGATAAGATTTGGTTCTTGATTGATTCCAGGATATGATGAAGGCCAGATAAGAAACACATAACACCAAGTTTTTTCCTTTGAGCCATCATCTCAAGAGGAGACATGGGAATTGGCCACAAGACATCAAGTTCATCAAATAAGGATTGGAACTCAGTATAAAAGTCTTGGATAGATCGCTTATCTTGATTTAATTGGAACAACTTCTTCAACAGGTCGCAAATTCGAGATTTGTGATTGGTATTTGAATACATAAGAGTTAATCAGTCCCCCACATCCTTAACTGTAGATCAATTAGAAATTATGACTTGGACTTTTTGATCCATGGAATTAAGAAGACCAAAAATACGATTCTCTTCAATTTCCCAGACGGGGTACCCTGAATCACCTAGCTGAGGAGGAAAATCGGTAAGGTGTTTAGCTTTTCTCATGCCTTTCAAGCATACAAGTACAGTCTTCTTCCATTTGGAAATTTTGGGGACCTTCTAGTTTCTCATTTGTGAGTCTACTGGGAAAATGCATAGTCCCCTATGATCCTTCTAGACCCATCACCAATTGAAGCTTGTTTCAGATAATCTTCTTTTGACATCATCCACGACATTGATGCACACTCAGAAGATGAAACCAGCAATGCACACTGTGACATAAATTGATGAAGACAGACAGAACTGGATCCTTCCAACAATTAGAGAGCTCCGAAAAACTTGAGATCCTTCCAACCAACAATTAGAGGGCTCCAGAAGTTTCACGGGAATTCAAGAGCACGCTCGAGCGTGAGATTGGACTTGATGAAGTCAGCTCTGCCTGAACCAGAAGATAAGATGCAGCCTACAGGTTTCCCATGGGGAAGACGATCTACTGTTGCGGCTCGGGAGGATGCGTCTCTGAATCGAGGAAGGCAAACAGATCTGAAGGACTTGATCAACCAAAGACGACCGTCAGCGGGTAATATAGCGGCAAAAGACGCAAGCAGAGGAGGAAGACGCACACGCGGCAAACGACACAGACGCAAGCGATGCACACAGTAATAAGGTCGCAGACGCACGCGACAGGAGCCTCGACGGAGTGGCAGGCTGGCGACGCAGGCGGAGGTTCTCACCCGGCGGCCTCTGATACCTTGTAATTGAGGAGGAGAACCGCGTGCCTCAGTATTCTTCGTAACATCAATCAAAGGCGTCACTTGGATATAAATATGAAGGGTTGAACCGGATGTAAGGACAGAACCGGAAATTAATATCATAATTTAACAAATCTCAATAGCAAGCTGAAATCAACATGCTCACCTCAATAACCCCAACACCCCCTACTACCCCAACTCAACCACTAATGCCTTATCAAGCTCAATTCTGCACCCCTGTGAGAAGGACCCCCCTCACGTCATACTTGCAGCCCTACTACCCCTACCCCAGCCTCAAGCACATAGCTGCTTCCCGACCTGACCCACAGTTGAACTCTCTAACAGCTCTTGTAGTAGCTATTAGAGGGGTTGAAATTTTAGAAAGAAAGATGTCCCTGACCACATGACATTCTTCTTGTTAGGCCATTGATTATTGTTCACTTTATCTATAAGATTGATTATAGTTTTTTAAATTAAGTTTCACTTGAAATTTTGAATATACTGTATTATTAAAACTTTAGGTGAAACTGCAGTTAAAAGATTTAAAAGTAAAGGATTTGCTAAATATGGATCATGCTAATAATCACTTCTTATGTGATTAGCCGTTCATTTTTAATTTTTTTAGGAGTTATATAATATATATATATTTATCTATTTATTATTTTTATTTATGTCCGTGCCCTATATTTTTTTAAAATTAATCAGTACCCATGTCTGTCTCCTTGCAACATAGCACAAAGACTCGAATATGCAGATAACAATAGAGAAGCATGCCTGAACTACTGAGCTACCCTAATTTAAGGAATTCAAGAAAGTTGATTATAATAATGATTAAAAAAACTAATTAATCAGGCAGAAATTAGGATGTTACATCTTCAGCAGCTCGTGGTACAAAATTTACAAAAATATGCAAGAAAATTTTTTCAAAATAAGAGGGTATAAAGGCATCCCGGTGCACAAAGCATCCCCACACAACGAGGGTCCGGTAAAGGGTCCCACCACAAGGGTGAAACGTAGGCAAACCTTACCCTGCATTTTTGCAAGAGGCTACTTCTATGACGCGAACCCATGACCTTAAGGTCACATTAAAACACCTTAACAGGTGCGCCAAGGCTCCCCTTCGTTCAAAATAAAAAGGGACAGCCCGGTGCACAAAGCATCCCCGCGCCAGCATTGGAGCACCGGTTAAGGGGTTCAAAATAAGAGGTTATTTAGTAAAAATTGCAAGACAATTAAATTTAATCTTATGAAAGAGTGACCATGAGTGTTATCTTAAAATTCTATTTAAAAAAACATACAATTTATACCAATAGCCCGCTCTTTGATCAAATGTTTTGAAGTTCAGATATATTTCAGTATCAAATTTTCATGATTAAAAAATTTTCATGATAATTTTGTTCTTTAAGGCAGGTGTAGAAGGTGAGTTGTTAGCATTACTCAAAGAATGGCGCCTTCAACAAAAAGAATTTACTGCAACTGTAAAATCCTTATCATACCTCGCCCTTCATCATATTTGATTCTTTAGCAGCAGACCATGCTTTAGTAAGCATCAACATCAAAGCAGAGTCAAGTTGTTTCTTCTCAGCCAAATCATCTATTTTTCTACAAGCAGCATCAACTGAGGGAGAATTGATGATATCTTGAAACTTCAACTCAGCAGCTTCCACAGCTTGAATGCTTTCTGATGCACTGTCATATGTGTGTACAGCAGCGAGGCATTCATTTCCAATCTTCGCGAATGCTAGTACAACAATTTATGGAAAATAACAGTGCATTTGTAAGTAGGAGAATCCAAAATTTAACACATAGCGACGCCAGAGAAAGCGAGAAATAAAATTTTACTGAGAAAATAAAGTTGTATGCTAGAAAATTTCGAAGGAATTTGGTTTGAAGGATGCCCAAGCTAACGCCTTGGAGCCTAAAACAATAAATTTGAATGAGTTTACTCTAATCCGAAATGCTTGACCATTGAATCTAATATACAGAAAAGCAGGGATATAAATTTGAGAGCAGAAGTTAGATGATTGACGCAGAACGAACATACATGAGATCGAAGGCGAATACCATAACACTAAATGCAATGCAAGCGAGCGCACGATGAATGCAATGGACCTATGATAAATCTTAAAATGAAGATGTGAACGAATACACACACGCAATTCGATGAACTTCTGATGGAAACTATAATTTGATGCCCCCCAATGATTCAATCATGCAATGATTTCTGACGCGCAATTAATTGAAAATATTAATTTTAGAATTTTGTGCAGGGGTCACAATCGATTAAAAATGTTGCAGTTTAAGTAGGTAATGAGTGCAATTAAATAAGAGTTCACCGAAACTAAGTACTTGGCGAATAAATAATGCACATCTAAATAATGAGCCCAAACAAAAAATAGTGTACAATGTGAAATTTGAAAATAAACACGGAACTCGGCAAGTAAAAGGTCGTTAATGAAAGTGCAGAAATACGATTGTCGTGGAAGTGGTGCTACTCCAGAGGACCAACAGTCACTGGGCAGGGCTGTCAGAGAATGGAGGGTGGTTGTTTCGTGGTTGGCATAGGACTGATGACCGGGATTTTGAGATGGAGATAAGAGGGAGGTATGGACAAGATTCAGCCAAGGATGGAGGGTGCGGGATGGCTACTGGTTGCAAGGAAGAGGGGGAAATGTCGGTTGTTGTTGTAGAGGGTTTTGATGGTGCTAGGAAGGGAGAAGGCGGTTGCAGAAGGGCTGGAAGGTTGCGAGCGAGGTTGAGGCGGGGGGGGGGGGGGGGTGCTAATGAGAGGCCGAGGGGTGATGGTGGCGGATGAGAAGAGCTTTGTGGAAGGAGGAGGCGACTGACAACCTCGACGGCATTGTGTAGGGTCAGGGAGGATCATTAGAGGTCGTAAGGGTGGTAGAAGGCGGCTGACGGAGACGTCGGCAACCCCAGAGACGGGAATAGGTGGGTATCGTGTCGCACCGTGGGTGGATATCGGTGTCACACCAAGAGCAAAGATCGAGTAACACCTCTGGAAAAAAAACTAATTTCTTGATGGCTAAAGTATTTGATTGCTACATCGTATAAAGGGAAGAGAGGATTAGGTTAAATACATATAATGTACGCAATTGTCATACGGATAACTTAACCAAACTCTCAAAATACAAATCAGAAAAATAAAAGAAAATACGTGAAAATATGAATAATCGAGTCGGTCACGATCACGGTCTTTGATCGTCGGACTGACGGTCCAAAAAATATCAATAATGTAAATATCTGAAATACCATGTAATCGATCTCCATTAGTGATTGAAATGGAGAAATGCTTCCGTAGTACTCTAATAAAAAAGATATCGTAGAGACTTGAAGGTATTTTTAACAGAAGTGTGAATAGGATAGCGATGAGTGTTATTACATAGTTAAAAAAAGTAGTTGATATCTAAGTTGAATATGGACAATACTGAGATGGATGAGTGGCAACTAGGATTAGTAAATTAGGGAGTGATTATATTAGAGGAACGGTGAAAGTGATATCTATTGTAGATAAGAGAATAAAAAATAGACTTAGTTGGCTCAAAGATGTATAATCAAGATACAAAATACATCAATTAGATGGGAAGAAAGACTTAGTGTCAAAGAATAATGATGAGAAGGGGTAGACCTCAAGTTTCTTGGATGAAATGTTTCAAGATAATTTGCGTTGATTAAGCTCAACAACTCTGACAACTCTCGCTAAGATTGAAGAGACAATAGAGATGCCTAAAGCCCATGGCAAATATTTAAAATAAGGTCATTGATGATGCCTACACAAATAGGCAAGAACTGAAATCATTATAGTAAAATATAAAAAATCAAACTGACAATAGTAGAGATTTGTAGAGAAAACTCAAAATCTTGTATGTATTGCTTGAGTATGTAAATACAAGGAGAGAATACAAATATATAGGAGGAAGAGAGAAAGAATAAATCATACACAAGATGTGGGACTAAAGAGAAGAGAACAATAATGGGCCCAAAAGATGGGCCCAATACATGGGTTATTCTAACACTCCCCCGCAAGCTGGAGCGTACAAATCGTATGCACCAAGCTTGTACAAGCATTGATAAAAGAGTGCCTTTGGAAGGGCCTTTGCGAGTACATCCGCAACTTGTTCCGACCCTGGGACATGCTTTAGATCGAGCTTCTTCATTTGAACTTTTTCCCGAATGAAGTGACAATCGACTTCAATGTGTTTTGTTCTTTCGTGAAAGACTGGGTTTTTGGCAATATGTATAGTCGCTTGGCTGTCACAAAAGAGAAGAGCCAGTGATGGTAATTTTACACTCAGATCAGTGAGAACACTCTCAAGCCATGTCAGTTCTGATACAACAGATGTCATTGCCCGGTATTCTACCTCAGCTGATGATCGAGCAACGACTGTTTGTTTCTTGCTTCGCCATGTAATCAAATGTCCTCCAAAATATATGCAAAAATCACTAGTAGATCGTCGGTCATCAAGAGAACCAGCATAATCAACATCTGAGTATACCACTAAAGTTGGAGCAGAAGAAAAGGTCTGGTAAACAAGTCCTTGACCAGGATCTGTTTTTAGGTACCTGAGAATACGTTCAACAGTCTGAAGATGAGATTTTCGAGGAGAGTGCATGTACCGACTGACAATACCAACAGCAAAGGAAATATCTGGTTTGGTAACCGTGAGATAGATCAATTTTCCAACGAGTCGTCGATAATATTCAGGATTCCGGAGAAGTAGATCCGAGTCAGATGTCTGAGCGCACAACTTGTGGTTTACATCCATAGGGGTATCACTTGGCTTACACCCTGAAAGACCAGCATCATGAAGAAGGTCAAGACAATACTTCCGTTGAGATAGAATAAGCTCATCCGGTCGTCTGGCAACCTCAAGACCCAAAAAATATCGTAGAGGTCCCAGGTTTTTTGTCTGAAAGACTGAGTTTAGATGTACTTTGACGGCATGTATCCCTTGTGAGTCATCTCTTGTAATGATGATGTCGTCAACGTATACTAACAGAAGGACCGTCCCTGTTGGTCGGTGACGAGTAAACAGCGAGAAGTCGGCTGAGCTTCGAGTAAAACCGATATCACGAAGGACCCTACTGAATTTTTCAAACCATGCCCGTGGAGATTGTTTGAGACCATACAGAGCCTTTAGAAGGCGGCAGACCTGAGACTCCCCCGTGGTCTCAAACCCGGGTGGTTGTTGCATGTAGACCGTCTCCTGGAGATCCACATTTAAGAAGGCATTCTTGATATCCAGTTGAAATAGGGGCCACTGGCGATGAACAACGACAGAGATGAGGACGCGAACGGTATTGAGCTTGGCGACCGGAGAGAAAGTTTCCTCATAGTCGAGTCTCTGTTGCTGGGTGAAGCCACGAGCCACAAGACGAGCCTTCAGACGGTCAATTGTCCCATCAGCAGCATGTTTGATGACAAAGACCCACTTGCACCCAACCGGTTTCTGACCCGGAGGAAGGGGCACGACGGTCCATGTCTAGTTAGCCCAGAGAGCAGACATTTCTTCGTTCATGGCTGCCCGCCAGCCGGGATGTTGAAGCGCCTCCTGCTCAGAGTTAGGAACAACAATCGAAGAGAGAGAAGTAGCAAATGTGTGCAGAAGGGGAGAGAGGCGATGAAGAGAGACGTAGTTGGCCAGAGGATGAGCAGTGGAAGGGGGTACCTGATCAGAAGGATGCGGAGTATTCGTGGTAGAGGTCGTCTGCAGAGGGGCAACGAAACTGGGAGGGCGACGAGTGTAGACACAGATAACTGGTGGTTTGGCGGTAGCAGGAGCCGGTGCAGGGAAAACTGGCGAATGTGGTGTAGTAGCGGGAATAATGGGGCATGGGATGGATGGCAGGAGAGGAGTTGGTGGTAGATCAGCGGGTAAAGGAGCAGGAAAAAACGGTTGTTCTTCCCGGAAGGTAACGTCAGCAGAAACGGAGATCTTTCGAGTAGCGGGAGAGTAACAGACATAGCCTTTCTGGGTGTGTGAATAGCCGACAAAGATGTGTTTAGCCGCCTTGGGATCCAACTTATCCGAGAAGGGCCCCAGACGGTGGACGTATCAGGTGCTGCCAAAGACACGAGGCGGGAGAGGAAAATCCGGAGTGGAGGGAAACAATATGTTAAACGGAGTAGCATAATTGAGGACGGAGGAAGGGAGACGGTTGATGAGAAAGCAGGCAGTCGAAACCGCAAAGTTCAAATACGGCTTGGGAACATGCATTTGAAGCATGAGGGAGCGGGCGACATCGAGTAAGTGGCGGTTCTTTCTTTCGTCAACATCATTTTGCTGGGGTGTGTAAGCACAGGAGTTTTGATGTAGAATCCCGTATTCAGAACACAAAGCGGTAAATTCGTGTCTGGTGTACTCACGAGCATTGTCGGTGCGTAGTATTTTGAGTGTGGTGTGGAATTACGTACAGGTCTCGAGGACAAATGCCCGAAAACACGGGAAAGCTCCGAGCAATCACGGAGTAAGTATAACCACGTAGTACGAGAGTGATCATCAATAAATGTGATAAAATAGCGAAAGACACAAATACTGGTAACTTTAAAAGGGCCCCAAATATCAGAATGTACGAGATCAAAGGGAGCAGCGCTCCGAGTACAATGCGGAGGAAAAGAAGAACGCAGCTGCTTGCCGAGGATACATGAGTCACACTGAAAAGGAGTAAAAGATATATCTGGAAGAGCCCGCTGGAGAACCGGCAGAGGGGGCATGCCCAAGGCGACGATGTCACGCCGTGGAAGAAACAGAAGACAGAATGGTGGAAGATTCGTCGAGAAGGTAGACCCCGTTCCGCAGCCGGCCTTTACCAATGGTAGTTTGCGTCCGTCGATCCTGTATAACAAAGGAAGAGGAGGTGAATATAACTGAACAATCAAGATCATTCGTAAGACGTCCAACAGAAAGTAAATTAAACGGTGAACTCGAAACATGAAGAGCCGAGCGAAGGGTGATCGACGGGTTGAGAGAAAGATCTGCCGAGCCTGAGACAGGAACCATCGCCCCATTGGCCACAGTGATAGTCTTCAGATAAGGAGAATCCGAGTACTGGACAGGCTGTTGCGAAGTAATGTGATGAGTGACACCAGAGTCCACAATCCAGCCCAGGCTGGTGGATAGACAAGCAGTACCTGTGTTGGAGACGGAGGCGACGGAGGCAGATGGTGGGTTGAGCAGACCCTGAAGATGCTGAAGCTGAAGACGGATGGTCTCAAGATCAGAAGGACTGGCGTCAGTAACAGCAGATGCCGTCGGACGAGGAGGATAACCAATTTTCTTGTAGCAGGTCGCCTCAAGATGACCATATTTCCCGCAGAAGGAACACTTTGGCCGACCCCGGCCACCACGACAACGGCCCCGAGAGCCCGGACGTCCCCCCGAAGCAGAAGTAGGAGGGGATGGTTGGAGCAGAGGGGCCTGCTGAAGAAGGGTCGGGGGAGAAAGAGCAGAAGTATCTGGAGGAGGTGATACACGGAGAATCATGGAGCATACATCAGAGAAAGATGGTGTGGTGGGAGCAGCCAGGACCTGAGCACGAAGGCTCTGAAGGTGAGATGGAAGACGGGCCATGATGATGACAATGCAAGTGGCTTCCTTCTGAGCGTGCTGAGCAGCATGATCATTGGTGGGCGGTTGATGCTGGATCAAGGCTTCAGCAAGAGTTTTAGCCCGAGCGACAAACAAGGTCATATCCGAAGCCCCGCCGTGTCGAGAGAAAAGAGGTCAGTGAGTATGTCGTAGAGATGCTGAAGGCTATCGCGGCCTGAGTATAAGGAATGCAGCTCATCCCACATAGCCTTGGTGGTGTCGTGGTACATAGCCATCTGATAAGGCTCACCATCCAATGAATTCAGGATCCAAGTCTGAACGCGGCCATCATTGCGGAGCCAATCATCGGTAAGAGGAGACGGAGGTGCCTGAGTAAGGTGAGGCAGAAGACCTTTGGCCTGAAGAACCCGTCGAACTGAGTGCACCCAAGGAATAAAGTTTTTCTTGCCATAAAGAGAGATGGTAGTGATCCTTAGCTCGTCACGGACTTCAGCAGAGCAAACCGGGTGGTCTGTAGGACAGGCCGAGCGGTCAATAGGCGGACTGGCCGCCGAGCTAGTGGAGTTACCTGAAGAACTCATAGAGGCAGACCGCAAAACCATACCACCTCGGGAGACCGACACGAAAAGAGCAAGAGGTCGCACGACAAGGCCGCAGCGGGAAGGACTGGAGACCGCGACCAAAAAATGCAGAAAAGACACGTGTCCGCACGGTCACGCCGGACACCGGCGATTAGTCAGATCGCGACCAAAATGCAGAAAGAAAGGAGTCCGCGCGGTCTAGGTGAACACAGCAGCGGTCAGAGCACAGGAAGCAGTCCGCAGCGGACAGGAGCAGTCCGCAAGAAGAGAGAGAGAGACTCTGGCGGACAAGAGCAGTCCGCAAGAGAGAGGAGCCCGCGCGACTAGAGCAGAGACCGCCCGGTCAAGATGTGAAAACACCAGCGACAGGAGGAGGCCGCGACCAAAGGCGAAGCGCGGCTGAAAGGACGACAGCGGACTGGGAAAAGAAGGCCGCAGCGGACAGAGACAAGCCGCCCGGACAGGAAGAGCGGGAGAAGACCGCGACCAAAATGCGGGAGAGGAACAGCCCGCACGGTCTGGCGGATGCGGCAAGCTGGAACAGGTCGCGCGTAGGACAAGGCAGATCGCGGATAGACAAAGCAGTGGATAGCAGAGAACAAGGGAGAAGGTGGCCCCACGGATCAGGGAGGGAAATGACTATAAGAAGCCAGGGGGTGGAACCACGGGAGGAAGAGAGCAACTGGAGGCAGCGGAAAAGAAGCGGACAGAGACGGGCAAGCCGCAGAATAGAAGCGGACAGAGACGAGCATGCCGCGGGAGGCAGGCCGCGGGAGGTCAACAGAAGCGGACAGAAAAAGGGAGTCCGCGAGAGGCCGATTTTCCCTCTGATACCATGCAGAGAAAGCTCAAAATCTTGTATGTATTGCTTGAGTATGTAAATACAAGGAGAGAATACAAATATATAGGAGGAAGAGAGAGAGAATAAATCCTATACAAGATGTGGGACTAAAGAGAAGAGAGCAATAATGGGCCCAAAAGATGGGCTCAATACATGGGTTATTCTAACAAGATTCAATATGGAGGCTTCTCTTCCTTTGCTCTGGTAATAAATTCTCACCATAACATCTGTATTTCACATACAAATATTCTAAAAACCTAACATTTGGGTGCATAAGAACTTCATAAAGGGTACAGTTCAGAATGGGATACAAAAAACTACTGAAATAGGCTAGAGCATTCAATCCAATCTCACCATTTTGTTCTGCAGCATTCTCAAAATGAGATTCTGCTACAGTGTGAAGATGAACAAAAAATTCCTTGGTGAAATCTTTCCGCCGCTTGGCAACAATGGAGCTAATTTCATCTGGTGCCATTTTAACAGCATTAATAAGTTCATTATGCCTTTGCACATCATTATCTATCTACACAGATAGCACATAAGGAAACATTAAGATTCGTCGATATTAAGAAATGTGGAAAAAAATGTTAATAACAAATATGTCATACTACCTCCTTCAGCTTCCTACAAAGTCTAAAAAGCTTGTGTTTCATTTCTGGACAGCTCTCTAAATCAGCTTTTTCCTGACAGCGCTTGAAGAAGTGAGGTCTAATATTTTCCCATTCCTTGCTGAAAGCTAACAATCTTCTCCAGTCGGTCGGCGTAGGTCTATCAACCATGAAAACTTCAATTAACTTATCGCACACTTTGATCATTTTATCATCAGTTAGGAAATGTGTATCGGTTTCACCATCATCAATTCCCTTAATATCTCCAAGATCTTTATCATGCAGTATGGCTCGCTCAGACCTTAACGCATTTGATGGGAATTCTGCTGTATAATCGGTTGTATCAGTAGTTGCATCACCCACTGTTGAAAAGGATAAGAATTTGGGATTGAAGTAAACCAGGACATAACCCATCTTTCACCACACAAAAAATTAGAATCTAGCATTTGAGATTTGAAAGCAAGATATCATCAGTGCATGTTTGTTGATCAACAGTCCCAAAGAGGCAAAAAGAAAGAGCGTTTGCATTTTTTTCAAAACTGCAACTGAGGAAAAATGTATAAACAAACAGAGCCTGAGCTGTTGAGTTCCACAATAAGATGAAGAATAATCTCACAACAAAGGTGACATATGGAGGTTAAATTCTTAATATATCAATAGTCCTCGGTTCAAAGATTGCCACAGTGTTCCTCCTACAAACAATTGCGTCAAAGTTAATAGTTCTATAGAGTAATCCAATTGCTCTGTGGCATAACTAATGTGATCAAAGAAATTTTGGATACAAATGGTCAGATTTCAAATCTTTGATATCCAAATAAGAAAATAAGAGTAGACCCAATCACGCAAAAGTTGAGCGCTGAAACAAAAATATGGCTACGTTGAAGATCTAAAGACCAATTTCCACTAAGCTTCAATTAACTGGAGAGGGGGGATTATCACTTACCTTTACACCTTGCGCTGGATCGAGAAATCCCAAGAAGAGGGAGAAAGGCGTGGCGTCCACGAAGATTCCAGCGGCAAAATGCAGGAAGCGAAGAAACTCCCGAGATTTCCAGGCTACAAATTGGGAAACGATGAATCATCAGACGGCGAGAGCACAAATTGATATCCATTGCTGGAGGGGAGTAGGAGAAAAAGAAGCCGGGGTTTGTAGGGTTTATTGGATTAGGGTTTTTCAATAGCGTAACACGGTAACAGTAACCATAGTGGCCACTGTAAGCCGTAAGCTAAGAACAACCCGCTGAAACTGACTGAACATTTTGAGCCTGCTGTCAATCTGCAGCGTATTGTTTTTGGAAACCCGAATTGTTTTTTTTTTGTGAGAGTAACTCACCTAATAATAGGTGGGAGAAGGACAGATTCGGCTGTAGGATTTGCCTTTTATTTGAATTTCAACGGCACAGATCAAGTCGTATCTAATTCGGTTGTATCTGCAGTTGTATCTCCTTATACATATAGTTGTATCTGCAAAAGATACGGCCAAGATCTGACCGTTAAAATCGAGCTCCTATCATGATTTCACAATAAATACACATCTCTCATGTATGGGAGATGCGTTACTTGTATCAAATTTGGACTCCATGTTCAGCTAGCTACATGAAGTCTAAGAATAAATATAAGTCAAATTAAAAAAAAGGACACTGATATTAGCACAGTGATTTTGGCTATCCACATTAAAATTTTGATTTTTTTTAGATTTTTTAAATTCTATTAGCACCGCAGTCACTTATTCGCACCGCACTACTGAATCATTCATCACCGGAGGCCCGGAACATCCCCGACTTTTATACCTCCATCGTGCATTTATCTTCCCTGCCGCCCTCGCGCCTAATCTCTCTCTAAGACATTGTTGCTCCCCTAATCCGAAAGTTTAAGTCCTTCCACTTCAGAAAAATCATCTTTTCCCCCTTATCATGCATAAAAAAGTAGATAAATTTTGTTCGAAAAACCTTCCGAAAGTAAGAATACTGGGTTCGATCTTTCTGTTTCCGGAAAAATGGAGAAAAGAAGAGCACGATGTTGGTGATCCTTCAGTATCTTTAAGTCTCGTGAATAATGACATAATGTTGTCGGATAGCCAACTTTCTAAAAGAACGTCTTGCTAATAAAAAACTGCTAGTGTATAGCCAATCTTTTAAAACTGTGATTAACCGTTAGTGCGGATAGAAAAAATGCAACGCTAACATCAACACCCTTAAAAAATCATAAACACAGATGAAATTGAACTGCTAATTATTGCCTACATTTATAACCTTAAACCTATAAATATATACTAATAATATCATTTTTATAGAATTTATTAATATTTTTTACTATAAATATTTTTTACTATAAATATTACTTGATGAGAAATTCAAAATTTATTTTGAAGCAACTAAAATTTTAAGAATTAATTTAAAATTGACTTAAATCTAAAGAAATAATATAATTTGTACCCTAGACTATAAGTATATAAAATATAAATAACAATTTATAAAAAAATAAATAAATTTTAAAAAACTTAGAACAAAATTGTTTAAAATGGGAGGAGAGTTTGTGCCTACCGAAAATATCACCCTCAAATTTGTGCAATAATGAGAGTGAACTATCTATCAACTTGTGCTTGCAATTTTTTCATCAATTAATAATGTTCACAAAAACACTCTGTTCTCAACACAAAAAATATATATTAATTACATTAGGGTAATATCAATACATATTATTAGAATGTCATATTATGATTTATGTATGATAGTTGTAAATAATTAAAAATGAAATTACGAATAATTAATAGAGAGAAAAGGAAAAAAAACAATCCAAAAAAATACTTATATATAGTATAAAAAAAGATGATTGATATGGGCAGACCCATAATAATTATGAGCAGATCACAATGTAAAGAAATCTGCAAGGATGATTATGAGCAAACTGATATTTTATAGATTTTTAAATCTCTACGATTTTTTATTTTGATATATCATTAGCTTAGATTCCGTTTGGTACGGTTGTGGCAGTCATGAGCATGAGAGTTAAATTGTCACTCGTTAATGTCCACCTAAGAAACTTCATCCACTTTTATGTTCAAACAGATGATGTTTGTTAGGTGATTTTTATGAAATGACGGTTTAACTCATGCATTTACGAGCGCCACCGTCATGTCAAACGGAGCCTTTGTCAGCTTTAACCAATATCAATTTAACCCCTATGTTCATGACCACCAACTGTGACAAACAGATCCTTTAGTTAGCTTTAGCTGGAATTGATCTACCTTGCCAAAAAATGTTTTGAATGTCTGTTTATTTTAGTCTTTATGAATTAATATTATAACAAAAAAAGTGTAAATAAAGCCTAAGGCCCAAGCTTTGGTGGAGTTGGCCATGGGCCATATTTCTACAGGGACATGGATTTCACGGTGCAGGCCCAATCACGATGGAGCACCTCTCCAGGCCTTTTTGATCGGACCCTAAACCTAACGTTTCTTGAACTCAACCTAACGTTTCGGTCGGGCAGAGGACACGGGTTCTTTATTTATTTTAATTTTAAACTTTTAAGTTTTACTGTTAAGGCTCTGTTTGGCTCAGCTCTTCGTGTTTTGCAGAGTACTGTTAATAATTTTTGCAGAGCTGAGTGTTTAATCGGACCTCTTTGTTCTTCGAAAACTTTTTCCTATAGCTTCGGTCTGTACCTGCAGTGGAGGAGAAGGTTCCCGGCGTGTAGAAGGAGGCTCTTCGCCAGAGAAGGAGGGCTGCAGGATATCTATAGCCGAGGAAGAAGCGCGATTCACAGTCTCTCCTGAAAACGGTCAGCATTTTCCACCGTTGCATCTTTTTTTGAACTCATATTGCCTAATAAAATGAGTGATCGGACACTAAACTTTTAAGCTCTTCTTTATTTATTTCCCTCTTGAGGTCGCAATACAACACATATTGATCACAAAGATTTTCTTGCAGTACAGTGTGAGGTGACAACAGTATCACTATTTCACTTGATATCCTCACCGTAAATATTTGACATTAGTTGTTACAAATTTATTAAATATTTTCTCGTAAAAATTAATTAGTATTGATAGGCCGAAGCACTATTTCACTATTTCATTACTTAGTATTTGACAGTATCACTATTTCACTTGATATCCAAGTCAAGGCAGGCCGAAGCACTCAAGCCATTCAGCCCGATAAAATGATCCGCGCAAGTAAACCGTGCTCGCTCGAAGTGCCTCAAAGCCACCCAAAGGGGAGCTCGAACAAAGCACCAACATGAAACCGCGCTCGGAGACACGAGGCCGCACAAAAAGCGCGGCCCCCACCCCCCGCAAGCAAGCGCATGGAGGCCGCACGCGCGACCTCCCCGCACACATGTGTATGGGAGGCCACACATGCTACCCCTCCATGCGCGCGGCCTCTCCAAGCGCACGCGCGCACGACAACTCCCTGCGCGACGCAGATCCTCTTTTTGTGCACGTGCGCACCGCCGACACTCCACCGCCACCCCACCGCCACCGCTTCTAGCAGCCATCGTCGCCGGGCAACTTGCCTGGGCCGTCTGGACTGCCGGGAGGCATGTTCATCATTTTCCAGAAAATTAGTGTTGCAACTCAATCGGTGATGAACAGTGCAGAAACTATATAGCTAAGTCAAAGCATGCTTGGGCGAGAGTAGTAGCGTGATGAGTGACTTCCTGGGAAGTCCATGCGCTGCCCACAAATCATGAGTTTCCATTATCTAAGGGAGCCTACGTCCTCCAACAACCCTCCAGTGGGCAGAAGCGTCGAGTAAGGCAGTCAATGGAGAAGGGTTGGAGTGTATGAGCTGCAACTCAAACGATCTTATGGGAGGTCGCATGTGTGGCCTCCACTCACGCACGCGCATCGGAGGCCGCACGCACTCTGCCTCCCCACCCACCCCACCCCAACTCCTCGTGCAATCTCTCCAAGCGCATGAGCGCGAGGTGTAACGCCCCAAAAATCGTGTTGCGAATTTAATTGTGTTTTGGGTGTGTTTAGAGGGTTCGGTCTGTGGTTAGCAGTTTGGGCTGCGAATAACAATTTGGGTTAGGGTTTTCATTTAAAACCTCAAATCCCCCATCTAAACCTAACAGCTCCCGATCTCTCTCTCCCCCTCTCTCGGTTTTTCCTCTCACCCGCTGCAGCAGAGCCGCCGCCCTCTCCCGTCGTCGGCGGGAAGGAGGACCTCCCTCCTCTTTCTCTCCCATCTCTCCCTCTCACGCTCTCGAGGGCTGCTGCAACAAGGCGTAAGGCCGACCTAGAAGAGCCCGATCATACCTCCTCTCTGTCCCGGCCGCCGCCGATCCCACGAGCCAAAGGAGGAAGATCCTCTGTGCACAACAAGGAAGAGGAAGAGCTCGATCTTCCTTCTTCTCTTCTTATCTCGGCCGCCACCGTCTAGGAGGAGTCCCGAGCCCCGTGCACAACAAGTGTTGACCCTTCTCTTCTCTTGGCCAGCCTAGTTGGGTGAAAGCCCTGTCTTGAAGTTGATGAGTCGTTTTGGAGCTTGAATCGTCATGTGCAAGCCGGATCCGTGCATGGACAACCACTACGAGAGTTGTTTGAGAGTCCGTGACCAAGCCATGCCTCTGAAATGCACGTCAAGGGTAACGACTTTTCTTCTTGGGCAGGTGAAGCCCTTAACTAACATATTTGCATGAAAGCCCCTCTCCACTGACGGGTGGGGGAAGGGTGCTCTCCGACGGATCGATGTTTACAGCCTCGCTATTAATTGCATTAGCACCCAAAAGCGCGAGTACGGTTTAGGCATACTGTGTGAAGCCCCTCCGGACATGTTAGTCTGGATTGGTGATGTTCTGGGATTCCCGGAGAAGACTCCGTGGAAGTTGAATATTTCAGAATGGGGGTTTGTTCGGGGCGGCAGTTAGTACTGGAGATGTGCTCCAGGAAACACTCCAATGTTTGCACGAAATCATTGGATCATCGGCATTAACTCCCGGGGAGTTTTGTCGTGTTTGTGTGAAGCCCGTCTCTCGGAGACCGTAGGGCTAGTGTGTAGAGTTGTGCGCCTTGAGTGCCTAACACAGGTGGTCGCGAGTGCTACCCTTGTTACATAACAATCGGTTATGTAGGATATAACAGGCAAGGGGAGGTTGAACAACGGACTTGACTGAACTTTACCTGCACTATGTGGTGTAGTTCGGTCTGTGGTTAGCAGTTTGGGCTGCGAATAACAATTTGGGTTAGGGTTTTCATTTAAAACCTCAAATCCCCCATCTAAACCTAACAGCTCCCGATCTCTCTCTCCCCCTCTCTCGGTTTTTCCTCTCACCCGCTGCAGCAGAGCCGCCGCCCTCTCCCGTCGTCGGCGGGAAGGAGGACCTCCCTCCTCTTTCTCTCCCATCTCTCCCTCTCACGCTCTCGAGGTGCTGCAACAAGGCATAAGGCCGACCTAGAAGAGCCCGATCATACCTCCTCTCTGTCCCGGCCGCCGCCGATCCCACGAGCCAAAGGAGGAAGATCCTCTGTGCACAACAAGGAAGAGGAAGAGCTCGATCTTCCTTCTTCTCTTCTTATCTCGGCCGCCACCGTCTAGGAGGAGTCCCGAGCCCCGTGCACAACAAGTGTTGACCCTTCTCTTCTCTTGGCCAGCCTAGTTGGGTGAAAGCCCTGTCTTGAAGTTGATGAGTCGTTTTGGAGCTTGAATCGTCATGTGCAAGCCGGATCCGTGCATGGAAAACCACTACGAGAGTTGTTTGAGAGTCCGTGACCAAGCCATGCCTCTGAAATGCACGTCAAGGGTAACGACTTTTCTTCTTGGGCAGGTGAAGCCCTTAACTAACATATTTGCATGAAAGCCCCTCTCCACTGACGGGTGGGGGAAGGGTGCTCTCCGACGGATCGATGTTTACAGCCTCGCTATTAATTGCATTAGCACCCAAAAGCGCGAGTACGGTTTAGGCATACTGTGTGAAGCCCCTCCGGACATGTTAGTCTGGATTGGTGATGTTCTGGGATTCCCGGAGAAGACTCCGTGGAAGTTGAATATTTCAGAATGGGGGTTTGTTCGGGGCGGCAGTTAGTACTGGAGATGTGCTCCAGGAAACACTCCAATGTTTGCACGAAATCATTGGATCATCAGCATTAACTCCCGGGGAGTTTTGTCGTGTTTGTGTGAAGCCCGTCTCTCGGAGACCGTAGGGCTAGTGTGTAGAGTTGTGCGCCTTGAGTGCCTAACACAGGTGGTCGCGAGTGCTACCCTTGTTACATAACAATCGGTTATGTAGGATATAACAGGCAAGGGGACCCGCGTCGTGAACACGACGGACTTGACTGAACTTTACCTGCACTATGTGGTGTAGTTCGATTGCCTAAGGAAATTGGTGGCTTCCTACAGGCATAGGAGAGAGTCGAGGACCATGAGTCACGGCTAGCGAGTGCTCAATGTATTGTTATTCAGTCCAGGACTGAGGATGGTGGTGGGACTCGGGGAAGTCTGGCACACCGAAGGTGCCCTGAGTGCACGAGACGTTGGGTCAGTTGCGCCAACGTTTGTGGTGTTTGGTGTTTGAATGACACATTCTAGCTTTATGTGATTATGCTAATCCGCTTGCAGAGAAGAAGCACCGCCACCCCGAGAAAGGTGTGTGGTCGTTATAATTTCGTCAGCTCTTGCTGTCCGTTGATTTGTTTGTCACCGTTTGGTGGAATGTTTGCTTGCAGGTGCTGCGGAGCCAAGCGAGAAATAGCGGGCTGAAGCCCTTCTTGCTGAGTTTGCCCTCGAAGGCCCAATTGTTTGTTTAGTTGTTTTTCTTGTGTTGTCGGTCTGCGTGCCGATGTATGCAAACTATTTTATTTGGTTAAACATTATTGATGTAAGGTCTTATGACCAAATCTGTGGTTGTTGTATTTCATTCCTAGTGTCGTGTTTAGTGGACATTCGCCTTTGGACGTGGTTTTTATTTAACTTCTTTTATTTTTCCGCTAGAATACAACTCTTTGTTATGATGCGTTTTCAAAATGTTAAGGGTTTATGGTTTCATTTAGTAACTCTTCCGTCTTTCCGTTTCTTATGGCGTGGGGCTCCGACAAGACCTTCTGTTATATTATTCGTGACGGATGGGGGGTGTTACACGAGGCCACTCCCCCCCCCCCCCCCCCCCCCGGGCACACAAGTCCTCTTCCTGTGTGCGTGCGTCGCCGACTGTCATCCGCCGCTTCCGGCCGCCATCGTCGTCGAGCAAACTTGCTCAGATCCCCCGGGAGGAATGTTCTTCATTTACGGGAAATTGCTGATGTGCTCAATTCGTGATAAAGAGTGAAGATACTTTATAGTTAAGCGTGTTTGGTCAAGAGTAGTAACTGGATAGGTGACGTCCTGGGAAATCCCCGCTCTGCCGACTTAACATGAGTTTCCCTCACCTATGGGAGGCTATGACATCCAATAGCACGCTATTGGGCAGATGCCTCGAGTGAGGCAATCCAAAAAAGGTCTTGGAGAGTATGGGTAACTACCCGAATGATCTTAGTGGAGCTTTGCCATGGTGTGTCAATTCTTGATCGTTACACGTTCGGCTCTCCAAAACTTGTATGAAATGCGCACAACTCTACAGAACACGCCCCATGTCGTTTTCCAAGACACACCCAGCACGTAATTCACCAAAGTGTGTCCTCAACATGCATAACGATCAAAAGAATCTTTGCCAGCATTGTAAAGCAAACAGTGGCTTGTAACCCTTTCTAGTTGCTAAAATAGTTGTGTACTTTAAAATTATTGCTAATAGATTTTTTTCCTAAACTATATCAAACCCCATGGTTTCTCTTTTACGGTTTTCCACATAAAGACTATGGTTCAACACTAATTTAATTGTGTACATATAAATCCAACACGAACAAAAAAATCATGAGAAACTGTGCACCCGTATAAGTTTTGGACTGCACATAACTATTATAAAATTGAGAGGACTGCACATAGCCGAAATCAACTTGAATACAATTATTGCCTAAATTTAATCAAGCATCAATAATTTTTTTAACACATCACACAGTAAATTCATTATACTCTCCCCCTTTACTAAAAGTCGATAGAATGTTATTTAGCCGCATCTCAATGAATTGAAATGTTCCGGAGATTTCTTCAAAATATGAGGCATTATTGCATCGAGCCCGTGCTCGATGCTCTCGGGCGGCCTTTGGCCGCATCCAGGCATGCTTCGCCCATTTCCGCACAGGCTTCGCCTGTACTCAATGCTTAGGGAGACTTTCCGCCTCGTAGATGTAGGTTTCGCCCGCTTCCTCGCACTCCACCAACTCGGCGCCGCAGCCGCCACTTGTTGCCCCCTGGAGCACTATGATTGTTTGATTTTGCACACGCGCTTCGGGAGGCGCGAGTGACGGGTGCGACTCTGAGCTGATGGATTACGTGGAAGCGGGTGAAGCCGGCTTCTATGCGGCCGAAGGTTGCCCGAAGCATCGAGCACGGGTGAAGTTCGTGCAGAGGTGGGTGAAATTCGTGCGGAGACGGGCGAAACCCGCTTGAATGGGGCCGAAGATCACCCGAGAGCATTGACGCCTGTGCCAAAATGCTCGCAATAAAATATATTTGTTTAATCAAATAATTATTTTATTGTATATATGAGCTTAAATTTTATAGAAGAGTTTATAGTTTAATCAAATATTTATATTTATAATTTATTTAATTGTAGATATGAGTTTATAAACAAAATAAAACATATATGGCGAAATATTCTCAATGTCGAAGGTCCACGGCTCTGTACCGGCGTCGCCGCCTATTTCTGCCGCCCCCGCCTACCTAGCCCTATCAAAACCCACCTCCGTCGCCACTCGCCACCATATTTTAATGGCTTCTACAGCTCTGTAGCCGCCGCTGCTTCCGCCACCTCTTTCCGCTGCATCCTCCGCCTCCGCCTCCGCCTCCGCCACCGCCACCGCTTCCCAGCCAAACTCACCTCCACCAGCACCTCCGTTCATGGATTCCACGGCTCTGTAACATCAAAGGCGGGCTGGGCTTGGAGTACCACGCCGGAATCATTGGGGGAGGCGGCATCGGGCGCACCCTCGTTCATGGAGGCCTCGGGCGCATCCGCGTTCATGGCGGCCTCGGGGGTACCTCCGTTCATGGCTTCCCAGCTCGCCGCACAATTCAACTTCCTCCCCGCCATGGACGGAGCTCTCTACCGACAGAGATATGACGAACAGAGGAGGGGTAAAATCGGAATTGTAAATGTAACGGAACGACATATGCTACTGTAGCAACGATAACTTCCCTTTTATCTTTAGTAAAGATTGATATGTCCGAATTACGAGTCAAAAAAATCAGGCGTGGGCACAAATTTAGCAACACGTGCCTAATGCGGGACAGGTCATATAATGCTCCACTGGAATGTTCGGCATCCCACTTTCCCGCCACCATCGTCGCACAATGCGAGGCTTCGCGCGTTACTAGGTCAAAAGTCAACCCCGCATATAATGGGTTAAAATTAAAATTCAACACCCTCGCAAATATCGGCAAAAGTAACTCTCCGGAGATTGTGTAAAACTTAGGTCCAATCAACGGCTTAAACTTGGGTGATGAAATGCATTGCAATGTGTGCATTGAATTGATCCCCCCGCTAGATATGTGGTAAAATACACGTGTATCACGACGAATCCAAGGGCGGCAGGCGAGCTCGTAGTCGTCGTTCGCCGCTGCTGTGAAGCTTCTTCGCACCAGCGAAGGGCCGCCGGCCACCAACTGCCCGGGGTTTGCTTGACAATCACGCCAAAGAAACTGGGGTTGTCGGTGGACGACGAACCCGTAGCCGCCGCTGGTGTGAAAAAGTTTGTTGTGAAGCTTCACAAATCACAACAACTGTGGCTGGCTGCGGGCTCACAGGGCACCGACCGCACAGGGATTGTCCGTGTTCAAAGAAAACATCACTAAATTACATATGCAGGCATACCTGTCCAAAAAACTCGTCCAGGCAGATCGGGCCAGGCCGGGCCCGGGCTTTTGCCATTCGGGCACGGGCCCGGACCTCGCTTTAGCCGGGCTCGAGCACTAGCTTCGGTAGTGGTCCTGTCAAGGTCCCCAAGGCCAGGCATGAATTTTTAATTATATATATAATAACAAATTATTGCAAATAGTGATTAAATTTTAAAAAATAAACCTACCTATAGGCGGGAGGGATATTCCGCCTATAGGCCAGGAGCAATACTTAGGTCAGGACTCCTGAGGGTGCTTATGGTCCTGCATCATTGAGGAGCCTGCAAAGGAGGTGGGGTCCACGCATTTGTGGCTTGTGTCATACACTTTTGCGCGGGGCACTCATCATTTCAGGCCCCTCATTGGTTGTCCAAGTCATTTTGGGCGCCGCGAACCAAGTTGGCGGATGGTCAGGTCTCGCCCCGGCTTGCGCGTGGCTTAGGGCGTGCGCTATCAGGGGACGAGTGGAGTGTTTTGGCTGCAGTCGCCCCGGGTCAGGATTTGTGGCGAGTATGAGTCTCCTCGAGCATTCGCCGCCTCAGGCGAGAGGTCAGCTCGCGCGTCAGTTCTTTTCTAGAAGAATCCCAACTAGGTCTGCTAATAGCTTCTTCAAACAACAGAATTTCGTTGTTGGCTGATCACTTAGGGATAAGTATAGTAGAAACAAAAGACGAGATTTTGCTATTTGCAGGCCAGACTAGAAAAACTATAAATAGACTCTTAAGGTCACTTTTGAAGAGGAACCATTTTCTTTCGCTTCTTTCTCCTCTTATTAATTTTGGTTGGCTTTATGTGCCCTCCAAGGTGCTCAGCTTAGCTTTGGTTAGGGAGGAGAAACTTTCTTAGATCTTTCGGGTGCGTGGCGGGACCTCATCGTTGTAGTTCAAGGGTCTGTTCCATAGTTCCAGGCGACCGGCCAAACGCTCTTTCTCAGGAGAAGTAGGTGCTGGCTACCTCCTTTCGGTCCGAATTTTTTTGGGGCAAGTTTCTTGTTCCAACACCCGTGTGCGATATCATGTGTCGTTCTGCGTTTGCATTGTGGTTTGCTAAATGGTTGTCGATGAAAGGACATATTGATTGAGCTACACGTCTGATGCACTCTGTCGTGTGCCAATAATGTGTCAATTTGTCTGAAGCGCTATATAAACTTTGATCGTTCTAACTTTTGTGCGACAATTTGGTGGCAATTACGAAGTGATCGTTTTGGGGTTTGGGCATTCTGTTTTCGGTATTCTTTGTCTGAATTTTATATTCTGTATTTTGTATCCTGAATTCTGAAATTCGCCCACCCATTGTAATCGTTTATATTCTGAAAAGTGAAAATCCGGCTGCTGTTGTCCATGAATGTAGCCCATCTTGAAAAGAATTATGTAAATTTGTGTCATCTTTGATTGTTTATTTCTATATAGCTCTTCATTCTATTCAATTTTTTTTGTAGCAAGATATCTAATTAGTTACACTTTTATAATTTTATTAGTCACTCGTTTGGGCTTCTCCACGTGCCTTGCATAAATTATATGA
This sequence comes from Platanthera guangdongensis, assembly GCA_039583875.1. Classification (NCBI taxonomy): domain Eukaryota; kingdom Viridiplantae; phylum Streptophyta; class Magnoliopsida; order Asparagales; family Orchidaceae; genus Platanthera; species Platanthera guangdongensis. Next base: position 30,936,466 of record CM077166.1, on the reverse strand, counting down.
ACCTACCTCTAATTTTTTAAAATTGCTAAAACGTCTCTTCTATATTTATAAACTTACGCACTATTCCTGACAGCATTTGCATATGAAAAAGCTTTATTTCATTAGCATAGGCAATAACAGAGGTGTTTGATTGCATAACTTTTTGAGTAGAGTTTTTTTTTGAAACATAACTCGTAATTCTTGGAAATTAGAAATACATAAGAAGGTGGAGTTCATATACACTTATAATATGCAAAAGCAATATATAGTATTACTTATAATTCGTCGAGATTAGAAATACATAAGTAAGAGTTCTCGGCAGACCTTCTGAATTCAGCATAGCGGGCCTCCTAAATTCAACTTTGCGGGTCTCCTGGATTCAGCTCGGCGGGCTTCCCGAATTCATCTCGGCGTGTGGTGTAGCACATGAAAAGAATGCTGACAACCTATAAGGGACAACAAGAAAATAAACCACCGAGCAATACGAAGGTTCGCTAGACCTCTTTAGATCTCTCAAGAGCTATAAAGCCAATGTTCGATCTGATAGGGAAACGGGGATAACGGCAACCCCCACCGATCAATAGAGTCAAAACAATAAGAAGCAAAACAAAAACACCACAGATGAACACAGAGATATACGTGGAAAACCTTCACCACTTGAAGGTCAAAAACCACGGGGCACGGCACAACGAAAAATCCACTATAATAAATAAGGATTACAGAAATTATCTAGGTTTGCCCAAAACCTAGAAAGCCCTCCGGATTTGACACACAAATTCACTCCTCTCTACAACCAAGACAAACCACAACTCTTCTACAACAGGATAAAATCTTACTCTCTCTTCAAGCAAAATAGTAAACGAAGATAAGAAAGGGAACACCTGAAACCGTAGATGAAGAAGCCTTTGAAACGGTAGAGAAAACTCCTTCCAATAGCACAGAGGAAACACCTCCTTCAAGCAGCGAACACCCGCCTACAGCAGCAGAAAAGAACCTTGCAACAGCGAGAATGGCGACCGGCGGACGGCGCGGGCGCGGGGATGGCGGCCGGCGGACGGCACGGGCGCGGGGATGGCGGAAGGCGGAAGGCGCGCGGGCTGGGGCTTCCGCTCTCTCTAATAACCCTAGTCTCTTCAATCGGGGAAATAGAAGTAGGAGTTTCAAAGGTCACGCTGCCTTTTTATAAAAACTGCTCACCTTTTTAATATAAAAAAAACTGTCCACCCAGCCCAAAAGCAACCAGCACAAAAAAGGTTGCAACCTCAAAATATCCAGGTTGCAACTCCTGAAATTCTGCACAAAATTCTGCACCTTTAGGGGTTGAACCCGAACAAACTCCCCCTTCAAACCATAAAGGGGAGTATCCCACCTTGACTTCTTCAGGTGGGGATCATGTCGATCAACCGCCGGCAGAAATCATGCTTTTACCTTGGGACGACCTTCGTCATCATATCCGAAGGATTTTCATCCGTGTGGATCTTCTCCACCACCAACAGCTTCTCTTCCACAGCATCCTGAATCCAATGATACTTTACGTCAATGTGCTTCATCCTGGAGTGAAAGGCGGGATTCTTGGCCAAAAATATAGCACTCTGACTGTCACAGAAAACTGTGTACACGTCCTGTCGGAGATCAAGCTCTAGCATGAACTTCTTCATCCAAATAAGCTCCTTTGACGACTCAGTCAATGCAATATATTCAGCCTCCGTCGTCGACAATGCCACACTTTTGAAGCCTTGACTGCCATGACACTGCTCCCCCTCCAAAAGTGATCACGAATCCAAAGGTATATCTCCTCGTATCAACATCTCCTGACATATCTGAATCCGAGTACCCAATAAGTTCTGGTGGACCTCCACCAAACTGTAAACAAAGGTCTGAGGTACCTCGAAGATAGCGGAGTATCCATTTCACAGCACTCCAATGGACTTTCCCTGGGTTTGCCAAGTAACGGCTCACAGACCCCATAGCATTAGCTATGTCTGGCCTAGTGCAGACCATAGCATACATCAGGCTCCCCACTGCGTATGCATAAGGAATTTGGCTCATCTCTTCCACTTCCTTCTCAGATGAGGGGCTTTGAGAACTGGAAAGTCTGAAGTGCCCGGCCAGAGGAGTAGCAACGGGTTTTACCATGTCCATCATGAACCTCTTCAGCACTTTCTCCACATACTCAGACTGAGACAGCCATAGTTGACCAGCACTCCTGTCCCTGGTAATTTTCATTCCAAGAATCTTCCTTGCCGGTCTCAAATCCTTCATTTCAAAGGACTCACTGAGCTCCTTCTTCAACTCAGCTATGCTGGCCTTGTCATCCCCAACAATCAGCATATCATCTACGTACAACAGCAAAATAGTGAACATCTTCTCAGTCCTCTTCACATACACACAGTGATCAGCCCTGCTCCGTTGGAATTTGCTCTTCATCATGAAAGAGTCAAATTTCCTATACCACTGTCTGTGTGCCTGCTTCAACCCATAAAGGCTCTTCTTGAGCCGGCAGAACAGATGATGCTTTCCCTTGGCCACAAAGCCTTCGGGCTGCTCCATATATAACTCTTCCTCCAAATCGCCATGCAGAAATGCCGTCTTGACGTCCATCTGCTCGACTTCAAGATCCATGGAGGCAGCCATACCCAATACCAGTCTGATAAAGGACATTTTCACCACTGGGGAAAAAATCTCGTCGAAATCGACACCTTGTTTCTGACTGAAACCTTTCACCACAAGTCTTGCCTTGTACCTTGGCTGAGAGCAACTTTCATCCAACTTTAACTTGAAGACCCACTTGTTCTTCAAAGCTTTCTTCCCTTTAGGCAATGAGACTAAATCATACGTCTCGTTCTTCTGAAGGGAGTACAACTCCTCTTCCATAGCAGCTATCGAAGCCTCACGATCTTCAGCACTCTGAGCCTCCACATAGGACTCAGGCTCTCCACTATCTGTAAGCAAAATATACTCATGAGGGGAATACATGGTATTGGGCCTTCTGACTCTCTCAGATCTGACAAGAGGAACCTCCACCACAGGTGGTACATTAACTGACAGAGCTCCCCCTGCATCCGGAATCATCTCCTCATCAGGAATAAACTCACCAACTTCCTCCTCAGCATGCCCATCATCAGCAGCAGTCTCTACTGGCCCATCATCAGCATAGAGTCTCTCCTCCGCAGGTGGAAACTGTGGAACATGTGACTCCGCAGCATTATGCTCACCAACTACTTGATCTTCAACAAATATCACATCTCTGCTTCTGATCATTTTCTTGTTCACAGGATCACAGAGTCTATAGTCAAACTCCTCATGGGGAAATCCCATCAAGATGCACTCCCGAGATTTCTCATCAAGCTTCGATCTCTCTTCCTTGGGGATATGAACGTGGACTTTGCACCCAAACACCCGCACATGTCCGTACAACACTTCCTTCCTGGACCAAACACGCTTTGGAATATCACCATTCAGAGGTGCAGAAGGAGACAGATTTATCAGATGTACAACAGTTTGCACAGCCTCAGCCCAAAACTGTTTGCTAATGTCAGCTTGAGAAATCATACATTTGATCTTCTTAATAATCGTCTTGTTCATCCTTTCTGCTAACCCATTCTGTCGCGGCGTCCTCGGGATTGTCCTTTCATGTACTATGTCATGCCTTCTGCAGTAAGCGTCGAAGGCACCAGTGTACTCTCCCCCGTTGTCAGATCGAACTCGCTTTATTTCTTTCCCGGTCATCTTCTCCACCTTCGCTCTGAACTCTTCAAACTTTGCTAGAACATCACTCTTCTGCTTCACAGAATATGCCCAGACTTTCCTGGAGTGATCGTCAATGAACGTGACAAAATAAGCGGCTCCGCCCACAGACTTGGGCTCAATAAGACCACACACATCAGTGTGTATCAAGTATAGTAACTCCGCCTTCCTCTTTGGTTCAGAATCAGCAAAGGAAACACGTTTCTGCTTACCGGCCAAGCAGTGCGCACACGTATCAGGAAGCCCTCCTGATAGCTCTGGAAGGACCTTGTTCTTCACCAAGATCTTCAAGTTCTTCTCGCTGATATGCCCAAGTCTGCGATGTCATAACTCCATAGAGTCGCCCTCTGCCGCATTCACACTTGGACCACAGATCTTGGCTTTAGTACGATAAAGACCACAACACTTCCTTCCTCTGGCTACTACCAAAGAACCCTTTACCAACCTCCAGATTCCTCCACCTTCAATGCTTGTGAAACCACCATCATCAAGTCTACCAATGGAAATCAGATTCATTCTCAAGTCAGGAATATACCCGACGCCCTTGAGAACAATCTTCCCAATTCAGTCTCCAAGTAGACATCACCACTACCAACAATCAACGACTCACCGGAATTTGCCATCCGGATCACACCAAGATCTCCCTCAGAATAGGTGTAGAAGAAATCTCTGTGAGGAGTGCAATGATAGGAAGCACCTCCGTCCACGATCGAGTCTGTGTCAACGCAGTCCTGGCAAGACGACCCACTGCATTGCAAGCATAACGGCTCAGCCTCCACAATCAAAGTCGTCGCATCACCACTGGATTCTCCAACCGCCTTGGTCTTTCCCTTCAGGTCTCTTTTCATTTGGAAGCAATCTTTCTTGAAATGACCCTTCTTCTTACAATAGTAGTACTCGATATCCTTCTTAGACTTGCCCCTGGACTTACTCCTGGAACTGTCCATGTGCTTCACATCCTTCTTCACAGACCGACCTCTTCCCTCCATGAGAAAAACACCCGAAGTGGAAGATCCAGAATCCTTCCTTCTCAGCTCGTCGTTTAGGAGACAACCAGACACCATCTCCATGGTTACCACGCCATCAGGTGCTGAGTTGCTCAACGACACTACTAGAGTCTCCCAACTCTCGGGTAAAGAACTAAGGATCATTAGAGCTTGGAGTTCATCTTCCAAAGTGATCTTCATGGACTCCAACTGATTGATAATACTTTGAGCAAGGTTCAGATGCTCAGTCATCTGTGAACCTTCCCGGTACTTCAAATTGACAAGCTTCCTAATCAGAAATGTCTTGTTACCTGCAGTCTTCCGCTCGTACAAGGCTTCAAGCTTTTTCCATAAGGCCTGAGCCGAGGTCTCCGTGGAAACATGATGAAAAACAGAGTCATCGAGCCACTGTCTAATGAACCCTACTGCCTTTCGATCCATTTTCTTCCACTCTTCATCATCCTTAACTGAAGCAGGTCTCCCTGTCAACGGAGCATGAAGATCTTTACAATATAAGAGATCCTCCATTTGAGGCTTCCAGATGCTCCAATTCTTGTCATTCATACTGATCATCCTTGTGTTTTATTCCATTGCTTTCTCAAACAAGCAACTCTATTACGGTCCACAAGTCGATTTATTTCAAGAGATTAACAAGAGAGGATAGGGAGCGGACCGATGGTCGTCACCTACCGCACCAAGTTAGAAACCGAGAAATAAAAACGACTAGCCAAAGAACCTGGCTTTGATACCACTTGATAGGGAAACGGGGGTTCGAAGATAACGTCAACCCCCACTGATCAATAGAGTCAAAATAATAAGAAGCAAAACAAAAACACCACAGATGAACACAGAGATATACGTGGAAAACCTTCACCACTTGAAGGTCAAAAACCACGGGGCACGGCACAACGAAAAATCCACTATAATAAATAAGGATTACAGAAATTATCTAGGTTTGCCCAAAACCTAGAAAGCCCTCCGGATTTGACACACAAATCCACTCCTCTCTACCACCAAGACAAACCACAACTCCTCTACAACAGGATAAAATCCTACTCTCTCTTCAAGCAAAATAGTAAACGAAGACAAGAAAGGGAACACCTGAAATCGTAGACGAAGAAGCCCTTAAAACGGTAGAGAAAACTCCTTCCAATAGCACAGAGGAAACATCTCCTTCAAGCGGCGAACACCCGCCTACAGCAGCGGCAAAGAACCTTACAACAGCGAGAATGGCGGCCGACGGACGGCGCGGGCGCAAGGATGGCGGCCGGCGGACGGCACGGGCGCGGGGATGGCGGACGGCGGATGGCGCGCGGGCTGGGGCTTCCGCTCTCTCTAATAACCCTAGCCTCTTCAATCGGGGAAATAGAAGTAGGAGTTTAAAAGGTCACGCTGTCTTTTTATAAAAACTGCTCACCTTTTTAATATAAAAAAAAACTGCCCACCCAGCCCAAAAGCAACCAGCACAACAAAGGTTGCAACCTCAAAATATCCAGGTTGCAACTCCAGAAATTCTGCACAAAATTTTGCACCTTTAGGGGCTGAACCACAACACGATCAAGCAAAAAGGACCTACCCGGTCCGGACGATTAAAGAAATACGACGGGAATAAATCCGAGAATGAAGCAATTAAGCTAAATAACCCCTAGGTTCGTACACGATTCCAACGCACGCACAAGAAAATCTGAGAACAACACTTAGCATGCACTCAATTGAACCGCCTACAAAAACTCACCCTCATAAGCAAATACCAATATTTTCGCGGCGAACTCGCGGGCACAACGTTTGAGCGAGGAGATTCTTCCGGGTGAGGAAAAGTCCCAACAAAAAGTTTCCATCACGCGCGTTTCCTCTCTGATCAATTGAACGGGGACGCGACGTCGAGCGGGACTTGCTCCGATTTGTTTTACGTTGTCCGATCACACACAATACCAATTACCACCACAAGAACAACACAAAACTAGATGAATCACACAAGGGGAAGTGGAGGAACGTCGTTACCCAACCGAGATGTTCTCGGTGTCGCCAGGCAAAACCTTGGGCTGGTCACTGGCTTGCTCTGGTGGGGAATCCGTCCATCGCCGGCGCCAAATGGAGGAAGGCCGACTAGGTCGACGGAGGCGTTGGAGCTGGAGGTGCGGCCGTGCGGGAGTGGTGGTGTCGCCGGTGTCTCGCCGAAGGAAGAGGAGTCGGGCCGGTGTCACGCCGGCGGAAGGGCGGCCGATCGGTGTCGCGCCGATGGGGTTCGTCGCGGCTTTGGGCCGGCGGATAGGTCCTGTTACGGGAGAAAGAAGAGTGAAATCTCTTTTTTTGGCTTAACTTTTTCATTAGGGCTTTTGGCCAAAATTTGGAGTATTTATACTTCACAAGAGAAGCACTCCCCATCACACAAAATACATGATCTAATTCTAACCATCCAATGTTTGTCTAAAAATAAAATGCAAGAAATAGAAAGGCAACCCGTGACCGACAAACATTTTGGTCGATCGGGCGCCAACGAGTAAAGTAAAATACGCATAAAATGTTCAAACAAACTAACATGCAAACTAAGTAAATTTTCCAACGAACCAAGTAGCGATGCACGCCGCCATCGGTGGAAGCAATGATGTCGACATCCAAAATCTAATCTGGAATCAAAATAACCTTCAAAAATTTGGAAAAAAGCATTAGCAGGGGGCAAAGCATCACCAAGAGCCTCACTAGTAGGTGAGGGGGTATCTCCAATGTAGAAATATAAGGCGATGTGGTGGCACTCCCAAACCCAAGAGAATGATAGTGAGGAGACGAAGAAGAGTAAGGGGCAAAAAGTTCTTGTGGTGCTTCATGAAAATGTGTAAGATGTGAAACATTAAACACATGGTGTATACCCCATTGGCGAGGCAAGTCAAGCACGTACGTGTTATCACCCAATTTCTTTAAAATCTTGAAGGGTTCGGCACGCCGGTTGGCCAATTTCTTGACGGCACCCGTTGGAAGCCGCTCGGGAATTAACTCGACCAAGACTAAATCTCCGACGTCAAAGAGTTGTGCCCGTTTATGGACGTTCGTGTCCGATTGATAAACCTTGTAAGTAGTGCTTAGTTGTTGGTGGATCTCCTTGTGCAAAGCAAAAAGGTGATGAGCAAAATCATGTGCAAATTGACTGGTTTTATGTGTGGGAGGTAACATAATCAAGTCAAGCGGCACACATGCGTTATAACCCTGCACGATTTCATTGGGGAGAGGCTCGTGGAACGATTCTTGGAATTATTATACGCAAGTTGCGTATGGAGGAGGGTGAGATTTCAAGTCCCCTTGTGGTCGCCCATGAGGCATCGGAGCAAGTTACCCAAACTCCGATTGACCACTTCGGTTTGACATCCGTTTGGGGGTGGTAAGCCGCGGAAAATAGGAGTTTGGTGCCCACCAAAATCCACAATGTCTTTCAAAAATAAGACGTAAATTTGACATCCCTATCAGAGACAATTGTTTTAGGGAGGCCGCGATGATTAACAATTTCTTTAAAATAAAGTTTTGCAATATGCGACGCGTCGTTGGTGCGGCTGCACAGAATAAAATACCTCATTTTAGAAAAAAACAATCAACAACTACCAAAATAGAATCGTGGCGGCGTTGTGTCAGCGGGAGACCCAAGATAAAATTTAGGCTAACGTCGTCCCAAGGACTAAAGGAATGGGGAGCGGTGTGTATAAACTCGTGTTTTGTTTGGTGCCTTTCGCAAATTGGCATGTATTTGCTACTACTCACGATGCGATTAACCATGCGTTTCAAATTGAGCCAAAAGAACTTGTCCCCGACCAAAGATATGGTTTTGTTGCGGCCAAAGTGACCACCCAAACCGCCACTGTGCATCTCTCAAATAATAAAGAGGCGGAGGGAGGAATCCGGAATGCACAACCGGGCACCCTTGAATAAATACCTATCACGAAGGCAGTATTCGGAAATAGCACGAGGGGTGGGTGCTTGAAGGGATTGAATTCAGCTCGGCGGGCCTCCAGTATTCACGTCGTCAGACCTCCTGTATTCACCTCGTCGGGCCTCCTATTCTTACCATGCCGGGCCACCTGAATTTAGCTCGTCGGGTCTCTTGTTTTCACCTCGGCGAGCCTCCTGAATTTAGCTAGGTGAGCCTCATGTTTTCAACTCACGTAAGTTACCTCGTCACTCGGGGTACCTCATATCTTTGCATATAAATAGGATCTCATTGTAACGAGTGGAAGACATTTCACATCCCACAAAGTGTCGCTCATTTGAAGATTTGCAATCTCACTGCCTTCCCTTAAACTCACACAACCCACTTGTTTCAGGAGGAAAAGTCCATATACACTTCTAATATGTGATAAGACCTGCACAATGTAACATCACCATCTCATCTAACATTAAAATAGTCGCAACCTCTCTTTTGTTCGCTTCATGGCCATGTGTTAATTCAATTCTCTAATAACTTTCATCAATCTCTTTATTCCAAATTTTATCAAACAAATTTCTAGATTTCAACACACCCACACCCACACCCACACCCACACCCACACATAGGCTAGATAAATAAATACTTCCCACAATGAAATTGAAAATTTGTCCTTTCTAGTTTTATAAAAAAATCATTTTGTCTTATACATATATAAAAATTCAGAAATTTTTAGGTACACGTGGGTATATGGAGGATGGTGCCCATGATGCATTGTGAGCCGTCCGATCAACAAAAACTTATATCCATTTTTAAATACTTTTTGCTTCCTTTAATGCTGACGGTCAGATTTCACATCCAACGCCCAAAAATATATTGCACCTAAAGATACGTGCACGCGAGTACCTAAAAACTTCTCATAAAAATTAGTACTCCCTAATCCCTTTCATCATCTACATAAAGCCTTTATAATAAAATTGTTTTGTCATTGATTAATAATTGTCTTATCATCGAACCAGGAAAAGGTCAAATGAATCCGCACATCGGAAACGTTGACTTTATCAATCGGTCCACCTTCTCAATTTTCCACCACTCGAACGCATCAAACGAATTGATGAAACTCTATAAAAAGATCCAGCCCCTCAACCGGAGCTAACAAGCGCAGGTCAGCTAGCTGCCGGCCATGGCCATCTCTTCTTCTTCTCTCTCGCTTTCCTCCTCCTTGGCCCTCCTCTTCTCCATCGTCTTCCTCCTTGGCTGTGTTCGCCGCACGGCCGACGCACGATGCGCCCCACGTGCTAACTCCATCGCCGATCTCATATCAGAGGATCTCTACAGGAGTATCTTTCTGCACAAAGACGACGGCGCCTGTCCCGCACGGGGATTCTACCCTTACGATTCATTTATCGCCGCCGCGAAATTCTTCCCCAAATTTGCCAGCTCCGACTGCTTAAATACCAGCAAGCGCGAGTTGGCGGCTTTTCTTGCGCAGATCTCTCATGAGACTACAGGTATACATACAAGCATATATGCTGCTGCTTCTTTAATTTCCAGCATAAATATATTGATAATTTCACACATTTAAAATCCATGTAAATAGCACAAAAATTGGGCCCCACACACAATAAAATAACTGAGACACCATTTGGTTCGGCGGTGGCGCACGGGTGGATCCGTCGGGTTGAAACGGAGTGTTCGAGCCGGAGGGGGGAGGTGGCTGCTCCAAACGGAGCTTTTTGGCGAGTTTCTTAAGGCGGGCGGGTGGAAACGGAGTAAACGCCGTCGGAAATTCATTTGTTTACCCTCCTTCTGGCGGCGTTTGCCCAAAACGGAGCAGCTAAACACCCAAACAAATAGAGCCTCAATCTCTACTTTTTTGTGAGTTTTAGGGTGTGAAAAAGACCAAATAATATATTTTATTGTGTATGAGACCCACTTTTGTGATTTTTAGGTATGATTTAGATATGCATAGTTCTGTCCTAACTATATTAAGGCCAGCTTATTACGGTGTGCATATATCAATAGTCTTGCATTAGAAATCATCATGTCCCGCGCGATAGTACTTGGTTCGGACAGTACCTATGGTCTTGCTTGCCTGCTCTTGGTGCATAAACATGAGTCAAGAACACCGAAGTACGTTTCGCTATGCAAGACTTCTGAAGTACGTTTCACCGTGCAAGACTTCTGTATATACCGATCGACATCCTTTGGTGATATTATAAAGTAGTTGTTATGGGTAAATCTATTTTGGATAGGTACAAACTAAATTTTAAAATAAAAATATTAAATAAATATTATATAATTTACGATAGAATGGATCTGGGAAAACCACTCCCCACACCGCCTTTCTCCCGATTCCGCCACTCCCCACAGCGCCTCTCTCCTGATTCCGCCACTCCTCGATCTCCATTTGAAGTGAAATGGATAGTATTCATTTCACGGTCAAGATCTATTTCAGCTTGCTGAACCGACGGGTTCACTAATCTCATCCTTTTATATCAGTCCATATCTATTTCAGCTTGTTGATCCGACGGGTTCACTAATCCCATCCTTTTATATTTCCTTTTAATCATTTTTTTCACCGTTAAATCAAGTGAGAATAGATCCACACCATGAAACGGATACTATCCATTTCCTCCAAATGGAGAGAATCCGGATCCAGGGCTGAGGCCTTCTGGTCGGCGAGCACCTATCACCAACTGCGATGCGCAGCGGTCGTCGATCAGAGATCTAGATCGCCGATCAGATCGCCATCTGGTCTCCACACGCGGCAGCAGCGCTGCCGGAATGTTCATAAACGAAAAAATGTTCAAAAATTTGTTATGGGAAGATTAGTAATTAGTATATATGATTAATTCAGGAGGATGGGCAACAGCTCCGGACGGACCTTATGCGTGGGGCCTTTGCTTCAAGGAAGAACAAAACCCTCCAAGCAGCTATTGCGACCCCACCAACACAGAATGGCCCTGCTACCAGAACAAGTCCTACAAAGGAAGAGGACCCATTCAGCTCTCCTGGTACTACTTCACTTTAATTCCTTCAACATTTATCATCATGCTTAATTATTATATATTCCACTGAGTTTAGAGACTAATTATTAATTTGCTGATCAATTTGTTTAATTAATTATGATCCGCATGCAGGAACTATAACTACGGGCCAGCCGGGGAGGCCTTGGGTTTCGACGGGTTGAGAGAGCCGGAGCTGGTGGCGAACCGGTCCGACCTGGCGTTTAAGACGGCGCTCTGGTTTTGGATGACGCCTAGGGACGACAAACCGTCGTGCCATGACGTGATGGTTGGCCGGTTCAAGCCGAGCAAAGCGGACCTGGCGGCGAACCGGACGGCTGGGTTCGGGCTCGTTACCAACATCATCAACGGCGGGCTCGAGTGCGGCATTCCCGATGACCCTCGGGTCAACGATCGAATCGGGTACTACAGGAGATATTGCCAGTTGTTTAATGTGGATGTAGGCCCAAATTTGGACTGTGCAAATCAGAAATCGTATTGATTTAATAGCTTTTTGTTGTTGTTGTTGTTAATTCATTTGGAAAATGTAGTAATATTGGTCTAATAATGTTAAGGCAATTCACAATCATATGGCACCATCAAAATATTGTGAAGTGTAGGATTGTTCAGATTCCTCTTCCTCCCTTGGCCCTATACTGCTCTAAAATAATATTATATATATTATTAATTTAAATTTGAGTATTATATATATTTTTTGAAACCCATGTTATTTTTTGGTTTGGAAAGAGCCATAGACAGAGCCATAGAATCAAGGAGAAAAAAATAGTAATATTTCTTTTCTTTTTTTTTGGTTGTCATGAGTTACCAATTAGGCTGGATTTGGCGTGGCTTATCACGACTTATTTGTTTCGGTCTGGATGGACAAAAATGTCATTATCATACCAAAATCTTATGCCTCAAACTAATTTATTTTTTTGTAACTTTTGTGATACCAAACATACATGACAATTGACATTTTTGTCCAACCTCCCCGGAGCAAATAAGCTGCAATAAGCTGCGCCAAACGCACCCTAAGAGGGAGAAGATTAAATTGATTTTGCTGTTTTGATTGTACATATGGAAAAATAAAACTATTCACCACCGTGAGATGAAGATGAGCCGTATACCTTGGAAACAGCCAGCCTGAAGCTTTCAAGGAGTTTTGGAGTAATTTGGGAGAGCTGTCTGTGAGAGGAAACCTGCCGTCTCTGTCTTCTCTTCTCTCTCTCGCTCGTGCACTCGGAGGGGCCGCCGTCCTTGAGTGCCTTCGCCTGTCTTGGAGGAGATATCCGTTGGCGGCGAGAGAGGGAGTTGCCGCCGGGCTTGTTAGAGTTTGTCGCTGGAGTTGCAGTGGACGTTCTTTGGAGTGGAGAGGCGTGGTGTCAACAGCGTGCGTGCACGCAGTTAGCCTCGACGATGTTTCTCTCCGGTGGTGGCGTTTTTCTCTGGTGGCGGCGTTGTTCTCCAGTGGTGGTGCGGTTGAACGTCGGACTTCGATGTTGAAGGTTCAGGTGAACCTTGTGCGTCCGCGAGGCGGATTGCAGTTCAGATCTTAGATTCTCGCCGCGGATCGTGCGTGTCCGGTGCATCCACGGCGTGCTCGCCGGACGGTCATTTTTCTCTTGTTTTTCCTCGTGTTTGAATTTATATTTCCATTATATAAATTGTGTGACTATATATTTTGTGTTCTTGTTTACCTGTTGTTGCATGGAGTTCGGGCGGTCTGGCGGTCTGCCCCTGACGGCTTGGAGACCGGGCGGTCTGCCTCTAGCAGCTTGGAGACCGCGCGGTCTGGCGTTTTCTCTCCAGCGGTTTGGCAGACGGTCGGTGTTGATTGGTGACCGGGCGGTCTGGCGGCTTGACTCTGGCGACTTGAAGACAGTGTCGGGTTGTCTTCTGCACGTTGTAGTTGTCGTGTGGTTAGTCTAACCGCGTGGCTTATGCGGCTTGTATAAATGTTTGTTCGTGTAATTATTAGTTTTTCATTGATTATTTGTAATCTTTCATCTCTCCTTCATTCTATAAAAGGGAGATTATACCTTTGTAATACACACAATTTTTGGATAATAAAATTTTGTTTGTCCAAATTTTTGATCTCTTTTTTTCTTGTTCGCACATGATATCAGAGAACTCGATCATTTCCATCTGATTCTGTGATCTTAATTCCTCTGTCCGCGCGACCTGTCTTCTCGCGACCTGTCTTCGCGGTTTTCTCCTTCTCGTGACCTGTCTTCGCGACCTGTTTCTTCCTCCTGTTTGCGCCCTGTTCGAGCGGTCTCTTTCACCATCCTAGTCACTGCGACCTATTCTTAGTCACTGCGACCTTTCCTTCTAGCCACGACTTATTCTTCTCATTGCTCTCTGCTCTCCTATTCTCGCCACAACCTCCTCTTCTCGTCGCGACCATCCTAGTCGCTGCGACCTGTTCCTAGTCACTGCGACCTCTCCTTCTAGCCGCGACTTATTCTTCTCGCTGCTCTCTGCTCTCTTCTATGTTTCCCTCTGATATCTCTACCACTTTTACTCTTGTCGCCCCTCATCCTCCTCCCCTACTCCTCCTACTCCTTCGGGCAACCTTGGTACCGTTTCCAAACTCGTCGGTCCCAACTACCCGGACTGGAGTGTCTCATTTACCTTCCTTCCCGCTCACAATGCAAACGTCATCATCTCACTGATGACCCTCCACGTCCAGACTCCGCTCTCTGTGATGACTGGGACACTAGTGACGCTCTTGTTTGCACTTGATTGGCTAACAGCCTCTCGGATGAGTGCCTCCCCGTCATCCGTCATGATGAAACGGTCAAGGCTGCTTGGCTTCATCTTGCCGCTCTCTACTCAAAGGGAGCTCAGACGTCTTGCATATATACTCTCTATGCGGACCTCTTTGCTCGTCCCTCCATGTCTCCTACTGCTGCCTATCAACAAGTTCAGGCTCTTGGAGCTGAAATTCTTCAGAACTGTCCTTTATCTGCCGATCTTGTCGAACAACACAAGAACTTTCAGGAGCTTCTGGTGGTGTGCTATCTTCTACGACTCTCTGAGTCTTATGACATGATCCATCAACAGATCCTTGGGGAGGTGAACTTTCCCACCTTGGATGCCACTGCTACACGCATCGCCTCGGTTACCTCTCTACTATAACGTCAGTTGTTGTCCTCTCCTCCTCAACCAGACCAATATAGTCACCAGACTCAGCGGAGTGGCTCTGGTGGCCGCCACCACCAATCTGGCGAGCGCGGTCCTTCTTGTTTGATCTAGTTCATCTTAACTTGACTGTACCCTTCTTCAAATCAAGGTTATTGTGCATGCAATACCCAACAGAGAGGGCCACCCCCTTTGGGTCTGAACTCTTTTTGAGGCCAGGATCCGATTTCAATATTTTGGTGCGATGAACGTGGACCATAGTCTGCTCAAGAAAATCGAGAGCAAAGTCTCATGGCTGGAGGAGGAGCCGGCTCGGGCAACCCGCCACCATCAACGAGTGGTGTCATGGTCGAAATGTTGGAAGATTTCAAGAGAGAGGTTCTATAAACCATACATCTCGCATTTGCCGCGAGAGGCGAGTGGGCGGCACCTTCTATCTCGGTGGTCGCGACCCCATCTCTAGGAAAGAACGACGTGGGTCAGTGACCCGAGAAGGAGGTGCCGGCCGAGAGTAGCGAAAGGGGTCTCACCGGGCAAGAGTTGTTGCTCGGTCAGGCGAGTGCTGACAGGATCAGTGAGCCGGTGGTGCGAGATGGGTCAACTCGCCTAGTAGGAGGAGAGAGCTCTTTCAGCAAGTTGATCGTCTCGGTTCTAGTTCCAGAGGAATTCAGGAAGCTAGAGATGTCTTACTACAAGGTCAGATATGATCCGGTGCAATATGTTTAGTGGTTTGAGGATATCATTTCAATTCAGCAGATGTTAGACACTTTCAAGTGTCGACTTTTTGTCATTACCCTAAAAGAGAAAGCTAAGGACTCGTTCCACTAGCTTCCCACAAGCTCGATCTATTACTTTGGAGACTTGTGTAGTGGGTTCCTCTTGAGGTTCTCGACATCGAAAAGAGGAAGAAGGGAGTGGAGTTCATGTTCGCAATCAAGCAGGGCTCGTAGGAGACGTTGGGGAGTTACGTAGACAGGTTCTAAGAGGAGATCCTTTTGGTCTAAGAGGCGTCAGGGTACACTATGATGCTTGCCTTTATGTTGGGGCTACGACAAGGATTCTTTAGTATGCAGCTGAAGAGGGAGCCCCCCCTATGCTTCGAAGAACTGATGGAGAGGGCAACAAAGGAGATAGAGGGAGAATCGATGAATTCGGCGTTCGCTAGGAAGCTGGCTAAGATGGAGAAGGATGAGGTGAAGGAGCAGGGAACATTCAGGCATCAAGAAGCTAGGAGGATGAAAGAGCCCAGGGGTCAAGGGTTCTAGTGGCAGTAGCAAGGTTAGGGGTATTAGAAACCAAATAATTGGTTGGCCCGGAGACCCCGGGGGAGACCTGTTCAGGGGTAAGGAAGCTGACTTCTTGACAAGGAGAATTAGCGCGAGGGGCATGGACGGTTCAACCCCTTGGGGTGGAGATAAGGGCAGAGGCCTCCCCTCCCCCCGCAACAGCTAGCTATGACAATCACTCAAGGAAGATGGAGAAGAAGAGAGACTGGAAGAGGAGGATGTTGGGTCTGCCCACAATGTCCTAGATTTGAAGAAGTCAATCATATCAATGACATACACAAAGTTGTATTTGATGTATACTTAAGTTCATGCACGCAGGTTGTCCTTATAACATTGATAGGACATGTATTCCAAGTTTGTGACAGGTGGTCACAAGGCAGAAAGGTAGACACAAAGAAGCTGGCTGGAAAGACAGGAATTTGCTTAAGTACACATGCGTTGAGTGAAGCAAGCTCACTCAATGCAAGATGTCAAAGAGCTGTTGGCAAAGTTTGAAAAGCAGCTAAGTCCATAGGCGTTGAGTGGAGCAAGCTCACTCAACGCCAGAGGAAAGGAAAGATGTTGGCTAGCAAGAAATATGGCTAAGTACACAAACATTGAGTGAAGTGTACTAACTCAACGTCATACAGCTAAAAGCTGTGAGATAGGCAAAGCCTAAGAAGAAATAACAAGAGTATGGCTAAGTCCACGAGCGTTGAGTGAAGTCCGCTCACTTAACGCCATAACATCAAAATCGTTGAGTATTGCTCAGTCAGTCAAAGTCACAGAAAATCTGTGTAAATATTTGACTAAGTCCACAGGTATTGAGTGAAACTTACTCACTCAACGACATGTGATAAAAAGCGTTGACTGAACCTTTATCAGTTAGAGACTGTGATTTCACAGAAATTTGGCTAAGCCGAAATACGTTGAGTGTAACTTACTCACTCAACACCAGATAACAGAATAATATCTGTTAAGTAGTTTGGCATTGAGTGAAGCTTACTCACTCAACGCCAAGTGACAAATTCTGTCTAAGTATTATGGCGTTGAGTGATGAAGGTTCACTCAACGCCTAGTAATAGAAAGTTGGCTAAGGTAAAAAAGCGTTGAGTGATGAAGACACACTCAACGCTCTCAACGCCTAGTAACAGAAAGTGGCCAAGGCAAAAAAACATTGAGTGACGAAGACACACTCGACGCTTTCAACGCCAAGGCAAAAAAGGCGTTGAGTGGACTCAACACTCTCAATGCCTAGAGACAGAAAGATTTTTCCAAGTATTTTGGCGTTGAGTGAAGGTTGCTCACTTAACGCCTGATGAACTGAAAACTTTTCTAAGTGTTTTGGCGTTGAGTGAGGCTTACTCACTTAACGCCTAATGATAAAAAGGTTGTCTAAATATTTTGGCATTGAGTGAAGCTTACTTACTCAACGCCTAATGGTAGAGAAATTTTTCTAAGTGTTTTGGAATTGAGTGAAGATTGCTCACTCAATGCCTAATGAAATAAAACTTTTCTAAGTGTTTTGGCGTTGTGTGAAGGTTGCTCACTCAATGTCTAGTGACAAAATGATTGGCTAAGGCCAAAAGCATTGAGTGAAGCTTGTTCACTCAACGTCTGAGATAGATAGAAATTTGTCTAAGTGTTTTGGCATTGAGTGATGTTTACTCACTCAATGCCTATACTACTGATGCTTGATTTTGGCTAAGCCCGCATATGGTGACGTCAGCAAAGTCAACAAGTCAACAAAATTCAAACTTGTCGTGAGAAAGTTACAGTACACGACAAATGTAGTCGCGTGCCTTCAATACTGCAATTAGTGCAAAAGCAAAGTTGCACCTGTCAATCTCAGTGGGGCCCACGGGTCAAAAGAGTCGTAGATGGGCTAATAATAAAAGGCAGAGATCAAGGAAGAGAATAACTTTTGGAAAAGACGGCTGGCCCTCATCTTCTTCCTCGCTATTGCTGCAGAGGCTGAAGAACAAAGTTCAAATCAGCGAATCAAAATGTTCAACAAAGTTAGTTGTTGTATTTCACATCAACACTAGGAAGTTCAGAGTTAATCTCTGAGAAAAGGGAAGCAGCCAAGGGAGAAACCCTACCTATAGAATCTGAGATCTAAAGCAAGTTAGCTGGTGTCATTTACACCTGCACCAGCAAGTTCAAAAAGCTTACTTTCTGAGGGAGAAGAAGAAGCAGAAACTGAGTGAAGAACAACCAGAACAGGTAAATCATTTGTCTTCACCAGCAAGTTCAGGAAAGGTCCTTGAGAAAGAAGAAGAGGCAGAGCTATCTGGTTTCTACAGTCAAGAAGATAAAGCTGAGTTTATCTCTGCTCAGGTTACAGCAAAGGGAGAAATCCTACCTACAGTTACTTCACAGTTCAAACAAGTCTAATCCTGAAGATAGAATCTTGGGGGTTGTGAAGAAGGAGATAAGGCTAATCTTCTGGTTCAGTTTAAAAGGTGCAGAGCAACACATATACAAGTTGCTTCCAGCACAAGCCAAAGCAAGATCTGCATCCATATTGCTGAGAAGAAGTTAGGGTTGAGATTTTCTCAGCTCAGGTAGCGGCAAGACTAGCTGCAGTCACTTCTCAGCTCCAGCAGGAAATCTCTGATGCCGAGAAGAAGAAGATAGAGCTGAGTATTTCTCAGTTCAAGTAGAAGTAGGCTCTGAGATTATTTCCTTAGAGTCAAAGTTGGGCTTAGTATATCTCAGTCCAGAAAGATTGGCACAGAGAAATATCTTATGCGTCAAAACCAACTCACCAATCCACTTCTGTAACGTCCCGAATCGCTCTAGGCCCCTAGTGTGTGTTTTGAGTCAGGAGGGTTGACTCGAGTCCTGAGAAGTGCCGGGAATTGGACTGCACTTGTGGTGACATGGAGAAATCAGTGTAAAAAGACATGGGTAGCGACACGGGTAGCGACACGGGCGTGTCCCTACCCGTGTGTGTCGAGTTGAGCTCGACGAGCCGTGTCGAGACTGACGAGCTGTGTCGACACCAAGTGACACGGGTAGCGACACGGGCGTGTCCCTACCCGTGTGCGTCGAGTTGAGCTCGACGAGCCGTGTCGAGATCGTCGAACTGTGTCGACACCAGGTGACACGGGTAGTGACACGGCCGTGTCCCTACCCGTGTGCGTCGAGATGATCTCGACGAAGCGTGTCGAGATCGTCGAGATGCGTCGAGCGGGGGACACGGGTAGTGACACGGGCGTGTCCCTACCCGTGTGCGTCGAGTTGAGCTCGACGAGAAGTGTCGAGATGCAACCCGAGAAGTACACGGCCAATGACACGGCCAGGCACACGGCCGTGTCATGTGAACACGGGTCGGGACACGGGCGTGTCCCTACCCGTGTCAAACATTGAACCGACATGGAAACCGCCACGGCCGTTTCGCGGAAGCAGGACACGGGTACGGACACGGCCGTGTCCCTACCCGTGTCATATTTTGTTTATAAGGGGCAGAGGAAACCCTAGCCGTTTTCACTCTCATTTTCACCCCCTATCTCCTGTGAGAACTCCTGGTGAGAGGAAAAACCGCTGGAGCAAGTTCTACCGGAGGAGATTCGTCATCGCCGTGAAAGAGAAGATGCCGCCGAGGAGAACTACGCGATCCATGGCAAGAAATGGTGGTACCGCTGGAGCCAATGTGAGTTTCCTACCCTCTCCCTTGTTGCTAGATCTTAGATATTTAGGAGAGACATCGGTTCAAGAGAGCTTGATGGAGAGGAGAAGATTTCTAGGTTTGGCCATGCTAGGATTTGAATCCTAGATTTTAGATCTCTTCAACCCTTCCCCTTTTCTTCAATACGACGATGGGTGAATGATTTCGTGAGGAGTTTTGGCCCTTGAGGTTGAATAAGGGAGGAGGACATTTCTGGAAAATTTAGGAAGGATCGCTTGAGGAGGAAGACGGACCGATGCCGTTCATTTTCTTTAAGATGCGCGCATAATCTGTATTCTGCGCGCAGCGATCTTCTAGGCCATTTTCTTGTAGGATATGTGCAGATCTGGGCTTTTGGCTAAACACGAAAGTTGTAGCCCTCGGAAATACCTTTCCAACGAGTAGTTGCACGACTTCAGGTGATGTCTGTGGCCCGGGAAAACCTAATCGAGTTTGCTGTCCGGCAATTCCTGTACACAGAAATTGTGTTTTGTGCGCAGTGAACTTTGAAGCCGATTTCAAGTAAGTTATTGTCAGATCTGGGTTGGGACCTGAATATGAAAGTTGTAGATCATGGAAATACCTTTCCAACGAGGGGTTACACGCCTCCACCGGATTCCTGTAACTTCAGGAAACTCCGGTCGAAGTTGCTGTCCAGTGCTAATCCTGCGCTGAAATTCTGGGTCTCTACATACATTGTGGATTTGAAATTGGTGGATCCAATGTCGCAATTAATTCGTGGTTTTGGTGAAATAATTTTATGTTAACCACCAAAGTGTTATGGATGATAATATTTTCTGTTTTAGAAATCAATTTATTATTGCAAGATAGGTTGAGGCCTGCCGATTTCCTTATGTTTAATTGGATTGATTTGATAATACTTCGGTAGGTTGTCGTAAGAGCAAATCTTGTTTATATCATGTTGAAATCACTTGGGATGATATATAGATGGGTAACCCATGGCCATGCATATGTTATATATCGGATTGAATTTAGGAGTCCAACAATAGTGGGTCGTCTCCTATTGGCATCTTATAGTAAATGTGCAAGTGCGGTGTTGACTGCCACCTGTTCTGGTCGTGTTGAGGTAAGGTGTGGATGGATGGTTGGGCTGTGTCCTCGTGCTCACTCCGAGGCCCCTTCCATGGTATGATGAGGTTGTGAATTGCATGTGGTGTGAGTCGACACGCGGTGTCGTAATCCTGGGTTAAGGATAGTGTGGCAGGTCTATGGGCTCGCCAGTCGTCACACCGACGGGAGTTGGCAGTTAGACTTGGTCGGTTTGGGCTGTGTCCTCGAGGTTCACGCCCCGAGGCCCCTCCGACCATGTGAACGGTTGGGCTGTGTCCTCGTGCTTTCTTCCGAGGCCCCTTCCGGGTCACGCAAGGCCAGTTCGGGCTGTGTTCTTGGTGCACATCTACCCAAGACCCCGCTGGGCCATAGTACGCATGGGCTCCGCTGTTGTGTTCTTAGCGTTGAGGCGTACGGAGGCCAAGGTGAAGTAGTGTGATACCCGCCTAGTAGTAGAAGTGCCCGTTCTACTGTCACCGCCTGGCCACGGCGGCTAATGCCTGAGAGGTTAGCTACCTGCTCGAAAAGTGGGAACTATAGTCTGTGTCGACATAGCAATTGCATGGGTGTGCATGGGTGAGTCATTGCATAGCATTCATAGCATTTCATATCATTGCACCACAAGATCCTCATCGTATAAGTTTGTATGGACACTCTTATACGATGAGTTACTTTTATGTAACCCGATCCTTAACTTATAAGTTTGTATGGGCATTCTTATAAGTTAAGTTACCTTCCTGCTGTTACTTATACTTGCTAGTTTAGTGTAGCTTTTACATAAATGCTGATTATGATGCTGTTACTCTTACACTACTGCCACCTGTTTGTACCTGTTATACACTTATATATATTATACCCTTGTTTCCTTTTCTCCGCCCGGTGCCGAGGAGTCGCCGGGGGAGCGGATGTGAAACCACTTAGTCGTTTCGACTAACGGTTGCTACGTCTTCCTTTTTAGGAGGTCACGCCGCAGGTAGAGCAGCCGCAGACTACGCAGCAGGACAGCCAGGCCAGGGAGATAGGGCCTGAAGTGACGGTGCCATCGATGCCGTCGGTTACCGATGTTAGTTCTATTACTCTGTTGTAGCCCGTTTGGGCAATGTTTAGCTGTACTCTGATATATTGTAGAAGCATGTTTTAGCTTCTATTTATTGATGTATTTGGACATTATAACTTAGTGTGGATTTTGACTTCTCTTGCTTATTTATTTGGTTGGGTTGGCATGATATATTGATATTGTTGTAGCCGGCGGAATAGGCGACTTGTGGTACAGGTTAGCCCGTGTGCTAACGTTACCGCAAGGCGGCTGTTCCGGGCATAAGACTCCCTCTTCGTGTCGTGTTTTGGGATCCGGGGAGGGGGAGTCTTACAACTTCCACCTTGTAGGATCCTTTTTGGATCTGAGTGGTAGTAGCAAATTTGCTCTGAGGTAAGATCTAAGTTTGGATCTGAGTTGTAGGGCTGTTTAGCCTGAGTGTAGGATCTGGGTGCAGATCTGAGAGTAGGATTCTGTTGATAATCTGAGGTAGGTGATCAGTTGATCACTGAGAGTAGGATCCAGTTTGGATCTGAGGTAGGAGTGTCATTCTCACTGAGTGTAGGGGCATTTGTACCTGAGTTGTAGGATCCTTTGGATCTAAGGTAGGGCCTTTGTGCCTGAGCTGTAGGAGAGTCATTCTCTTCGAGGTAGGATCCCTTGTGGATCTGAGGTAGGGCTGTCCTCCCAGCCTGAGTTGTAGGTCCTTTGAGCCTGAGGTAGGTGATCCCTGGATCACTGAGTTGTAGGGCCTTGTGCTTGAGCTGTAGGTCTTGGAGGAGACCGAGTGGTCTTGCGGGGTCATGTTATAAGTTCTTAGGAGCAGAGATTGGAGAAGTGTCATACCTAACTATAAGTTAGAAATGTGGAAGGGAAATTGGGCGTACCCACTGTAACACCCTCTATCCGTCGCATAGCATATAGCAGTAGGTCCAGCCGGGGCCCGACGCCATATACCACAGACAGACCGGGTGGTTACTCATGGAAACCATCAAACCAATCAACGGTCTACACAAAGCATTCTAGCGGAAGCAGTTTATAAAGGTTGCAAATAAGAACCCAGCACTAAAGCATGAATGTCCACTAAACCAAAATAGGAATGTATTACAAATACAAACATTAGTCTTAAGGCCTTACAAAATGTTTCACTTGATATTACATGATTTACAAACCATGACACGCAGGTCGGTCATACATGAATAAAACAGTAAACACTTCCAAATAGGCCTTCGAGGGCCAGCTTCGCACTTGGGCTTTAGCCCACTATTGACCGCTTGGTCCAGCAGCACCTGCAAGCAACAAACCACCGCACGATGGTAAAACAAGGCAACGGTCAGCAATGCTGACCAAATTATAACGACCCCGCCCCCAGCTCGGGGTGGCGATGCTCCTTCCCTGCAATTCATTAGCATAAGTGAGCAATATAATAACTCAATGCATCACAGGCATTGGCACGCACTGCCACACGCCCCGCGCTCTCAGGGCACATTCTCGGTGATCGCAGTCTAAGTCGCTAACTCACCACCATCTCCAGGACGGCAATAACTCGTGAGCAAAATGGTCTTTTAGGCAAACGTTACGACACTTTAATGTCATCAACAGTCTATGTCACGACACTTTAATGTCATCGACAGAAAGACCCGATCTCTATGCCCTCGGCATAACGCATGAACAGTTCTCACTCAACCCGTTGCTCACTTGCCACAACACTTAAATATCATCGGCACGGGTTAAGTTTCCCCGAAGCCCGTGAATCGAACGTACGATGTTACATAACCCAGTTATGCACTAATTGGCACCTAGACCCACAAGTTGGCAAGATCACGCATCCGCCCAGTTTTCCGGGTGCACCTTTGGGTTAATCCCCAAGGCTCCCTGCTGCAATCTACCGCGTAGAAAACCCGAAAAACAATCAATAGCACGGAGTCTTCTCCGGCATTTATGCAATGCAACATCACCGATCCAGACCAACATGTCCGGGTAGGCTTCACACATCATGCCTATGTACGTTCTCGCTTACGGACTCTAAACAACGGGGACTTCACATATCTACCCGAAGGAACGCCTCCAACTCTCCGCAAACTCGCGAGAGCGGGCTTCCTATGCAAAGAAGGAGATCTACTCATGCTCAAGAAGAGAATCGTTACCCTAGCATTGCTCTTTGGCGCCATTGAAAAGTAAGCGGATGAAAAGCACCGCACTAGCTTTGCCTCCGTGGATCCGGAGTCGGCTCGCGATTCGGACCTTCGAAGCTCCTCCAATGGCCGGATCTAGCTCCTTCTTCCTTCCTTGGCTCTCCACTTTCTCTAAGGTTTTAGAAAGATAACCACTCATGAAAAGTGAGGGTTTCTAAGTCCAATCCCGGGTATATCCCTTCAGGAACGACCCACAGCCGTTGGATCATCAATTAAAGAAATGAACGGCTTTGATTCGGGACTGAAATGCCCAATCTGGACCAAACACGGCCTGGCACACGCCCGTGTCCAGGGCCGTGTGCCTCATTCGCCGTCAAAATCGAATCGTCTGGAACAACACACGGGTATCGAACACGCCCGTGTTCGAGCTGACACGCCCGTGTTCCACCTGACATGGCCGTGTGGCTGGCCGTGTACCCCCATCATTTTTCCCCGAAAACAACCCGAGCACTGCACGGGTTCTAGGACACGCCTGTGTCCTTACCCCTGTCACCTTGACACGCCTGGGCTCCAGGCCGTGTACACGGTCTCGACACTTGACACTTCGTCGAGCGAAGATCGTCGACCTGATGACACGGCCTTGGACACGCCCGTGTCCTAGGCCGTGTGCCTTGTCTCGACACAATGCCGAGACCAAAGTGTCGACTTCCTGGGATGAGTGTCGACACGGGTTGACACGCCCTGCGACACGCCCGTGTCGCAGGCCGTGTGCCATGTCTCGACACTTCGTCGAATGCAGAGTGTCGACTTTGCGGCTAAGTGTCGACACGGGTCGACACGCCCTGCGACACGCCCGTGTCGCAGTCCGTGTGCCCAGTCTCGACATAATGTTGAGAACAGAGTGTCGACTTCCCGGCTGAGTGTCGACACAAGCTTGACACGCCCTGGGACACGCCCGTGTCCCAGGCCGTGTGCCTGCAGCCAGAACCCAAAACTGGCCCAAAACGTCCCCCGTCGCTCCTTTGAGTTTCATGGCGTTACAACTCTCCCCCTCTTAAAAGAATTTCATCCTTGAAATTATATAAAGGAAAGACATGTACAAAACCAAAATTTGTACCTGAGTGGAACAACTCCGGATACTCATCAAACATAGTCTGCTCTCGCTCCCAAGAGAGCTCCTCATGACCGCAATTGTCCCACCGGACCTTGACCATCCTGATCTCTTTACTGCGTAGTCGCTTGACCTCCGAGTCCTCAATCCGCACGGGCTTAACCTTTGTCGTTAGCCCACTGTCCACCAGCACTTGATCGACCGCGATCACTTGTGTAGGCTCTTGCACCGCCTTCCGAAGTACCGAAATATGGAATACATCATGTAAACCACTAAGCTCCACTGAAAGCTTCAACTGATAGGCTGCTTCTCCAACTCGCTCCAAAACCTCAAACGGTCTAAGGTACCTCGGGCTTAGCTTTTTCAATCGCCGCACCCACGAGACACCCTTGAACGACTTGATCTTTAAGTATACATAATCGCCCACAGCGAACTCCACGTTCCTGTGCTTGGCATTATAGTACTTTGCTTGCCGGTCCTGAGCGATAAGCAACCACTCCCGAATGGTTCTCACCAAAGAAGTAGCATCCTCCACTTCCGATCGCTTATACAACTTTGACGCACCTGTTTCTAACCAAGACAACGACATGCGACATTTTCTACCATATAGGGCCTCAAAAGGCGTCATCTGAATACTCGCTTGGTAGCTATTGTTGTATGCGAACTCCACCAAATAAAGGTGGTCTTCCCATTGCTTTCCGAAATCCAAGACACACATGCGGAGCATGTCTTCCATGGTTCTATTGACCCTCTCGGTCTGCCCATCCGTTTGCGGATGGAAGACTGTGCTGAATTTCAGCTTTGTTCCCAACATTTGTTGCACAAGCCTCCAATCATTGGACGTGAAACGCCCATCTCGGTCACTCACGATGCTGCGGGGCACACCATGAAGCCGTACTATGTTATCCACATAAAGCTTTGCCAACTTCTCCACCGGATCATCCTTCCTATGCGGAATAAAATGTGACACCTTCGTTAACCGATCGACAACCACCCAAATGACGTCGTTCCCCTTTTGTGACCTTGGCAAACCGTGCACAAAGTCCATAGAGATGTCGTCAAATTTCCACTTCGGAATAGACAAGGTCTTAAGATATCCTCCCGGCTTTTGGCACTCCGCCTTTACCAAGGCGCAAGTTTGGCACTTTGCTATGTATAGCGCCACATCCTTCGTCAAACCCGGCCACCAAAGCAGTTTCTTCACATCACGGTACATCTTCGTGCTCCCCGGGTGAATCGAGTACTTGGTATGGTGTGCCTCGTACAACAACTCCACCCGCAAATTACCCACATTTGGGACGCACAGACGACCGTCCTTCCAAAGTAATCCGTCCTCCACAATGAATTGAGAATTTGACCCATCCAGAGCCTCTACCATGAACTGCTTCATATGAGCATCCATATCCAAAGCCTGCCGAATACGATCAGCCAGGTCATATTGGACTTCAGTCCAATTCAGAACTACTTCAGAACTTGATTGTCTATCCACACAAACAATCTCCAACGCCTCCAATTCCCGCACCAACCGCTCATCATACACCGATAGCCAATTGGCTTGAGCTGGGGCTCGGCGACTCAACGCGTCCGCAACCACATTACGTTTACCAGGCACGTGGTGGATCTTGAATGTATAGTACCCCAAGAACTCCATCCATCTACGCTACCGCATATTCAGATCCTTCCGATCAATGAGATACTTCAGGCTCTTGTGATCGGTGTAGATATCAATCTTCACACCGTACAAATAGTGTCTCCACAGCTTCAAGGCAAAAATCACGGCCGTTAACTCTAAGTCATGGACCGGATATTTCCTTTCATGCACTTTTAGCTGTCTCGAGCCATAAGCTATTACACTTCCGTGTTGCAGTAGTACGCAACCCAAACCGCTGCCTGAAGCATCGCTATAAATCTCATAGCCTTTGGTCCCACATGGCGAACTCAGCACAGGCGCCGTGGTCAACCGACATTTCAACTCCTGAAAAGCTCGCGCGCACTACGGCGTCCAAACGAACTTATGCTCCTTAATCGTCAAAGTAGTGAGAGGCAAAGCTATCCGCGAGAAGTTCTCTACGAAGCGCCTATAATAGCCGGCAAGCCCCAGAAAACTCCGGACTTACGCTACCGTAACAAGCTCAGGCCACTCCCGTATCGCAACGATCTTCGCCGGATCCACAGTAATACCCTCTCCACTCACTATATGCTCGAGGAACGCCACTGAGGATAGCCAAAACTCGTACTTCGAGAACTTGGCATACAACTGATTTCTCCTTAGCGTTTCCAACACCAAATGAAGATGCTTGAAGTGATCTTCCTCACTTTGCGAGTACACCAAAATATCATCGATGAAGACAATCATAAAATGGTCCAAGTACTCCCTGAATGTCCTGTTCATCAAATCCATGAACACTGACGACGCATTAGTCAGCCCAAACGGCATGACCGTAAACTCATAATGCCCGTATCTCGTACTAAACGCTGTCTTCGGGATATCACTCTCCCTTATTCGCAGCTGATAGTACCCAGCCTTGAGATCCAACTTCGAGTACACCGTCGACCCGACTAACTGATCAAAAATATCATCAATCCGGGGGATTGGGTACTTGTTCTTCTCAGTCAACTTGTTGAGCTCCCGATAATCAATACATAGCCTCAAGCTTCCGTCCTTCTTCTTTACAAAGAGGACCGGTGCGCTCCAAGGCGAAGAACTCAGACGCACATACCCTTGCTCCAACAACTCTTGCAGTTGAACTTTCAGCTCTGCCATTTCCATAGGCGTTAGCCGATAATGAGATCGTGACACAGGCTTTGCACCTGGCACTAGCTCAATCGTGAAATCTATCTCCCGTTGAGGCGGGGCTCCAGGAAGATCTGCGGGGAACACATCAGGGTATTCCAATACCACTGAAATGCAATCCAACGCGGGATTCGGTTTTGCAACCTCTACTAGTGTAAAGAACAGTTCTGCACTGACACGAACTGCCTTCACCACCTGAAGAGCAGACATCAACGTCATGCTCGACCCCTTTAAGCCCGTAAAAGTCGTTCCACGACTTGCTCCCAGCTTGACTTCCTTGCTACCGCAATCTATATGGGCCTGCTGCTCCGAGAGCCAGTCCATGCCAAATATGACGTCGAACTCCACCAACAGAAGTAAAGACTCCTGCAGATCGAACTCCTGATTCCCAATATGAATCTTAACATCGCAGATCCTATCCGCGCGCATCGAATACCCATTGGGCAACAACACATCCAACTTATCCTTCGCCATCGAAGAAGGGACTCCGATGCGTGATATAAATCCTTCGGACAAGAAAGAGTGTGAAGCTCCCGTATCGAAGAGTGCTCGTGCCGGATTTTCACAAATCAATACAAATCCTAAACAAGCAGGGGTAAGGTAACATGTGCATAACAAGTATTTAAAGAAATTGACTTGCTATAAATTAAACCGTACCTGTCACCACATCAGCCTGTTTGATGGCCTCCTGCTGGCCAAGATTATACACCCTTGGTTGGGCCGGAGCATAGTGGGACGCGGTCGACTCCACCGCCTTTCCCTTCTCTTCATAAGTAGCTCCCGGCCTCCTTTCGGACTTGGGACGTCCGCTCCGGCACTCACGGGCATAATGCCCCAACTTTCCATAGTTGTAACATGCGCCCGGGGTCTGACCCGTAGTCTCCCCAGAAGCACCAGCAGAGAGGGCTAGACCCGAAGTCTTAGCTTTCTTGTTCCACTTTCGAACACGGATTTTGAGGTGTTTGGCCCTTTGGACTCCGACCTCTTCTCGCCCAAGCTTTTCTTTGCCTGCACATTCTTCATGTCCTTCTCCAAGGACCGGGCCGTGTTGACCAAGGTTAAGAAACCTTGCGTCATCGGCCCCGTGTTGAAGTTGATGACCGGGCGGTCTGTCTTGGCGGGTTGAAGACCGCGCGGTCTGGCGGTTTGTCTCAGCCGGCTTGAAGACCGGGCGGTCTAGCGGTCTTCACAGGCAATCTCTCTTCTTCTCTTGTGGTAGCCGTGCGGTTAGCCCTTCTGTCTAACCGTGCGGCTTGTGCGGTTTGTTTTGTACAGTCCGCTTAGTCCTGTAAATTTTTAGTCCCACATCTCTTTTTTGTATTCTCTCATCTCTCCTCCATTCTATATAAGGGAGGACATACCTTTGTAATAGATACCTTTTTCGGATAATAAAGTTCAGTTTAAAACCATTTCGGTTTGTTTTTGTTCGACTTTTACATGGTATCAGAGGACTCGATCTACTCCTCCTGATTCTGTGTCTTTCTGTCCGTGCGGCTTGTCGTGCCGGTTTGCACCCTGTCCGCGCGGCCTCTTCCTCTCCTTGCTCTGCCCTCTGTGTGCGCGACTTTGTGTTCTAAGTCGTCGCCTCTTGTCGCAACGACCTGTTTTGTCCTGCTTTTGTTCGCGCGGCCTGTCCTCTAGCCATTCGACTTCTTCCCCTCTACTGGTGTCTGCAGCTTGGTCGTGGCTTTTCTGGCCGCTGGTTTTCTCCCCTTGACCGCTGCAGCCCTTCTTTCTCCTATCGTCACAGCGACTTGTTTTGTCCTGCTTCTGTTCGCGCGGCCTGTCCTCTAGCCGTTCGACTTCTTCCCCTCTGTTTGTGTATGCAGCTTGGTCGTGGCTTTTCTGGCCGCTGGTTTTCTCCCCTCGTGACCACTGCCGCCCTTCTTTCTCCTATCCGCGCGGTTTGTTGCCTAACCGCCCGACTTTCTCTTTTTTTCCTGCTCCTATGGCTCTTTCTGATGCCTCGACTGCCACCACCCCTGTCACCAATCCGGCTCCGCCTCTTCCTACTACTCCTTCCGGGAACCTTGGGACCGTTTCCAAGCTTGTTGGCTCCAACTACCCGGATTGGAGCGTCTCTTTCACCTTTCTTCTTCGCTCACAACGCAAACGCCACCATCTCGTTGATGACCCACCTCCTATCACTTCACCTCTCTTTGATGACTGGGATGCAAGTGATGCGCTTGTGCGTACTTGGCTCGCGAACAGTCTTTCCGATGAGTGCCTTCCCGTCATACGTCATGATGAGACGGTCAAGGCCGCTTGGCTTCATCTTGCCGCTCTGTACTCCAAAGGGGCTCAGACTTCCCGCATCTATACGTTGTATGCGGACCTCTTTGCCCGTCCTACCTTATCTCCTGCTGCTGCCTACCAACAGGTTCAGGCTCTTGAGGCTGAGATTCTTCAGAATCGCCCCTTTTCTGCGGATTTGGCTCAACAACACAAGCACTTCCAGGAGCTTCTGGTTGTGTGTTATCTGCTCCGGCTTCCTGATACTTATGACATGATCCGCCAGCAAATTCTGGGTGAGGCCAAATCTCCTACTTTAGATGTCACCGCTGCCCGCATCGCTGCTGTCACCTCTCTCCTTCAGCGCCCACTTTTGCCCGCTCCTTCTCCACCACCGGACAACTTTTCTTATCACACTCAGCGGAGTGGCTCTGGTAGCCGCAGTCACCAGTCTGGCGGCCGTGCTTCTTCCCGCTATCTGTGCTCTCATTGTGGCCGAACCGGCCATACTTTTGAACGCTGCTGGACGAAGCATCCCCATCTTCGCCCCTCCGGTGACTCTTCCAAGCCGTCTGCCTCTGTTGTAACTCCCTCAGGTAGTGCCCACATGGTGACTCAAGGTAAATGGTTCATCGACTCTGGTGCCACTAATCACATGACGGGCAATCCTCAGTGCTTCTCTTTGCTCGAACAACATGATTGGTTGCCCTGGGTCCTAGTTGCGGATGGTTCTCCCTCCCCGGTTCATGGGACGGGAGTGGTTCATGTTACTCCGTCACTACGACTAGCGGACACTCTCTATGTGCCCAAGTTTCCGTGCAATCTGTTATTTGTTACCTCTTTATGCAAACAACTTCAGTGTTCTGTGACATTTACACCAACTTCTTATTCTTTTCAGGATCCGAGCTCCCAACGGACGATTGCTACTGGGACTGAGAGCGGCGGCCTCTACTTCCTCGACAATGTTTCCACCTTGTCCGCCTTCTCGTCTTCCTGTACGTACGGATCTTCTCCAGTGACATCTCCGCCTCGGTCATCCTCCACCACGTCTTCTACATCAGCTTCTGCCGCACCTCCCTCCGTACGGTACTCCTCTTCAATGCGACGCCTGTCAACTCGGCAAGCATCATCGTTCCTCCTTCCCGCCGAAGCACGGACGGGGCTCTACTCGTCCTTTTGATCTTGTCCACTCTGATATCTGGGGACCTGCTCCTACCCTCACCATTGGTCAAGGTAGTTCTTATTTTGTAACCTTTATAGATGATTTTTCTCGATGTACTTGGGTGTATCTCCTCTGAGATCGCTCTGAACTTTTAGATGTATGAATATCTTTTTATCACTTTTCGTTCCGACAATGCTAAAGAGTATCTGAGTCATGCTTTTACCTCTTTTTGTGTACAACATGGCCTTATTCATCAGACTAGCTGTGTTTACACCTCCCAACAAAATGAGGTGGAGGAACGCAAAAACCGTCACCTCCTCGATGTGGCTCGCACATTGATGACCCAGATGCATGTCCCTCGCTCGTATTGGGGCTATGTCGTTCTCCTTGCCTGCTACCTCATCAATCGAATTCCATCCACCATTCTCCACGGGCAAACACCCTTCTCCATTCTGTATCCGGGCAATGAGCCTTTTCCTCTCCCTCTCCGCATCTTTGGATGCATTGCTTTTGTCCATACCCCATCTGCCACCCGTGACAAGCTCTCCCCTCGCTCCACCAAATGTGTCTTTCTGGGGTACTCCACCACTCAGAAAGGCTATTGTTGCTTTAACCCTGTTCTTCGTCAGCAGTTCGTCTCTGCTGACATTATCTTCTTTGATAATGCCACCTACTTCTCGGCTGACTCCTCCTCTCTTTCCCCCGCTCCCTCTCCTCCTTCCCGCCTTCTGACTCTCCTGCTATTCCCTTCGTTCCCTCGTCTCCTACCGAGATACCCACCCCTCCGCCCTCTCCGCCCTCTCCGTCCCCTCCTCTCGCTCCACCTCTCTCTCCCACTTCTCCACCTCCATCTCCACCATCTCCGTCGCTATCGCTCTCTTCTCCCGGGCCAGCTCTCTCTGTCACGGACGCTCCGGATCCCGAGGGGGCTGCCGACCTGGATCTCCTGTGGCTCTTCGCAAAGGGGTGCGGACGTGTACCCTACACCCCATTGCTGCTGTTGTTTCATATGATCGTCTTACACCCCATTCTCGCAAGGCCTTTGCGCTGGCTATCTCTGCCACTGCCACGCCTCGTTCCTATCAGGAGGCCCTTGCTATCCCCCACTGGAAGCTGGCCATAGATGAGGAAATGGCGACCCTCACAGAGCGGGGTACATGGACTCTTGTTCCTCCTCCCTTCGGTACTGATGTTGTTGGCTGTCGCTGGGTCTTTGTGGTCAAATTTGGCCCAGACGGCACTGTGGATCGGTATAAGGCTCGCCTTGTTGCTAAGGGCTTTACTCAGACCTATGAGGTTGATTACTTTGATACCTTCTCCCCTGTGGCTCATCTCAGCACTATCCGGGTCCTTCTCTCTGTGGCGGTCAATAGGGATTGGCCGATTTCTCAGCTGGACGTCAAGAATGCTTTCCTTTATGGTGATCTTCACGAGGCCGTTTACATGGAGCAACCTCCTGGGTATGTTACTCAGGGGGAGACACGAGTATGCCGGCTGCAAAAGGCAATTTATGGCCTCAAGCAGAGTCCTCGAGCTTGGTTTGACAAGTTCAGCGGCATTGTGGCGGCTGTTGGTTTTGCGCAAAGCTCTGCTGATCACTCTCTATTTATTCGCAAAACTCCTTCGGGGCTGGTTGTTCTTGATGTGTACGTCGATGATATTCTTCTCATTGGCGATGACCAGGAAGAGGTAGCCCTGACAAAGCGACATCTTCGCCAACATCTGATCACGAAAAATATGGGCTCTCCAAAGTACTTTCTGGGGATCGAAATCTCTCGGAAGCCCGACTCCTTAGTTCTCTCTCAGCGTAAGTATGCCCTTGATCTTTTAAAAGAGGCAGGATTGACTGGAGCAAAACCTGCCCGATTCCCCATGGCAACTGGAGAAGACAAAACCTGGACAGATGATTCGCCTCCTCTTTTAGATAGTTCGCGGTACAGGCGTCTGGTTGGTAAGCTCATATATCTCACAGTGACCAGACCCGACATTTCCTATGCTGTGGGCAAGGTGAGTCAATTCATGCAAGCACCTAGGGAGTGTCATCTACAGTCCGCCTTGCGGATCTTGGAGTATGTCAAAGCAGCGCCTGAGAAAGGATTACTTTTTTAGAAGAATGGTCATCTGTGGATTGAAGCCTACTCAGATGCAAGTTATGTTGATGACAAAGGGGATCGCAAGTCAACCTCGGGTTTTTGCACATTTGTTGGGGGAAATCTGGTGAGCTGGAAGAGCAAGAAGCAGTCTGTTGTCTCCAGGTCCAGTGCAGAAGCTGAGTATCGCAGTATGGCGTCGACCACTTGTGAGTTAAAATGGCTGCGGGCACTCATGCTAGATTTAGGAGAGGTCTACAACCATCCTCTACCTATGTTCTGTGATAACAAGGCCGCCATATACATCTCCAAAAATCCGGTCTTCCATGAAAGAACAAAGCACATTGAGGTCGACTGCCATTTCATTCGTGAAGAGATCTTAAAGGAACAAATTTGCACTCCCTTTGTCACTTCTGATAAAGAGCTGGCTGACATCTTCACCAAGCCAGTTTCTGCCTCGTTTCTTCATGTTTGCGACAAGCTGTGCATGATCGATATATATGCTCCAGCTTGAGGCGGAGTGTTGAAGTTGATGACCGGGTGGTCTGTCTTGGCGGGTTGAAGACCGCGTGGTCTGGCGGTTTGTCTCAGCCGGCTTGAAGACCGGGCGGTCTAGCGGTCTTCACAGACAATCTCTCTTCTTCTCTTGTGGTAGTCGTGCGGTTAGCCCTTCTGTCTAACCGCGTGGATTGTGCGGTTTTGTTGAAGTATTAGACCGGGCGGCTTAGCGGTCTGATCCAGCGGTTTGTTAACCGTGCGGTCTGGCGGTCTATCTGGTGCCTGGAGACCGGGCGGTCTATCGGTCTACCTCTGTGGCCTGTTCTATCCTGCTGGAGTTGCCGAGCGGTTAGCCCATCTGTCTAACCGCGCGGCCTATGCGGTCTCCATTATTCTAGCCGCCCAGTACTGTAAATGTTTAGTCCCACATTGTTTGTATACTCTCTTTCTTATCTCCTCCATTCTATATAAGAGAGGTCATACCTTTGTAAATGATATCTTTTTTGGATAATAAAATTTCGATTATTCAAAAGTTTATTCGCTTGTTCTCTACTTTTCGCTTCTTTTCTCTACTTTCTAACATGGTATCAGAGGACACGGTCATTTCCTTCTGATTCTGTGCGCTCTCTGTTGTTCGCGGCTTGTTTTCCGCATTCTGCGACTTGCTTCGCGACTTGGCTTCTCTCTGTCCGCGCGGCTTGTTTCTATCCGCGCGGCTTGTTTCTGTCCGCTGCCCTGTTCGCGCGGCTTGCTTCTTCTTCTTCTCTTCTCCTACTGCTCTTTGTCGCCGCGACCTGTTTCCTTATCGCCGCGCTCCTTGTTCTTTCCTCCCGCTCCGACTTCCTAGTCGTTGCGGTCTGTCCCTATCCGCGTGTGTTGTCTCTCTACTCGCGGCTTGCTGCTGTGATCTGCCTGACCGTGCGGGTTGTTCCTTTCTCACCCGCATCTTGGTCGCGGTCATCACCTCGTCTCCTCTCTTCTGTTCGCTCGGCCTTTTTAGTCCGCGCGACCTCTTCCCCGCTGTGCCTTTGACCGCCTTCTCGCCGCTGCTGTGATCTGCCTGACCGTGCGGGTTATTCCTTTCCTACCCGCATCTTGGTCGCGGTCACCTGCTCTTCTCCTCTCTGCTGTTCGCTCGGCCTTTTCAGTCCGCGCGACCTCTTCCCCCCTGTGCCTTTGCCTCTTGCAAGCCGCTACTGTTCGCGCGGCTTCGTCTGTTTTCTAACCGCTTCAGTTCGCGCGGCTTCTTCTGCTTGCCGGGTTCTATGACTACCTTCGGTCTCACCACTACTCCTGCAGCTCCTTCTCCTCCTCCTCCTTCGGGCAATCTTGGCACTCTGTCCAAGCTTGTTGGCTCCAACTATCCCGATTGGAGTGTTTCTTTCACCTTTCTCCTTCGTTCTCAACGCAAGCGTCATCACCTCACCGATGACCCTCCTCCTCGCACCTCTCCTGAGTTTGATGACTGGGATGCGAGTGATGCTCTTGTTCGCACCTGGCTGGCCAACAGCCTTTCTGATGAGTGCCTTCCCGTCATTCGCCATGATGAGACGGTCAAGGCCGCATGGCTTCACCTCGCTGCTCTCTATTCTAAGGGGGGCCAGACGTCCCGCATTTATACTCTCTATGCGGACCTCTTCGTCCGCCCTTCCATGTCCCCAACTACGGCTTATCAGCAGGTTCAGGCTCTTGGGGCTGAAATCCTCCAGAATCGCCCCTTCTCCGCGGACTTGGCCGACCAGCACAAACACTTCCAGGAACTCCTGGTTGTTTGTTATCTTCTTCGTCTTCCCGACTCTTATGATATGATTCGCCAGCAGATCTTGGGTGAGGCGGAATCTCCTACTTTGGATGCCACTGCGGCTCGCATTGCCGCCGTTACTTCGCTCCTCCAGTGGCCTCTGTTGGCCTCCCCCCTTCCCAGGACTCCTTTGCTCACCAAGCTCAGCGGGGAGGCCCTAGTGGCCGTGGCTCCTCTGGCGGACGGGGTTTCTCCCGGTTCTTCTGCTCTCACTGTGGTCGTACTGGCCATACTGTTGACCGCTGCTGGCAGAAACATCCTCATCTTCGCCCTTCCGGTGATGCTCCTTCTTCGGCCTCCGCCTCTTCTAGGCCGTCTGCCTCTGTGGCCACGACGTCAGGTAATGCCCACGTCGTTACCCAAGGTAAATGGCTGATTGACTCCGGTGCCACCAATCATATGACGGGCAACCCTCATTGCTTCTCCCGTCTTGAGACCCATGACCGCTTACCCCCAGTTCGTGTGGCGGATGGTTCCCCGTCTCCGGTTCATGGGACGGGCATGGTTCAACTCACTCCTTCGCTTTGCTTGGAGGATACCCTCTATGTCCCGAAGTTCCCGTGCAATTTGTTATCAGTTACTACTTTATGCCGGCAATTTCAGTGCTCCGTTTTATTCACTCCCACTACTTGTTCTTTTCAGGACCCGAGGACCCAGCGGACGATTGCTACTGGGACTGAGAGCGGCGGCCTCTACTTCCTCGACGATGTTTTCAGCTCTTTCTGCCTACTCCTCCTCCACCGATCTCCTTCAGTGGCATCTTCGTCTTGGACATCCTCCTCCTCGGCTTATTCGTCAGCTTCTGCCCCACTTACCTCCCACCAGTTCTCCGCTCAACTGTGATGCGTGTCAGCTTGGCAAACATCATCGCTCCTCCTTCCCACCGAAGCAAGGCCGTGGCTCCTCTCGCATTTTTGATCTTATTCATTCTGATGTATGGGGTCCTGCTCCTACCCTCACAGTTGGTAGGGGCAATTCCTATTTTGTCACTTTTATCGATGATTTTACTCGATGTACCTGGGTGTATCTATTAAAGGATCGCTCTGAGCTATTTTCTGTTTGGCAATCTTTTTACTTTATGATTAAGACTCAATTTGCTATTTCTATTAAAGTCTTACGTTCTGATAATGCCAAGGAATATCTGTCTCATGAGTTCTCCGCGTTCTTTCACCAACACGGCCTCATTCATCAAACGACTTGTGTTTACACCTCCCAACAGAATGGGGTGGCGGAGCGTAAAAACCGTCACCTGCTTGATGTTGCGCGTACTCTCATGACGCAGATGCACGTCCCTCGCTCCTACTGGGGCTACGCTGTGCTTCTCGCTTGCTATCTCATCAATCGCATTCCCTCCACGGTCCTCCACGGCCGGACTCCCTTCTCCCTTCTCTACCCCCACCAGGAACCTTTTTCTCTTCCTCTCCGTGTCTTTGGCTGTACGGCCTTTGTTCACGCTCCCTCCGCTACCCGCGACAAGCTTTCCCCCCCGTTCCACCAAATGTGTCTTTTTGGGGTACTCTACCACTCAAAAAGGCTATTGCTGCTTTGACCCCCTTCTCCGCAAGCAGTTTGTCTCCGCAGATGTGACTTTTTTCGAAAATGCTTCCTATTTCTCTCCTTCCTCTTCTCTTCCTTCTCTTCCTTCTGATCTCTCCGTTTCTTCCCCACCTCTTCACGTTTTCCCACCTTCGTCTCCTCCTCCACCCACTCCTTCCCCGTCCGTCTCCCCACCCACCCCTCCACCCTCCTCTCCGCTGCCGTCTCTCTCTAGTCCCGGGCCAGCCTTCTCCGCCACGGACGCTCCGGTCGCTGACGCTCCTGTCGCCGACGCTCCCGATGATCTGGATGTTCCCATTGCCCTTCGCAAAGGGGTGCGGGCGTGTACTCAACACCCGCTCACGGCTGTTGTTTCTTATGATCAGCTTTCTCCTTCTCGCAGGTCGTTTGCCTTGGCTATCTCTGCTACTTCTACTCCCCGTACCTACCAGGAGGCTCTCGCTCTCCCTCATTGGAAGTCTGCCATGGATGAGGAGATGGCTACTCTTACTGAACGGGGTACCTGGACACTGGTTCCTCCTCCCGTGGGCACTGATGTGGTTGGCTGTCGCTGGGTCTTTGTTGTGAAGTTTCGCCCCGATGGCACTGTGGATCGCTACAAAGCCCGGCTGGTGGCCAAGGGCTTTACTCAGACTTATGACGTTGATTACTTTGATACCTTCTCTCCGGTTGCTCGCCTCAGCACCATCCGGGTTCTCTTTTCTGTGGCCGTTAACCGGGCTTGGGCTATTTCCCAGCTTGATGTGAAGAATGCCTTTCTCTATGGCGATCTTCAGGAGGACGTCTATATGGAGCAACCTCCTGGGTATGTTGCTCAGGGGGAGACACGTGTCTGTCATTTGAAGAAGGCCATTTATGGCCTAAAGCAGAGCCCTCGGGCATGGTTCGAAAAATTCAGTGGTATTGTGGCAACCATCGGCTTTCAAAGGAGTTCGGCCGATCACTCCTTGTTTATTCGCAAAACGGCCTCGGGACTGGTGTTTTAGCCGTATATGTGGATGATATTCTCCTTACTGGTGATGACCAAGATGGGGTGGACTTGACGAAGAAGCACCTCCGTCAGCACTTGGTCACGAAGGATATGGGCTCCCCAAAATACTTTTTGGGGATAGAAATCTCTCGGAAGCCTGACTCCTTGGTTCTCTCTCAACGGAAGTATGCCCTTGATCTTCTTCGAGAAGCAGGCTTGACAGGTGCCAAACCAGCTCATCTTCCCATGACTGTTGGAGAGGACAAAACGTGGACGGATGAATCGCCTCCTCTATCTGATGTCACACGGTACAGACGTTTGGTAGGCAAACTCATCTATCTCACGGTGACTAGACCCGACATCGCCTACGCTGTAGGAAAGGTCAGTCAGTTTATGCAAGCTCCCAGGGAGTGTCATCTTCAGTCCGCCCTGAAGATTTTAGAGTATATCAAAGCAGCACGGGCAGAGGGTTACTCTTCCAGAAGAATGACCATCTGAGGGTTGAGGCCTACTCAGATTCAAGCTACGCAGATGACAAAGGCGATCGTAAATCCACGTCAGGTTTTTGTACCTTTGTTGGAGGTAATCTCGTAAGTTGGAAGAGCAAGAAACAGTCTGTTGTTTCCAGATCCAGTGCCGAAGCAGAATACCGGAGTATGGCGTCAACTACGTGTGAGTTAAAGTGGTTGCGGGCTCTCATGCTTGACCTGGGCGAGGTATATGATTGTCCTCTCCCTATGTTCTGTGACAACAAGGCCGCTATACACATATCCAGGAATCCGGTCTTTCATGAGAGAACGAAGCATATAGAGGTTGACTGTCACTTCATTCGGGAGGAGATTTTGAAGAAACAGATTTGTACTCCTTTTGTCACCTCTGACAAGGAGTTGACAGATATCTTCACCAAGCCGGTTTCTACTTCCTTCTTCCGCATTTGTGACAAGCTGGGCATGATTGATATCTATGCTCCAGCTTGAGGGGGAGTGTTGAAGTATTAGACCGGGCGGCTTAGCGGTCTGATCCAGCGGTTTGTTAACCGTGCGGTCTGGCGGTCTATCTGGTGCCTGGAGACCGGGCGGTCTATCGGTCTACCTCTGCGGCCTGTTCTATCCTGCTGGAGTTGCCGAGCGGTTAGCCCATCTGTCTAACCGCGCGGCCTATGCGGTCTCCATTATTCTAGCCGCCCAGTACTGTAAATGTTTAGTCCCACATTGTTTGTATACTCTCTTTCTTATCTCCTCCATTCTATATAAGGGAGGCCATACCTTTGTAAATGATATCTTTTTTGGATAATAAAATTTCGATTATTCAAAAGTTTATTCGCTTGTTCTCTACTTTTCGCTTCTTTTCTCTACTTTCTAACAGGTTTGTTTTGTACAGTCCGCTTAGTCCTGTAAATTTTTAGTCTCACATCTCTTATTTGTATTCTCACATCTCTCATCCATTCTATATAAGGGAGGGCATACCTTTGTAATAGATACCTTTTTCGGATAATAAAGTTCAGTTTAAAACCATTTCGGTTTGTTTTTGTTCGGCTTTTACACCCCGAGAGTAATAACCTCAACTCATCTCTCAAGCCTTCATAGAAGCGATTAGTCTTGCGCTCCTCATCCACGATTGTGGAGCTAGCATAACGAGTCAGACGAGTAAACTCGTGGAGATATTCATCCACGCTCCTCTCACCCTGAACCAACTTCAGAAACTCATTCTGCAACGCTATCTTCTGCGTCGAATGGAGGTATCTAGCCAAGAACAATCTCGAGAACTCTTCCATCGAGACATCACCAAGTTGCCTACCTCTCAGTAAGTGCAGCTCCAATCCTTCCCACCACATTCTCGCCTCACCGTCCAGAAGGAACGTAGCGATGGTGGTCATTTGCCACTCCTCCGTCTCTGTTGCTGTCATGACTCTCTTCACCCTGGAGAGCCAGTCTTCAGCCTGAGATGGGGTTCCCAACCCCGAGAATAACAGAGGGTTAAAGCTCATTACATGCTTAAGCTGTCTCTCAGTTGCCCTCCTTGGCAACACCGGTTCCACTACCAGTTGCTCCACTCTCCTCGGTTCAGCCTCTTGAAGAGGTACCTGCTCCATCACGGGAGCGGGCTGCTGCGTTTGCCTTGCAGGCTGCGCATTTATCACGGCCAACACCGCTTCAACCACCAATCGTATGTTCTCAGCCGACAGAGGTGTTGCAGGAGCAACATCCGGTACACTACTAGCCTCAGAAACTCGGCGTTCTGACGGCCCAACACCACTTCTGGTCACCTATAGTGGTACAAAACACCGTTAAGCGACCAAATAAAATTGTAAACAGCAATTATAGGAACACGCAAGTTCCTCAAACACGAGTATTTTCATTCCTAAGTGGACATTCATGGGTTCTTTTACCATTATAACGATGACGCACACAATGTGCTCACCACCCCTTAAAAAGAATTCGCCCATGAATTCAGTTTAAGCCCGACCAAAACCAGTAGTCTGATACCAAATTGTAACACCCCTTATCCGTCGCATAGCATATAGCAGTAGGTCCGGCCGGGGCCCGACGCCATATATCACAGACAGACCGGGTGGTTACTCATGGAAACCATCCAACCAATCTACATCCTACACAAAGCATTCTAGCGAAAGCAGTTTATAAAAGTTGCAAATAAGAACCCAGCACTAAAGCATGAATGTCCACTAAACTAAAATAGGAATGTATTACAAATACAAACATTAGCCTTAAGGTCTTACAAAATGTTTCACTTGATATTACATGATTTACAAACCACGGCACGCAGGCCGGTCATACATGAATAAAACAGTAAACACTTCTAAATAGGCCTTCATGGGCCAGCTTCGCACTTGGGCTTTAGCCCACTATTGACTGCTTGGTCCAGCAGCACCTGCAAGCAACAAACCACCGCACGGTGGCAAAACAAGGCAACGGTCAGCAATGCTGACCAAATTATAACGACCCCGCCCCCAGCTCGGGGAGGCGATGCTCCTTCCCTGCAATTCATTAGCATAAGCGAGCAATATAATAACTCAATGCATCACAGGCGTTGGCACGCACGGCCACACGCCCCGTGCTCTCAGGGCACATTCTCGGTGATCGCAGTCTAAGCCGCTAACTCACCACCATCTCCAGGACGGCAATAACTCGTGAGCAAATTGGTATTTTAGTCAAACATTACGACACTTTAGTGTCATCAACAGCCTATGTCACGACACTTTAATGTCATCGACAGAAAGACCCGATCTCTATGCCCTCGGCATAACGCAGGAACGGTTCTCACTCAACCCGTTGCTCACTTGCCACGACACTTAAATATCATCGGCACGGGTTAAGTTTCCCCGAAGCCCGTGAATCGAACGTACGATATTACATAACCCAGTTATGCACTAATTGGCACCTAGACCCACAGGTTGGCAAGATCACGCATCCGCCCAGTTTTCCGGGTGCACCTTTGGGTTAATCCCCAAGGCTCCCTGCTGCAATCTACCGCGTAGAAAACCCGAAAAACATACAATAGCACGGAGTCTTCTCCGGCATTTATGTAATGCAACATCACCGATCCAGACCAACATGTCTGGGTAGGCTTCACACATCATGCCTATGTCCGTTCTCGCTTACGGACTCTAAATAACGGGGACTTCACATATCTACCCGAAGGAACACCTCCAACTCTCCGCAAACTCGCGAGAGCGGGCTTCCTATGCAAAGAAGGAGAGCTACTCATGCTCAAGAAGAGAATCGTTACCCTAGCATTGCTCTTTGGCGCCATTGAAAAGTAAGCGGATGAAAAGCACCGCACTAGCTTTGCCTCCGTGGATCCGGAGTCGGCTCGCGATTCGGACCTTCGAAGCTCCTCCAATGGCCGGATCTAGCTCCTTCTTCCTTCCTTGACTCTCCACTTTCTCTAAGGTTTTAGAAAGATAACCACTCATGAAAAGTGAGGGTTTCTAAGTCCAATCCCGGGTATATCCCTTCAGGAACGACCCCCAGCCGTTGGATCATCAATTAAAGAAATGAACGGCTTTGATTCGGGACTGAAATGCCCAATCTGGACCGAACACGGCCTGGCACACGCCCGTGTCCAGGGCCGTGTGCCTCATTCGCCGTCAAAATCGAATCGTCTGGAACAACACACGGGTATCGAACATGCCCGTGTTCGAGCTGACACGCCCGTGTTCCACCTGACATGGCCGTGTGACTGGCCGTGTACCCCCATCATTTTTCCCCGAAAACAACCCGAGCACTGCACGGGTTCTAGGACACGCCCGTGTCCTTACCCGTGTCACCTTGACACGCCTGGGCTCCAGGCCGTGTACACGGTCTCGACACTCGACACTTCGTCGAGCGAAGATCGTCGACCTGATGACACGGCCTTGGACACGCCCGTGTCCTAGGCCGTGTGCCTTGTCTCGACACAATGTCGAGACCAAAGTGTCGACTTCCTGGGACGAGTGTCGACACGGGTTGACACGCCCTGCGACACGCCCGTGTCACAGGTCGTGTGCCATGTCTCGACACTTCGTCGAATGCAGAGTGTCGACTTCGCGGCTAAGTGTCGACACGGGTCGACACGCCCTGCGACACGCCTGTGTCGCAGGCCGTGTGCCCAGTCTCGACACAATGTTGAGAACAAAGTGTCGACTTCCCGACTGAGTGTCGACATAAGCTTGACACGCCCTGGGACACGCCCGTGTCCCAGGCCGTGTGCCTGCAGCCAGAACCCGAAACTGGCCCAAAACATCCCTCGTCGCTCCTTTGAGTTTCAGGGCGTTACACCCATAATCTGGAGAACCACTATATATCTTGTGTGTGCTTTTTGTGTTGTTTCTTTGATTGTAGGTTGTGTGTGCCTTGAAAGCAGATAACTACTCACTCACATAGCACTTAAAGAAAGAAAATAAAAGATAGTCACAAGAGATTAAGAAACCTATTCACCCCCCTAGATGATTTAGCAATCTTTGAAAACAGAGACTTTCAGAGGAAGATCTTCCTGACCAGGCTCCCACTAACTGATAGGGCCGGAAGTCACTCGGTGATGGATCAAGATGTTAGCATCAAGAAGATCCCGCTGACCAGACTCTCATTAGTTGGTAGGGCCGGAAGTCACTCGGTAGTAGATTAAAATGTTCGCCCGAAGAAGATCCCACTGACTAGGATCCTACCAGCTGACATGGCCGGAAGTCACTCGATGGTAGATTGAGATGTTAGCCCCGATAAGGTCCCTTAGGCCAGGCTCCCATCAGCTGGCAAGGTCAGAATTCAGTGGGTGGTAGATTGAAATATTTGCCACAAGAAGATCCCGTTGACCAGGCTCCCCCTAGCTAGAAGGGGCGGAAGTTACTTGACGATAGATTGAGGTGTTAGCTCTGAGAAGATCCCGCTGACCAGGCTCCCACTAGCTGATAGGGCCAAGTCACTCAATGATGGATCGAGATGTTAGCCTCGAGAAGATCTCAGTGACCAGACTCACACTTGCAGGCAGGGCCAGAAGTCACTCGGCGGTAGATTGAGATGTTAACCCTGAAAAGATCCAGCTGACCAGACTCACACTAGCTGGTAGGACCGAAGGTCACTCGGCGGTAGATTGAGAAGTTATCCCCGAGAAGATCCCGCTTACCAGACTCACACTAGCTGGTAGGTCCGGAAGTCACTCGATATTAGATTGAGATGTTAGCCCTAAGAAGATCCCGCTGACCAAGCTCACACTAGCTGGCAGGGTCGAAAGTCACTCGACGGTAGATTGAGATGTTAGACCCAAGAAGATCACACTGACCAGGCTCCCCTAGCTGGTAGGGTCGGACGTCATTCAGTGGTAGATTGAAATGTTAGTCTCGAGAAGATCTTGCTGACCAGGCTCCTACTGGCAAGGCAATACATAAAGGGG
Organism: Platanthera guangdongensis; assembly: GCA_039583875.1. Taxonomy (NCBI): domain Eukaryota; kingdom Viridiplantae; phylum Streptophyta; class Magnoliopsida; order Asparagales; family Orchidaceae; genus Platanthera; species Platanthera guangdongensis. The sequence continues at coordinate 30,892,414 of CM077166.1, read as the reverse complement.
TTGGAAAGAGAGAGTAGACGAGTTGGGGTGTTCCAGGCTGGATCTCGCTAATCGAGCACTCTCCAAGGCCCATCCTCGAATTCTAACAAAATAAAAGTCAAGTAGAATTTTGTCTCCTACTCGTGCCTAACTCCTAAGATGGCAAGTGTTGGAGTTCTCAGAATTACAATCATGCAAAGGATGTAAGCTGTAGAAATATGACCTATCTCTAACTAGCGAGAGCGAGTGAGCCCAAGACAGGCCGAGTGGTGGACAACCAGCACACGAACATAGAAGTAAGAGAGAAAAATCAAGGCGAGAAACAAATAGATTCATTAAGTGTAAAAATGTTACAAGACGTTGCCTTATAAGCGAGTTCACAAAAAACAAAAGCAGCAAGTTGCAAAATGGTGTCAAAAATAAGAAAGAGTCCTAGCCTAATCTTCGGTCGTGTCAGAGTCATCCGTGTCTTCGTCATCGAGATATATAAGGGTCGATGTTGTTAGAGAAGTCGAGAGGTAAGTACATCTCTGGAACAATCTCTTGGGCGATGATCGACTAATATCCTTCTTCACTATGTCGAGCTGCTTCATCATCTTCAGCAGCTGCTCGACGACTTTGATAGCGCTGGTCCTGCACATCTCGTCGACCTCTCGCTTGGAGAACTGCTTCGGCAGACTCTCTCCTTTGGACGACTCGCCGGGGCAGGGAGGAAGGACACTAGCGAGTAAAGAATTCACTTGGGCAATGATCATCCTTCTATCTTCATCTAAGATCACAATGCACGAGCACAAGCAATCAGCGGTCTCGGCATCCTACAAAGGATCCATAGATAGACGTCAGACAAAGAAAAACAAAAATCTAAGGAGTAAATGATTGGAGATAAGTGGCACTTACCACCCTGTCGCTACTCTTTGCGAGGAGATTCTCGGGGGTTGCTAGCCTCTGTTTCGGGTCTTTGACTTTGCTCTCCGTGAGATCTTCAGCTTTTGCCGCATCGCGCACAAGGGTAAAACATCGATGCACGCACATATGCGTGAGCACTAAAAAGCGCAGAATGGCGGGTACGCTCTCTTGCATGATCCTCTGACGAGTCATGCCATCGTAAGCCTTCGCGTCCTCTCGGCCATAGAGCCCAAAATTGAGAGCGAAGGCATGGCTGCTAGGAGGATCTTGCTCCGACCAAGATGGAAGGAACGAGGAGACTGAGATCCGTTTCGCCTTCTCGTCCCATAGGCCAGAGGCTCATAAGGGCTATCCTTAGCCCGATAGCCTAAGCAAAAGTGGCGATGTTGCTTGAGCAGCTCACCTTTCCCGAAAGTTTCTGGCCTCGACTCGACAGGTGAGGTGGGGGAAACGTGCAAAATCCGCTCCTCCTCCGGCAAAACTTTCTCCTTACCCTTATCCTTCTCGGTTGTTTTCTTCTTGAGCTTTTTTGGGGTCGAGAGGGAGGAGGGTGGAGCAATGAGGAGGGTGTCACAACCCGTATTTTCTCAGTATTAAAGTACTATCAGAGTGCAAGAAAATACGCGATCGTGATGTCACGCCGTGCAGGAGACAACTACAGACATTCAGGCAACCCAGTCCTTACATTTACCTTAATGGAAGAGAATTATGTTTTAAGTTTAAAAACACATTTAAGTTCTTGAGTTTACTGACCTTATCTCTCGATCGGGTGGAATAACTAGTACATAGGTGAGAAAATATAAATTTACGCAACGAAAAAATACAAAGCTTGATTCGTTTATTAACCTATATGAGAATGAACGCATAACACAAAATGCAATGAGATATGACTTCTAAATTTATTATAAAGAAAAGAGATTTTCTATAGCGTTTCAAAGTAGTGTGTTTTACAGTTTAAAAGTTATGACGGGCAAAACATTTCAGTATGGAACTTTGTATACTTAAACGTAACTACATGCATCCTAACATAAAATATTCTCAGAGAGCAAATATAAAACTAGCAATTAGTAACAACAGTAAAAGAAATAGGTAAACTATCATAAGAAATCTAAGACTATGAGCGTCAACAACTGACACGAGCCCATAGTGAAACAGTCAGGTCTAACAAAACAACTAGCTCAACACTCTGAGGTGGAAACAAACGGCCGCAGCAACTCGCAGCACCAGAAGCACAACTCTGTCAGCTAAACCTATCACTGTTCTGCATCTGAGGCATTCAAAAGAAGTACATCTCAAAAAACAAGCTACAAGTGGTGCAAAAGAGTAAAAGAAAGATCAACAAACCTCGAAGCGAACGAGGGACAACAAATTGACTGCAACAAAAGTCAGTAGCAAAGCAACAGAAATAAAATGAGCAATCTAGCAGAGCAGGAAAAATTAAATCACAGCAGCCTGAACAGTACAGAACATCAAGTATCAGAAATTCATATATTTTATCATTCTTTAATATCCATATTACTCAGAATTTTAAATGAGACTGATCAACTCAAAAGACATCAAAACACCGGCAAGCCAGGGTTTAAGATCCTCAACAAAAGGAGAGTACTGTGCCGGGGAAAAGGCCCGCAACGCGCACAAACCCAGACACAAGGCACTATGCCGGGGGAAAAAGACCAACGCGCATATACCAGCAACTAAGGTAATGTGTCGGGGATAAAGGTTCACAACACGCACGGACCATACCAGAAAGGCACTGTGCCGAGGGAGAAACACCAAGGCGCACATACCATCAAAAATTTCATTTAGCTACATATATAAATATTCAGAGTTCTTTTATTAAATTAGTGTATCAGGTAAACAGACAATGACTCGATTTTGACGAAATTTACAACTTAAAAAGGCACTTAACAAATTGGACATACCCGACGAAATTCCAAAGGAGTTAACAAATGACTTGGACTAATAGATGAAGTCTGCAAATGGTCACACAAGGTAGTGGACAATAAAAAATAACAGGACGCACAAGATAACGCAACGATCAAAATGATACGACAATTAAAATGACACAACTACATTTTTACCAAATTTACGAAACAATTTAGGGAAATTTTTTTAGGAAATTTAAACGTATCAAATCCAAGAAAAGGAGACTAGAAATTGGAAGAAATGAGTTAAGAGAGAAAGAACACCACTTGTATCAATTTCTACTTCAATCGGTCCTCCAATTACTCCACGTCACGGATTTACCCAAAAGAAGGCGCGAGGAAGCAGAATCTACAAGGATTTGACCAAAAGAGAGGTTATGGCCAAAAACTCTAATGAAAAACTTCCACGAAACGAGAAATACTTGCCACGATCGTGAAGACCTCGACGAGAGCTTTCCGGATCTATGCTCGGTTTGCGATTCCGAGCACCGTAGCTCCGTCGGCGGCGATCCGAAGCTTCACGAACGAAGAACTCTCGCCGTCACTCTCGCTCTCTAGTTCGGTCTAGACTTAATGAAGAAGATGAAGTTGAATCGGGTTTTCTCTATTCTAATGTCTTTATATACTTAATAGTTATAATAAGATTAATAATATTAATAATAATAATCATGGTAATAAAAATAATGATTTTATGTGCAGACGTGTGGAAAATCAAAACAGAGGTTTAATGTGCCTCAAATCGAAAAGTGATCAACATGAAAGTTATAGATCTCGTCGAGACGAACAAATTTCATGTTAACTATTTTTTTATTTGACATAATTTTGACCCTCAAAACGGTACCCGAACATTCACAAAGTGTTGTTTCTCGAGAGACAAAGTTATTTCTCGAGAAATGACACTTTTTTCTCGAGAAATGACATTATTTATCGAGAAATAAATGTTATTTCTCGAGAAATCAATTTTGTCTCATACTTCTGGATAAAATAACGATACGGGGGCTAAACGTACCCCGATTCGAACGAAATTCGCACCGTAAGCGAATGTCAGCGCTACGAATCTAACGACGAAGACAAAACTAAAATCCGACGAGCCGTTCTCGAGATATAAATTTTCAAAGTCTACGGCGAACATAAATTCTACAAAACTTCGGAAATTCGCCGAGCTTCGAATATCGCTCGGATCGCGACAAAACTTGACGAGCATGTCAAAAATTAATTAATTTAATTTCCTAACGTGAAATTTTCTACTTCGACAAGGATTCACGAATTTGGCCGACTCGGCCGAATAGACGCGAAAACGCACTAACGACGACGCGCCGTCAACTCCACGTTAACGTAACGCCCCCTACGTCATTATGACGTCACCAACATGATTAAATAATTGTCGGAAAATCAGGGGCGTTACGGAGGGCACCGGGTCTCTTCTTACCACTCAGCGCAACAGGGTATATGCCCTATCCTCGTTGCCTCAGCAGCGGTCTTCGCGGGAGCGAGCGCTGTGCCTACTTTGGTGGCACTCGCTTAAGGTGGGCTCACCGAGACACATCGCTCTCCTTTGAAAGGATGGTTAGTGAGATTCGAGGAACCAAAAATATATTGAAACCAAAAGAGGGGGGGGGGAAGTAAGCATACCTTCCCCAGGTAACACTGGGGGAAGCGATTCGAGGTCCTTCTTCAGGAAGAGGACCTCAAAATCCTTCTGGAGAAAGAAGGCGTGGAGGTCAGCGTCATGACCTGCCACTGCTAGGGCACAATAAGTGTCTTCGGACTGTTATTTTGGCGAGTAGGGAATATTACTGAGGTTCCCCGAGATGAAAACGAACATCGTGACCTAGTGATGATTATTGTTAGCCGTCCCGCTAACCTTGAAATGCGAGTAGGTGAAAAAGACGACAATGTCGCTTGTTTCTCGGTAGATGAACAGCTTGCAAAAAACGGTAAGGCTGATCTCGATTCGCTCCTTGCACATATAGCAGGCTAATGCTATTAACATATTGATTGCGATCAGGTTAGTTGAGCGGCCACCGCACCGAAGTATTTGAGGACTTGTCGACTTCCGGCCATGGAGGGAGGCGAAACCCGACTTCAAAGTGCATGATGGGGAAGGCAAGCTCGTTCTCGTAAAATGTGTTGAGTGCCTCTCCTTTCTTAGGAGGGCACGACTCGAATGCCAACAAGACATAGTCGGCCACGAAGCTTAAGTACTCCTCGAACAGTCTCCCGTCAAAGAAAGGGGTGGTCTACGAATTGCATCACACACTTATACCTGCCATTTGCATGAGCTTTCTTCTTGCCCATTTTAGCGAGTCGAGGAGATGAGTGCAGAATAGGCGAGTGCGAGAATGGGTTGAGCTTCGAATCGCCGAAGTAATAAATGTGGTTGGTGGAAGAGTAAAGGAGAGGGAGGATGAGTATTTATAGAATAAGAGATGAAGCAACGCGGGGGGGGGGGGTGTGGTGTGCAAATATCATTCCCGCGACCTTGAGGGGTAAGAATAGTCATCGCACAACACCTCGCTTACGCCGTCATGGTCGACCACTCCCCCCCACTCGCCAATCAGTCAGTTTTGACATTGAAAAATCGGGACTTTGCAAAGCCCATGCACCCCTTATAAACGCGAGCTGAACACATACATCCAATTATTAATTAAGGAGAAACGATAATCAAAAGGTTTTGTTATAGCACCACCGCCATGGGCTGGACATTGAACGAATATTTGTGAGAGTCTGGGGATAATCTTGATATGGAATAACAGTTTTGAAAGGGCGACGTAAAAAAAGAAAGGCGTAAAGGGACAACGAGTGTTAGGGGGCTCAAAATTTATGCCACTTCCATCTCCCCTCGCCTCGCAACCCCGTCATAGGCGGTCGGCGGGATCATTGTACTTGCGGACGGATCCTAGATTGAGGTGCACTAAACTTAAGTGTTCCTCAATTTGCCCAATAAGCACGCCTGGGGAAGTCGGCTCGCTACCCGCCCCATGCCTTACCTCATCAGCGAGCCTTCCGTACTCAAGCGCAACCACTCGCTGCTTGCTGATTATCCTCTACTCTTGCATCTCGCGGAACATGAGCCCATATTTCCGGAGGACACCAATCAGTCACCGATGAAATCCTCAATCGCGTCGGGAGAAGGAGGCAGAGAGTATCCCCCCTTGTCAGAAGGTTCATTAGTCATTGTAACCACTCGAGTATCTGAAACATCAGGGAAATAATAGAATTCAACATTTTTGTAGAATATTGAAGGAGAATAGCAAGAGCTCTGACGAACCAGAGTCAGAAGGTCGGCAAGATGGACCAGGTCTTCCCTGAAAAGGTGGCCATAACGGCAGCGTAAGCAACTTCCCACAACCATAGGGGGAAGGTTCAGCACCCGACACCAAGGCATAAGAAGGGATGGGCATGCAAACGACACCGACTCCCGTGAGTGCTGGATCAGGGTTGGGCTTGTGTGATGATTCACAAGCCGGCGGTTGCCGCGACAGAGAGCCCAAGTCGGTTGTCACAAAAGGAATAGTTGCACCAATCGACATAGTCAAGTCAGGTTGAAAATTAGGGTATGAGATCTAAAGTAAGAAGGGCAGGTGGCTTACCGGTCACCTCCATGGAACACAGGGGGTAGCGCGAGTGCCTGCACCATCTACTTGGTGAGTTGTCTGGCCTTCTTGTAGGGTCGCACCGTTACAAGAAGGCGCACCAATGTCCATCGGGGTCGCGCCAGCAATCGACATGTCAGCGGGCTTTTCCTACAAGTGATGAAAATGGTCGAGGACGAGAATTCCAGTGAGAAATGAGCAGGATAGAGGCCATGTAACCTGAGCGTCGTCGGGAAGCGTGAGCCCAGGTTGAGTGGATGGGGGTGTCGGGTTCGGAGGAACGGACTTGCCCGGTTCCTTGATGGTCTTGGCTTTCTTGACCCCTTTCTACTTAGAGGGCGAGTGTATAGAATTGTGCGAGAGCCGTGACATTATCTGGGCAATCTAAGATTTATTCTGTTCTTGTACGACCGCCATACGATCACGAACGCCTTGTGAAAGAGACATCTCGAAGTGAGTAGGATGGAAAAAAGAGAGAAAAGAAAAGCAAGAAATATATTTTCCTGATGCCCTCCGGGGGGTATTTATAACTCCACGAGGGTCCCACCAAAAGATTACCATAGACACAGCCTCCACTTGTTGAATACCTGAGGTTGAACTTTTCTTTCCAAGCTTGAGAATATCTCGCAAAGAGCGGAGATTGTGTACAACCCCTATTCACCAAGTGAGCCCCTCAAAACAAGATCAAAGTTGGGTTTTGGGCGAGCCGGACGGGCGAGTGGGGTAGGACCCCTCTTCGACTCGCGTAGGCCAATGCGGCCAGGGGGTGCAGGGGGCGAGTGTGTCACGTGGGCCCGTCTCGCCCCAAGATCAGGTTGAGGGAGCGGTGAGTGCATCCACCACGCTCGCACTCACACATCACTCTCAGTTGATAGTGAGTGCTAACCTCAACAGAGGCATTCGAGGGTCCGAACGAGTGGAAATATCTAGTGTAATTTGCTTAGCAGTATTTTTACCAGAATACTCAAACTAGTTTGCTAATAGTTCATTCAAACAACGGAGTTTGACTGTTGGTTGTAAAAAGAGCTAAATAAAAGGTAAATTTTATTGCTTAAAAAAGATAAACAATAAATAGGTATACCCCCTTATTAATAGAAAATGAGGGAGATGAAAGAATACAACAAGCGATATAGAACAAAATACAAGCCGTGCGAGTAGAGCGGTTTGACACGGTCAAACTGTCATACTATACAAAGAAAACAAAACCAGGGAAGCCTCTGAACTGCTGCAGCGACTAACTTCCAGACCGCAGCTGTGGTTAACTCCCAGACCGCAGCTGCGGTTAACTCAATGACCGCTGCCGCCGCTAACCGCCTGACCGCTGTTGCGGCTAACGTCCAGACCACTGCTACGGTAACCACCAGACTGCTGCTGCTGCTAACCACCAGACCACTACTGCGGCTAACCACCAGACGACTGCTACGGTTAACCTCAAGACCGCTGCTGCGGCTAACCTCCAGACCGCTGCTGCGGCTAACCATAAGACCGCTGTTGCGGCTACCGACCAGATCGCTGATGCGACTAACCTCCAGACCGCTGCTGCGGCGAACCACCAGACCGCTGCTGCGACTAACCACCAGACCGCTGATGCGGCTAACCACCAGACCGCTGATGCGGCTAACCACCAGACCGCTGCTGCGGCTAACCACCAGACCGCTGCTGCGGCTAACCACCAGATGGCTGCTACGGCTAACCACCAGACCGCTGCTGCGGCTAACCACCAGACCGCTGCTGCGGCTAACCACCAGACCGCTGCTGCGGCTAACCACCAGACCGCTGCTGCGGCTAACCACCAGACCGCTGATGCGGCTAACCACCAGACCGCTGCTGCGGCTAACCTCGAGACCGCTGGTGCGGCTAACCTCGAGACCGCTGCTGCGGCTAACCTCGAGACCGCTGCTGCGGCTAACCTCGAGACCGCTGCTGCGGCTAACCTCGAGACCGCTGCTGCGGTTAACCTCGAGACCGCTGCTGCGGCTAACCTCTAGACCACTCCTGCGGCTAACCACCAGACCGCTGCTGCGGTTAACCTCCAGACCGCTGCTGCGGTTAACCTCCAGACCGTTGTTGCGGCTAACCACCAGACCGCTGCTGCGACTAACCACCAGACCGCTGCTGCGGCTAACCTCCAGACCGCAACTGTGGTTATCCTCCAGACCACTACTGTGGCTAACCATCAGACCGCTGCTGCTACAAACCTGCAGACCGCTGAGCCAAACCACCAGAATAAGGAGATTAGCAGACTACTGTGATTAACCACCAGACCGCTGCTGCGGCTAACCTCTAAACCGTTGTTGCGGCTAACCACCAGACTGCTACTGCGACTAACCACCAGACCGCTGCTGCGGCTAACCTCCTGACCGCAACTGCGATTATCCTCCAGACCATTACTACGGCTAACCATCAGACCGTTGCTGCTGCAAACCTCCAGACCGCTGAGTCAAACCACCGAAATAAGGAGACTAGCAGACCGTTGTGACTAGAAATCAAACCGCCTGGTCTCCTCAAGCTTCAACATTGGCAAACCCACTTGGGCTGCGTATAACATTTCCAAAAGGCGAGGTTGCGCTAGTTGCAGGCCAAGTCAAAAAAACTATAAATAGACCCTTAATGACACCTTGGGGGGGGGAGCTTTTTCTTGACTTCTTCCTCCACTGGTTTACTTTGGTTGGAGTCTGATGCCCTCCAAGGTGCCCAACTCAGTCTTGTCTTGGGAGGGGAAGTCCTCTTAGAACTTCTGGGTGTGTGGCAGAATATCTCCACTACACCTCAGAGTCTGTTCCTTAGTTCAAAGTTTTTGGCCAAGAGTTCTAACTTAGGATAAGTAAGTGCGGGCTATCCCCCTTGGGTCCGAACTCTTCTTGGGTCCGGAATCCAGTTTCAACACGATGATCACAATAGTAAAGAAAAAACCAAAAACTTGCATTTTGCTGCGTTATCTTTGATGAAAAATGCATATTACATTAACTTTAAAGGCCCGTTATCACATATCCTAAAACATAGATCTATAAAAATGGTGATCAAACAACAAGAAAAAACCCTAAACTAAAAACCAAAATGCAATCTTGCTCTTTGTATAGAGATTCACCTAATCAGTAGGTTAAGTCGACATATCAAACAAAAAAAGCAAGAGCTCGCGAGAGACGAGATTCGGGGGAGTAAACGTTAGAGAGAGAGAGAGAACGTTGAAGAGAGATGTCGTCGGGAGAGAGCTCGCCTGAGGCCTATTATGTCGGGGAGAGCAGTCTACTGGGAGAGTTTTCGTCCAAGAGAGAGCACGTCGGGGAGAAGGAAGCTCCACACTTTTGGGAGATGGGAAATGGGCAATCGAATAAAGACCTGGAGGCTTTGAGGAGAGGGTTTTAGGTTAGAATAAAATCAGAATCCCCGATAATGCCCCTCCTCAGTTTTAATAACTGATATAATAAATAGAAAATAAAAAACCGGAAATTGATTGGCTGTGCAATGTGCTATCTAAATGAATTTTTAGAGTCCAAAATGCCAAATATTCAAACTGAAGGGGCAATGTACCAAACACCCCAAATTCACCCCCAATTGGGGGTGTTAAGTGCCAAAAATCTAATAGCAATTCCCTGAAAACCAAAACCGGAGGGCAAAAGCGGCGAACCGAACGTATCCTCGACAGAACTGAGACTAGTGGCGTGGCGTGGACAGGAATGGCGGCGGCGATCACCGGCGGTTTCTCGCTGCGTTCCGATTCTTCCTGCGCATCCTTATCCTCCTCGTCCTCATTCTTCTTCGGCCGATTTCTTCGGCGACCACCACCGTCTGTCTCTGCCGCTTCCGCATCTTCCCCGCCAGCGCGAATAGCCAGCGCTGGGTACCATATCACGTGCCGGTCCTCAGCCCATGATGCTTCCTATACTTCATCCTCGCATAAGAGAGAAGGTAGCTTCTCTGAACTCCTCTCTATTTCTCCTCCCATTTACGGACATCAGTGTCTTTCCTGTTTCATTTTTTCCCTTTTACACTTGGAAACACGGATTAGAGTCGCCTTAGTTTGTCCACTTCGATGATTTCTAGTTCTGACTAGCAGAAATTGATGGATTTATAATGGTTAAAGAGTCATGGCTAAATATGCTGGTTTAAAGCACGCCGCCGCTTTTCTCTCGTTCTTATTTCTGTTAAATTTCATTCTTGAAAGCATGTGTCATCCAAATGCATAATGTTCCGACCTGGATGACTGTGAGCTACTCCACCGAAACAACATGAGCGCCCGAGAGAGGGAGAGAGAGAGAGAGAGAGAGAGAGAGAGAGAGAGAGAGAGAGAGAGAGAGAGAGAGAGAGAGAGAGAGAGGGAGAGAGAGAGAGATCTTTGTTAATGAAATGAAGATGTTACAAATCAGAGGCCCTGGCACTGACCTAGGAGTATATAGGAATTCCCTACCTGGAAAAGATTTGGGCGAGATGGTAAGGTAGGTGTTGGAGTTCTAGGGCGGCAGCATATGCTACTGATGTCTTCACTTGTACAAATAATTGCTATTTGTTATTCCAGAATATCATTGTGATCCCCGCCACAACACCCCCCCTCCCCAAATGTTGCCGTGATGCTGCCCCCATGTCGCTGTGATGCCGCCCGGATCGGCGCGTTTCTTCTCTGCATCGCCAGGATGTGCGACATCCCTTTAGGTCTTCTTTTGGCGGATTTCAATCTCCCGGTTCATAGCGCTAAACCGATTCATGCGGTTGATATCTAATGTGCATATATATAATGGATGCAATGATTCTTGAAGAGTGTGAGGGCGATTACTGAGTTTCTTCTTGAGAGGGCTTCACAAGAACAAAGGGGGTGCGGCGCAAGATCGAAGGGGTGCTACTGCGTTTGTTCTGGAGAGGAAGAAGAGAACCGATCAACAGAAAGGTTCCTGTTGCAACTAAACAGTGATTGGAACAAGTGTTTCTGTGGCGATTGTTCTGCAAGACTGTTGATGAAAACCTGTAGAGATTGTATTGATCTCGTCTGTTGTTTGCTGACTCTTAAAATTGATAAGTTCCCTCTCCCTGTATTTATCTAGAACTCCTCCTTCAATAAGGAACCCCGACCCATCCCGTGGATGAAGGCACTGTTCCTGAACCACACAATTTCTTGTGTGCTTGTGTCTTTTGATTTTGTGCCCTAACCCTGCAGGTTTCTTGGACCCATTTCCGCTGCGGCTAATTCTCGATAATTAGTATCAGAAGGATGTTGAGATCTAAGGGTGTTCTGTCGAGTGAAGGCAAGGTGACCGACAGATTTCCGTTGTGAAGTTGTTCGAAGGCATGACATCGAAAGGGGGAAAAGCACATGTTGGCAAGTATGAAATCGAGAAATTTAATGGCAAGAATGACTTTGGGTATTGATGTACACAAATGCGGGACGTTCTAATTTCCCATAAGTTGCACAAAGCCTTGTTGAGAAAAGCAAGGAAACCAGAGTCTATGACAAATGAAGAATAAGAAGATATGGATCTTGAGGCGTGCACAGTGATTCGTCTATGTTTGGAGCGGGATGTCGTGTTTAGTATTTTTGAGGAAACGACGAACGGGATTTGGCTAAGGCTCGAGTCATTGTACATGACGAAGACTTTAACCAATAGACTTTACATGAAGAAGTCATTATTTAGAATGACCATAGATGAAGTCTAATCAATTAGAGGTCACATTGTAAAGTTCAAACGGGTGGTTTCAAACTTGCTGGATGTCGATGTGAGGATCGAGGACAAAGATCAAGCCCTCACTTTGCTATTATCTTTGCTAGATTCTTACGAGAATCTTGTCCAAACCATGCTATTTGGGAAGGATAACATCACCATGGATGAAGCTACAAATGCCCTATTGTCCAATGAGATTCGGAAGCTTGCATCAGGAAATAGTGGCAATGAAAATCAAGCACAAGGGTTGATGACGAGAGGAAGGTCACGTGAGAAGGCATCTTCAAGCAGAGGAAGGTCAAAGTCAAAGTCTAGAACACCACTTGAGTGTATTCAGTGCTTCAACTGCAAAGGCTACTGATATTTCAAGAAGTACCGCACGCATGATGGACGCATGGATGATCAATGTGTTCTTGATTCTGGTTGTTCGTATCATATGTGTCCGAAGAGGGAGTGGTTTGCTACCAATCGAGCCATAGATGGAAGTACAATTTTGATGGGCAATAATCATGCCTGCAAGGCTATTGGCATTGGAACGGTCAAGATCAAGATGTTCGTCGGGATGGTAAGGACTCTTACTGATGTGAGGCACATACCTGACCTTAAGAAGAATGTATTATCTCTTGGCACCTTAGACTCCAATGGTTGCAAGTTCATTGGAGATCGCGGAGTCTTAAAAGTTGTTCGTGGTTCCATGGTGGTTATGAAAGGAGAGCTACATGGAAACTTGTATACCCTGGTGGGTGCGATTGTAACTGGCAGTGTGACAGTGACTAATATTGTGGATAGTTCAGACAAGACAAGGATTTGGCACATGCATCTTGGACACATGACAGAGATAGGGCTAACTTTGTCGGGCAAGCTAGGGTTGTTGAAGGATATGGAGAAACCGAGCATGAATTTCTATGAGCAATGTTTGTATGGCAAACAGTGCATGGTCATGTTCAGCACGAGCAGGGCCAAGAGCAGAGGGATACTTGATTACGTGCATTCTGATGTTTGGGGACGTTGAAGGTAGCTTCGAAGGGTGGATCCAGGTACTATGTTTCTTTTGTTGATGATTTTTTCAGGTACACTTGGATATACTTTATGAAGACCAAGGACAAGGTTTTCGAGTTATTCAAGAAGTGGAAAGCAATGATAGAAAACAAAACATGAAGGAAGGTGAAGACCTTGAGGTCTGACAATGGTACGGAGTATACGTATGGCCCCTTCAAGAAGTTTTGTGACCAAGAAGACATCGTGAGACATTGGACAGTGCCATGCACACCTCAACAGAACGGGATTGCCGAAAGATTGAATCGCACCATACTTGAGAGGGCAAGATGTATGATCTCCAATGTGGGGTTGGGAAGAGAGTGGTGGGCTGAAGCAGTTGTTATGAACGCTTACTTGATAAATTGATCCCCCGCATGCGCCACTTGATGATGAGACCCCTTATAAGGTATGGTCGGAAAAACCAGCTGACTACAACCATATTAAAGTTTTTGAATGCACTACATACTATCATGTCGAGGAGTACAAGCTCGATGATAGAGCATAAAAGACAATCTTTTTGGGATATGTAAGGGGTGTGAAGGGATATCGACTTTGGTGTCTAGTGGAGAACAAGTTCGTAGTCAACAGGTATGTTACCTTTGATGAAGGTTCTATTTTGGCTTCCAACAAACAAAAGGGCAAAGAGGATGGTGGAGCCTAAACTGAGTCTCTGGTTATCGAGGTCGAGAAGTCTGTGGATCTTGCGGAGGTTCATGAAGTAGTTCAGGGGAATGTTCAGGATGATGCTGAAAATGAACAGGAATCTACTCATGCTGAAGGAAGGCAGTCAGAGAGCTTGGCCACTTCGAGGCCAAAGCGAACTGCAAAGCCAGTGCACAAGTTTGGGCATGAAGAACCGCTGAAAAATTACGGGCAGTTGAACTTGGTTGCATATGCTCTCTCTGTTAAAGATAATGAACCCGCCACCTTCAAGCACGCCGTGAAGAGTTCAGACAGGGAGAGATGGTTGTCTGTCATGCAAGGGGGAGATGAAGTTTATCTATAAGAATCGCACATGGGTGTTAGTCCCGTTGCCTAAATGCAAACGGGCTATTGGCTGCAAGTGGATCTACAAAAGGAAGGAGGATCCTTCAAAATCTAGTAGAGTGCGTTACAAGGCACGATTGGTAGCAAAGGGTTTTGCACAGATGAAAGGGGTGGGCTACAATGAGATTTTCTTGCCGGTAGTCAAGCATACTTCCATTCGAGTGTTGCTGAGCATTGCGGCTTATTTTGATCTCGAGTTGGAGCAACTCGATGTGAGTACAACATTCTTGCACGAGGACCTCGAGGAGGAGATCTGCATGCAACAATCAGATGGATACAAGATCGTTGGCAAGGAAGGTCATGTGTGCCGACTGAAAAAATCCTTGTACGGGCTAAAGCAATCACAAAGGCAGTAAGAGGTTCAACATATTTATGATGGAACATGGATACACTCGAAGTATGTATAACTGTTGTGTGTATTTTCGAAAACTTCGTGGTGATTCGTTCATTTATCTTCTACTCTATGTGGATGATATGCTCATTGCTTCAAAAAGCATATCAGAGATAAAAAAGTTGAAGTCTCAACTCATCTCTGAGTTCGAGATGAAAGATATGGGAGCAACACAGAAAATATTAGGGATGGAGATCAGAAGACAACGATGAGAGCGAAAGTTGTATTTGTCCCAGAAGGGTTATCTTCAAAAGATTATCCCTCGCTTTGATATGGACAAAGCCAAGCCTGTTAGCTAGGGCACTTTAGGATTTCAGCTCTGTTATCCCCAGATACCACAAAAGATAAGGCCGATATGGCGACGGCTCCTTATGCTAGTGCAGTTGACAGCTTGATGTATGCCATGGTTTGTACATGTCCAGATATTGCATAGGCAGTCAGTGCGGTGAGCAGATTTATGTCTAATCCTGGCAAGCAGCACTGGGAGGCCGTGAAGTGGATCCTGAAGTACTTGAAGGGAACCTTAGATCTGGATCTGATCTATGGTGGGGATGCATGTGAGGTTAGTGGCTACGTGAATTCAGACTATGTTGGTGATCTTGACAGACAAAGATCCACTACCAGTTATGTGTTTCTACTACATGGTGCACCGGTCAGTTGGAGGTCAATGATATAGAGCACGGTTGCGCTTTCGACGACAGAGGCAGAGTACATGACAATGGCAGAGGCAGTGAAAGAAGCCTTATGCTTTCAGGTCTGATTCTTAATCTGGGTGTTGAACAAGATGAGGTTGACCTGTACTGTGATAGTCAGAGCGCCATTCACTTGGCGAAGAATCAAGTTCATCACGCCAGAACAAAACATATTGATGTTCGGTTCCATTTCCTGCAGGATGTGATCGACAGTGGAGACGTTGCTCTTTGGAAGGTCGCCACCAAGGACAATCCTGCAGACATGCTGATGAATGTGGTTTCAGGGAGTAAGTTCCAGTATTGCTTGGACTTGCTCCACATTTCAGGTCAGTTGGATGGGGTCGTTGGGATGTTGTTGATGGAGGAGTTGGTCGAACTACGATGTCTTGATCCTTTGGAGGAGGGTACACAGGTAGCCGCCTGGACGTGGTGGTATAGCCAAAATTATGAGGGGGGGGGGGGGAGGCATTCTTATGTTTGTCTTAGCTTGACATGTCAAGTTAAGACGAGGTGAAGATTTGTTATTCCAGAATATCGTTGTGATGCCCCCATGTCGCCGTGATGCTGCCCCCCCATGTCGCCGTGATGCTGCCCCCCCATGTCGCCGTGATGCTGCCCCCATGTCGCCGTGATGCTGCCCCTATGTCGTCGTGATGACGCCTGGATCGTCGCGTTTCTTCTCTATATCGCCAGGATGTGCGCCAACATCTCTTTAGTTCTTCTTTTGGCGGATATCAATCTCCCGGTTCACAACACTGAATCGATTCATGCGGCTGTTCTCTAATGTGCATATATATAAAGGATGCAATTATTCTTGAAAAGTGTTAGGTCGATCACTGAGTTTCTTCTTGAGCGGCTTCACAAGAACAGAGGGGGTGCGACGCAAGAATAGAGGGGAGCTACTGCGTCTGTTCTGGAGAGGAAGAAGAGTAACGATCAAAATAAAGGTTCCTGCTGCAACTAAACAATGATTGGAACAAGTGTTTCTGTGACGATTGTTCTGCAAGACTGTTGGTGAAAACCTACAGAAATTGTATTGATCTCGTCTATTGTTTACTGACTTCTAAAATTGATAAGTTCTCTCTGCCTGTATTTATCTCAAACTCCTCTATCAATAAAAACCCCCCGACCCGTCCCGTGGATGTAGATACTGTTGCCAAATCACATAATCTCTTGTGTGCTTGTCTTTCGATTTTGTGCCCTAACCCTGTAGGTTGCTTGGAGCCATTTCCGCTGCGGCTAATTTTCAACACTATTTATAGGATTTGGGGAAGTCTGCTCGGTTGGCAGTCATTGTGCAGCTCTGCATTTCTGGTGTCGATTGAATTTACCAGCCGCTTGGAGAGTGCTGCGGAAGGGAGTTGCGGAAATCTCCAATGTTTTGATGATGCAAAATCCCCCTCGTGATGCTGCACGAGATCCCTTCTGGAAGTTGGGTGAGACTCCCCAAGGTCGCCCAAGACCCCATGGGAAGCCTCCCCATAATTTAGTCTGGATGTTCCTCTACTGATTTTCTTGCACTCACTAAATCAGGGGCGTGCAAAAGGCATGAATTTGATAAGAATTTGGGAATCTTCTCTTTTTCGGAAGTTTCAGATGATATTTGTTGGGAATGAAAGTTTCATTCCATCAGAAATTTCAGATTTTGCTCAAATTGATGTCTTTGTTTCAAGTTTCAGCCCAATTTAATTTTTTTAGAAAAAAATATTGCAGAGAGAGACATTGTAAGTATATTGCATAAATGCACTTACATGAATATTTTCTTATGTGGATTGCATGGTTAACCATTGAGTTCCCTTCTCGTTTCTATTGCAAAAAAAAAAAACAGGTTTGAAGGATTTTATTCACATTAGTGATTTTGACAAGGAGACAATTATGAAGATCCTTCAAAAAGCTAGTGAAGTGAAGGCATTGTTGAAGTTAGGTGATCGATCATTCCAACCATTCAAAGGAAAGACAATGTCTATGATCTTTACCAAGCCATCTATGAGGACCCGTGTTTCATTTGAAGCAGGGTTCTCTTTGCTTGGTGGGCATGCCGTGTACTTAGGACCTGATGATATCCAGATGGGTAAGCGAGAGGAGACTCGTGATGTTGCTCGAGTTCTTTCTCGCTATAATGACATTATTATGGCACGCGTCTTTGCTCATCAGGTATGCTCGTGAGCCTCAATCTTTAAACTTTGATTATTTCAAGTACTTATTGCGTGATATTTTTTCTGTCTTTTTCATGGCAAAAGATAACTTTGTTTAGCTCTTTATTCCTAAACATTCTATAGAGGTGGTGATACGATTACGATTAATTCCCGAAAGGAATCCGGCAAGGGGAAGGGCCGACGGGGGTGAGCGAGAAGGAAAGAGGAAGAAAAGAGACGAAATTAAGGAGCAACCCTAAAAAATACCTTCTTACATTCCAAGATAATTTCACACATAAACCCCTCCCCCTTATATAGATGAGGGAGATCAACTAAACAAGGAAATACAAAAGGCACCCAAACAAAGAAATACAAAAGGCAACCAAACAAGAAAATACAAAACAATTAAGTTAATTGATTGTTATTAATTAATTAATTCACACAAATTAATTTTAAGAAGGTCGATCATGGCGGCTTCCATATGCGCGCTCCATAAATTATGATGAGGAGGTCCACTTGAGTGAATGCGCCTACGACCACGATGACTTTCATATGCGCACTCCATAAATTATGACGAAGGGGGTCCACTTGAGTGAATGTGTCTGCGACACGTGGACTCGTAACACTTCATCCGTCCTTCAAAACGAGCTTGCCCTCAAGCTCGTGTACCAAGCGGGTGGCCGGATGATCCGGTACCTTGACTTCCCCCCAGAACAAGGTCAGGTAGCGTGTAGCAGCGTCTATGGTGTTGGTGAGTCGCGGCGGCGCCATCGGAAAGACGAGCGTCAGAAGTAATGACTTCCGCAAGGTCGGTGGAGCGGTGGTAAGCAGCAGCCAGAAGAATGTCGGAGACGCGACGACGGGCAACAGGAACGGTTCCGTCGGGGACAGCAGGGCGCGAGACAGCAGAAGAGCCGGCGAGGCGGTTGATGGAAGCGGCAAGGCAGGGTCCGGCGGAGCAAGAGCCAAAGAGGAGGCGGTGAGATGGCCGAAGGAGGCGGCCAAGCTGGTGACCGGGGAGGTGGAGAAAACGGTGGGGCTACGACCACCGTGGAGAGATGTTATACGTCAGCGGTTGGTTCGCTCTCGATGGGAGGGTCGACTGCGGGGAGGAGGGGCCGGTTGGTGTTGTAGAGGAATGTTGGAGGCGGCATGACAGGATAACTCTCGCATGGTGCAGGAGGTAGCCATGGTGGAGAGAATTAGGGCAAAGAACCTCGTGGGGGGTTGCAGAAGCCCGTCCATGGTACACGAGAAGACGAACGACTTTGGGGTGGAGGGAGACGCATGTGGCCTGGATTTGTGCAGCTGGGACAACAAAATCTAGCCGAGGGTTGGTGGTCGACGACGACAAGAATAGCGGCCCGGGAGCTGCGGATTGAGCGGCAACCATGGTGCCCAGGATTTAGGCTGGATGTGATGTCGGCGATGTCCGTGGCGGCACAACGGAACAGAGGCCCGGGGCGGCGGCCTTCCTGCATCAGAAACGGAAGGGGAAGCAGGTCTGACAGTCTGAAGCCCTGCGACA
Organism: Platanthera guangdongensis; assembly: GCA_039583875.1. Lineage (NCBI taxonomy): Eukaryota > Viridiplantae > Streptophyta > Magnoliopsida > Asparagales > Orchidaceae > Platanthera > Platanthera guangdongensis. The sequence continues at coordinate 30,873,526 of CM077166.1, read as the reverse complement.
CAGGCGATGGACGATCGATGGCTGGAGCGGAGCGGGGCCAAGCACCGAGAGGCGGATGCTGCAGAACGAATGCCCGGGCGGCGGTCTTCCTGCAGCTGAAACGAAAGGATGGACTTCAGAAGCGGGGTGATGCGGAAGGATCAACGCGTATTGGCGAATCGGGGTCATGCGGAAATAGCGGATGGGGGCCGACACTAGCCCGGGCGCGGGATCGGGCACAAAAACGAGGAGCGTTGCTCGCGCCGTAAGGCGGAGACGAGACGAATCGGGCTGGTGCGGAATCAGAATGGATTGGTGCAGAAACGGAATGGATCGGTGCGGAATGCGGACTCGCGACGTGCGGCTCGGGCGGGGGAATCAGCAACGATGAAGATCCGGCGGCCACGACGGGCGGACCGGCAGGTCAGACCAATTGATACGATTACGATTAATTACCGGGAGGAATCCGGTAAGGGGAAGAGCCGACGAGGGTGAGCGAGAAGGAAGGAGCAAGAAAATAGACGAAATTATGGAGCAACCCTAAAAAATACCTTTTTACATTCCAAGATGATTTCACACATAAACCCCTCCTTCTTATATAGATGAGGGAGATCAACTAAACAAGTAAATACAAAAGGCACCCAAACAAAGAAATACAAAAGATAACCCAACAAGGAAATACAAAACAATTAAGTTAATTGATTGTTGTTAATTAGTATGAATTAATTACTATCAATTAATTAATTCGACAAATTAATTTTAAGAAGGTCGATCATGGCGGCTTCCATATGTGCGCTCCATAAATTATGATGAGGGGATCCACTTGAGTGAATGCGCCCACGACCACAACGACTTCCATATACGCGCTCCATAAATTATGACGAAGGAAGTTCACTTGAGTGAATGTGTCTGCGACACGTGGACTCGTAACAGGTGGATTCATAGATGATGGAAAATGCAATTTGGGGTTTAAATGATTTGACAACTTGAAAGTGCATGAAATATACATGAAATCCGGATCTTTTTTTTCTTGTATATGAAAAGTTTCTTAACTCCATAGTACATTACTCAATTGCTTGAGAGAGATTTTTTTTCCCGTCAAGATTTGCTTTCATAAACTTCTCAATTCCATGATTCCTCTGCTGGTTTCTTGAGGGAGATGTTTTCTCTTTGAGATTTGATTTCTTACCATTATGATTATGCAATTGTTATTTGCAAGTTCATATAGTTTCCTTTTTTTGCTTGTGTGTTTCCGAACAATCATATTCTGCTTCATGTCTGTCTTTATTAGCTTTCCCAAAATAAACAATGACAAAAGTTTGTGCTTAAATTTCTTATAGTTACATATCCTTCTTTGAATCATTTTTCTATGGAATATTACTTTGATTTTGATTTGAGATTTCTATTTATATATTTATATTGGTATTTATATTAATAATTTCACTTGAATATGGGATGTATAATAATCATTATTTATGTTACACTTGGAACAATAGATTAATCTTCTACCTTTCCTGTGTTTATGTTCAAAGGTATGTTCTTCCCCTTAAAAGCCACTTATTAATATTGTGATAGTGGGTCTGTTTGGGACAGCTCCAACGGATGAAAAAGTTCCATTCGAAACACAAACGTGGTTTTGCCGGCGTTTGTTTGCTCGATTTTTGAAATAGAGCGTTTTTTAAAACTCCATTTTTGCCTATTTTGAAGACGCGGAACCGGGCGAGCTTCCCAGACGCACGGTTGAAGGTAAATACGCGGATTCCCTCTCCTTCGCTCTCAATCTCCCTTTCCCTATCGTGATTCCCGTTCGCTCTCAATTCCCCGTTCCCTCTTGAGTTTCTTCCCGAGCGCCTCCCAACCATCGTGCCTCCTGCGGGATCGAAACCTCAAGCAGAAACGAACTCCTGCGATCGAAACCTCCAACGCATCTCCTGCCTGATCTTCTTCACAATAGAGAAGCCGCTGACCTGTGCACCGACCATCATCGCCGACCGCCTTGCTGGCATCTCCTGCCTGATCTTCTTCCCTGCAGAGAAGGTAATGATTTCTATTTCTGTCGTGTGTTTGTTTCCTCAATTTCTCTTCTGTAAGCCTAGTAATAGTATTAATTTAGGATATATATGTATTTTTAACCTCATGAGAACATTGGACACTTAAATTAATAGTTTTTTGAGATTTCACCTCATTTCTCACTCTCCTTCAATCAAAGCAATGTAGTCTAACATGAATGTTTGTTGAGTTGAAGTATACTTTTCTTGCATTATATAATGGAACACTGTTCTTTGTGTAGAGAAGGAAAAAGCCAACCTTGTATATATGTTCACCTGTGTCAAATACAAAGAATGAGTACAAATATATAGATGAGAGAAAGAGAGGTCCTATACATGATGTGGGACTAAAGAGGGGAGAGAAAAATAATAAATGTTATATAATGGGCCTAGATTAAATGAGCTTTTTTTAACACTCCCCGCAAGCTGGAGCGTATAGGTCATATGCACCCAGCTTGGACAAACACTGGTAGAACAGGGTACTTGATAAAGCCTTTGTGAGAATGTCAGCAACTTGATCAGTGCCCAGAACATGCTTTAATTCAAGTTTCTTCAATTGAACTTTCTCTCGAATAAAGTGACAGTCGACTTCGATATGTTTTGTGCGCTCGTGAAACACCAAATTCTTTGCAATGTGTATGACGGCTTGACTATCACAGAATAGAACAACATATGACGAAAGTTTTACTCCCAGGTCAGTAAGGAGACTTTCAAGTAATGAGAGTTCTGAGACAACCGAGGCCATCGATCGGTATTCAGCTTCCGCAGAGGAACGAGCGACCACAGCTTGTTTCTTACTTTTCCATGTAATGAGATGACCACCAAAATAAGTACAAAACTCACTTGTTGACCTCCGATCGTCCAAGGAACCGGCATAATCGACATCAGAATAAGCGACCAATGCGGGAGCCGAGTCAGAGGTTTTGTAAGCCAACCCTTGACCCGGAGCTCCCTTAAGGTATCAGAGAATCCGTTCAACCGCCTGGAGATGAGAAACCCGGGGGGCATGCACGAACCGACTGACAACCCCAACTGCAAACGATATATCAGGCCTCGTGATCGTTAGATAGATCAACTTTCCCACAAGGCGTCGATAGTATTCCGGGTTCTGAAGAAGCTAATCGTCATCAGAAGCATATGCACATAATTTGTGATTTGCCTCCATCGGGGTACAAGCTGGCTTGCAACCAGACTGACCAACGTCTTTGAGAAGATCGAGACAGTACTTCAGTTGGGAGAGGACAAGCCCGTCCGGCCGTCGTGCGATCTCGAGACCAAGGAAGTAGCGAAGATGCCCCAGGTCTTTAGTCTGAAACACAGTGCTCAGATGCTGTTTGACCTTTTGAATCCCCTTTGAGTCATCCCCAGTGAGTAGTATGTCATTAACATAAACCAACAAAAGGACAGTTCCAGTGGCCCGGTGTCGGGTGAATAGGGAGAAATCTGCAGAACTCCGAGTGAACCCCATGTCCCGAACCACCTTGCTAAACTTGTCAAACCACGCCCGAGGGGACTGTTTGAGACCATAGATGGATTTCTTGAGAAGACACACACGAGACTCTCCCGTGGTCTCAAACCCGGGCGGTTGGCGCATGTAGACGGTTTCCTGAAGGTCACCATTCAAAAAGGCGTTCTTGATATCGAGCTGATGAAGGGGCCAGTGCCGGTGCATTGCCACGGAGAGAAGAACACGGACGGTGTTGAGCTTAGCCACCGGAGAGAAAGTTTCCTCATAATCGAAGCCCTCCTGTTGCGTGAAGCCACGGGCCACAAGGCGGGCCTTCAGTCGGGCAATAGTGTCATCCAGAGCATGCTTGATGACGAAAACCCATTTACACCCAGCAGGGTGCTGACCGGGAGGTAAGGGAACCAGGACCCAGTCCTGGTTGGCCCAAAGGGCCGTCATTTCTTCGTCCATGGCAGCCCGCCAGCCTGGATGTTGAAGTGCCTCCTGCAGAGAGTTAGAGACAGAAAGGCGATGAAGAGAGACGTAATTCGCCATCGGATGAGCGGTGGATGCGGGAGCCGGAGCAGCAGGTAGCGAAGCACCAGAGGTCGAAGCCGACTGTAGAGGGGCAACAGGATGAGGAGAGCGACGAGAATAGATCCAGATAACTGGTGGTGGTGGACAAACCGAAGGTATGGCAGGAGGAGTAGATGATGAGGAGCGGGGAGCAGGGAGGATAGGACGAACGGCGGGGTCTGGACCAGGAGCGATATCCAGATCAGAGAAGAAGGGAAGATTTTCGCGGAAAGTGACATCTGCAGAGACAGTAACCTTGCGGGTAGTAGACGAATAACATACATAACACTTTTGAGTGCGCGAGTAGCCCACAAAGATATGTTTGGCGGCACGGGGATCCAACTTGTCTGTGGAGGGACCAAGTTGGTGAACGTAGCAGGTACACCCAAAAATCCGGGAGGAACGGGAAAAGGCGGAGTGGAGGGAAAGAGGAGGCTGAAGGGAGTAGCATACTGGAGGATGGAAGAAGGGAGACGGTTGATGAGAAAACAAGCCGTGGAGAGCGCGTAGTTCCAGTACGGTTTGGGAACCCGCATTTGAAGCATAAGGGAACGGACGACATCAAGAAGGTGACGATTCTTGCGCTCGGCGACACCATTCTGTTGTGGAGTATACAAACACGAGGTTTGGTGAAGAATGCCGAACTCAGAGCAGAGAGTCGCGAAGGTATGATTGGTGTACTCACGCGCATTGTCAGTACGAATAGTACGAATGTGTGCAGAGAATTGAGTGCGAGTCTCAAGAATGAAGGCCCGGAAGACGTGGGGAAGCTCAGAGCGATCCCGGAGGAGATACAACCACGTCATGTGAGAGTAATCATCAATAAAAGTAAGAAAATACCGGTAGCCAGAAATACTAGTGATTTTGTACGGACCCCATATATCGGAGTGTACCAAAATAAAAGGAGCGGAACTCCGAGTACAATGAGAAGGAAAAGATGAATGAGGTTGTTTGCCCAAAATACATGTGTCACACTGAAATACAGGAAGAGAGTCATCTGGAAGTGCCTTCTGGAGGACTGGAAGAGGAGCATGACCAAGACGGCGATGCCAATCCGAAGAGGAGATAGATGCGAGGATAGTAGGAGAGTCGTCAAGAAGGTAGAGCCCATTCTGCAGCCGCCCCCTACCAATGATAGTCCGCGTCTGCTGATCCTGTATTAGAAAAGAAGAGGAAGTAAATGTCACAGAGTAATTAGAATCAGTAGTAAGACGACCAACAGACAGTAAATTGAAAGGAGAGCCCGGAACGTGAAGAGCCGAGCGCAGAAGGAGAGAAGAGGTGAGGCGAATATCAACACATCCAGAGACAGGAACAGATGCCTCATTGGCCACAGTAATGTACTTCGGGTGAGGTGAAGACAAGTACTAAGATGGCCGAACAGAGGTGATGTGATGAGTGGCACCAGAATCGAGGATCCATCGCGGGGCAGAGGAGAGGCATGCGATACTTTCATTGGAGATGGAGGCAGCGAAGGCAACCGAGGCAGGTGGGCGGCTAAGTAGTCCATGAAGATGCTGGAGCTGAAGAAGAACCTCGTCGAGGTCAGTACGAGTGGAAGAGGAGTCGGTGGCAGCAACAGAGGCCTGCGGACGAGGAGGGCGACCATGTTTGCGATAGCACGTGGCTTCAAGATGCCCGTATTTGCTGCAGAACAAGCACTTAGGCCGAGGCCGGCCACCGTGACCCCGGCCTCGAGAATCAGAGCGGCCTCCAAGAGCAAAAGATGGAAGAAGCAATAAGGGAGCAGGGGCCTGCTGAACAAGGGCCGGAGAAGGGGGCCCGGGCACATCCGGAGGCGGGGATACTTTGAGAAGTATCGAGCACACATCAGAGAAAGATGGGGTAACAGTAGAGGAGAGGATGTGAGCACGTACAATGTGAAGATGATGCGGGACCCGAGCCATCATCATTGGCTATACCCACAGCTTCCTTTTGGGCACGTTGGGCAGCAAGATCTAGAGTAGGAGGCTGATGGTGGATCCAAGCCTCGACCAGAGACCGAGCCTGAGCAACAAAGGACGTCAGATCGGTCGCACCACTGCTATCAAGGGCCTGGAGAGCAGTGATAATGTCATACAGATGGTGGAGACTATCCTTGCCAGAGTAAAGGGTATGTAGCTCATCCCACATGCCTTTGGCCGTCTCATGGTACATGGCCATGCGATAAGATTCACCATCAAGAGAATTAAGAAGTCATGTCTGCACCCGACCATCATTGCGTAACCAATCATCAGTAGGAGTACCGATAACGGCCTGAGTCAAGTGATGAAGGAACCCCTTGGATTGCAGGACACGGCGAACAGAGTGTGCCAATTCCACAAAATTTTTCTTGCCGGTCAGAGAGATTGTAGTAATACGAAGCTCATCCGGACTTCCGGGAGAGAGGCCGGGCGGTCAGCATGAGGAACCGCCGTGCCAACTGAATCAGCAGAGGAGGTCATGGAGAAGAGAGGTGGCTAGGAGAACAGACCGGTCAACAAAGGAGACCGCGCGACCAGAGCAGGGACCGCTCAGTCACGATGGGAAGACACCAACTGCGTGAGGAGTCCGTGACCAAAGACGGAGGCCGGGAGAGAGAGCAGGCCGCAACGGACAGATAGAAGCCGCGAGGAAAGGAAAGAGGATAAGACCGCGACTAAAATGCGGGAAGACAAGAGTCCGCACGGTCTGGCTGAGCACAACAGCGGTCCGAGAAACAGGAAGCCAACAGCGGTCAGAGAGAAGAGACCGCGAGTAGGGAAGACTCAAGCGAAAAGAGAGAAGAGACTGCAACGACCAGGACCAAACCGCAGGAGAGGCAGGCCGCAGAAGAGGCAGGCCGCTGCGAGCTGCGAGCTGGAGCAGGCCGCAGAAGAGGCAGGCCGCAGACGAGGCAGGCCGCAAGAGAGGTATGCCGCAACGAGGAGGATCAGGCCGCAACGAGCTAGATCAAGCCGCAGCGAGCGGAAGCATGCCTGGAGAGAGGTAGGCCGCAGCGAGGTATAGCAGGCCGCAGCGAACCGGAGCAGGCCGCGAGAGAGGCAGGCCGCATCGAACAAGATCTGGTAGATTGAGCAGCAGGCCGCAGCGAGCTGTAGCAGGCCGTAAGAGAGACATGCCGCAGAGTGAGAGAACATGCCGCAAGAGAGAGCGGTCTGGAGGAGAGTGAGGGAAGGTGGACCCGACGAGAGAGAGAGAGAGAAGGGGAAGGCTATAAAATGCCTGAGGGGAGGGGTGGAACTACGGAGAAGAAGAGGTAGCGGAAGAAGAGGAGCGGAGCGGACAGGAAGGCAGGCCGCAAGATGCCGAGCGGGTAGCGGACAGAAGACATACCGCGCGGGCAAGAAAGGGGAAGCCGCTCAAGTAGAATCGGTGGCTCTGATACCATGTAGAGAAGGAAAAAACCAACCTTGTATATATGTTCACTTGTGTCAAATACAAAGAATGAGTACAAATATATAGATGAGAGAAAGAGAGAAGAAGGTCCTATACATGATGTGGGACTAAAGATGGGAGAGAAAAACAATAAATGTTACATAATGGGTCTAGATTAAATGAGCTTTTCTAACACTTTGTAATCATACTACTTGATGTGGTATTCTTTGTGTAGGTTTTGGGAAAAAAATTCGTCCAGTAACTATATATGACATTCCAACCAAATCATTCTTCTTTTACAGCACTCTTTTGTACAAACAGTCTCTTGTTGAAAGATCTCATTGCTTTCTATTGGATTTGTAGAATCACCAAGTGCACATTGAAACACGCCGAATTCATTTCCCATTGAGATTGGAATAAAAGACTAGCATCTGCATATGCATATCGTATGATTATAAGAATCATGAATGAGATGTTACAACATGCACTAGCTTTGAATGACAGTCTAGCACTTGCAAATTGTATGATTATATTATTTATGTTTCACACCCAGTGCATTTATTGTAGAGAAAAGAATAATGTAGAATTGTAGAAACTTGAGAAAAACAATAATTTTATTAATTTCTCAAATTATTGATACCATCATACATACATATAATTGTATACTTGTACATTTATATAAGAGAAGGAGAGGAGGAATCCTATCCTAAGACATGAGACTAAACAAGCAACCAAGATGGGCCTCAAGATGGATCAATCTTTGGACTTTTACATTTAATCTCTAACACTTCCCCGCAAGCTGGAACATACAAATCGTAAGCACCGAGCTTGGACAAAAACCGGTAGTATAGCGGACGAGGTAAGGCCTTGGTGAGAATATCAACAACTTGCCCAGCAGCAGGAACATGTTGTAAATCTATCTTCTTCAATTGAACCTTCTCCCGATTGAAGTGACAATCAACTTCAACGTGTTTCGTCCGTTCATGAGAAACGAGATTTTTGGCAACGTGTATGACAACTTGACTGTCACAAAATAGAGTAGCCGACAGGGAAAGCTTAACTCCTATATCACCTAGGAGACCTTCAAGCCATATAAGCTCAGACACAACAACTGTCATTGAACGATACTCGGCTTCAGCAGATGAGGGAGCAACTACAGACTATTTCTTACTGCGCCAGGTAATGAGATGTCCTACAAAATAAGTGCAGTATCCACTTGTGGAACCACAATCATCCAATGAACCTTTATAATCGGCATCAGAATATGCAATCAGAGATAAGAGAGACAAAGAGGGCTTGTATACAAGTCCTTGTCTAGGGGCAATCTTCAAGTATCAGAGAATACGCTCAACTGCGTGGAGATGAGAGATACGCGGCTCATCCATGAATCGACTAACGACCCCAACGACAAATGATATATCAGGTCTTGTAACAGTGAGATAAATCAATTTTCCCACAAGACGACGGTAATACTCTGGGTTCAGAAAGGGAAGTTCAGAGTCTGGGGTATGAGCGCAGAGCTTGTGATTGATATCCTTGGGAGTGTCAGCGGGTTTGCATCTAGAGTATCCCGCATCATGAAACAAGTCGAGACAATACTTTTTTTGAGATAAAACAAACCCTCAGTGGAGTCGAGACAATACAAGAAGGTGAGAAAGTAGCACAGTGTTGTTTGTCGTAGATACAAGACTCGCATGTGAAGTCATGGAGGGGCCGAGTAGGGAGAGCTTTGCGGAGAATGTGGAGTGGAGCATGCCCAAGACGTCATTACCACTCAATAGAGCTAGTATAGGAGAGAATCGTGGGGTGAGGGGGTGATGCGCCCGACGACGCATCCTAGCTTCATCTTTTTCGTTGCATTTTCTGTTTCATTTATTTTGCATTTGGTTAACTCTATTTCATGTAACTGTTTTTATTTGCAGCTCATCGGGTTGACCGTCCGATGAAACGTTTAATAAAAGGTTCGATAATCTAGTAATTAGGGCGTTAACGACAAGCTTAGTTTATTTAAGGAAAACATAAATTTAAAATTAAGGAAATCATAATAAGCCACATTTTAGCCGGGCATTTAATTTCTTGCCATATAATGGCTATTGAAAAGGGCAAGTAATAATCTCATATGGCATATGCATATGCTGTAATCATTCCTGCTAATCAAAAAAATATATATCATTCCAAAAGAGTTCTCCAATGCTTTATTAAAAGGGCCCGTACAAGAAAAGTGGGCAGACCGGAAAAGACACAGGAGAACGACCACTCTCGTTCCCCCTGTGTTGTCGGAGTTACCCTAGCCAAGCCCCGTCCGAGAGTTCCAGCCATCCGCGGCCGCTCCTGCTGCAGGCCGATCTCCCGAACGCCGGACGCACTGTTTCCATCCGCGTTCATCTCACTCGGCGCCGTCGACCGTGCCTCCTAGTTTCGGCGCCGATCCTACTTGACGCGTGTGATTTCCGTCGACCTCGACATCTCCTCCGGATTTCCCGCTGTACACCAGCATTTCGCCTGGGAATAATCATCCAACCGACATTGTTCTCCTCCTGGGTTCGTTAGGCTTGGTTGGGTTCAATTTTCTCTACGTTTCTTTAGGTACTCACTCTCCTACTACCTAGTTTATTTTTATGTGATCATTTAGATAATCCTAAGCTTGCCACAAAACATTCAATTGCTTTATTACTGTATTCCATAAATTGTTGTTTGCATTCTCGGCTTGTAGTTGTGAAAAATCTCGAGGCGGATTCGTCTCATAGAACGTGTGAGAACTCCACTCGAGCGAGGTTAGCGAACCTTTAACGTCCAAAGCGACGAGCGTGAATATTGCGTGCGAAAATTCAGATTTTTGGCCGCTCGGCTCTCGTGATTTCTTTAAAAATCAAAACCCTAAATTTTCATTTTCATTAAAAGTAGAGTTTAAATCAAAACTTAGTTTTTTTTTCAAAACCCTAGATTTGAGGCTACATCAGTTTGGTATCAAAGGATTTGATTCACTTCTACCGTGGATCGGTTGATCCGGCGAACTTAATATTTCTATATTTTTTTAAAAAAAGATTTAACATTTTTGTTTTATTTTTTATTTTTCTAAAAAAATGTTTTCCTTAATAAAAACCTATTTTTCTCTCGCTCGGGAGCGCTCTCTTTTAGAAAAAAAAAGAATTTTATCAACAAAAATATTTTAAATATTTTAATGGAAAAACAGGTTGATCAACTAGAAAACAACGTAGGAGAATTGACCCGACGCATGAGTGATTTAATGAAACGGTCGAAACTCTCACCATTGGTATGGGTAGTGTCACACATATCATGAACAGACTGCGCGCTTCGGTTAATAATATCGAAGCAACCTTTCACGTTAATCGAACACCTGCCCCAGTGATCAAAAATGACCCTGACCACCGACCTCGGGAACTCGCACACCCCGACCCGGAAGCACATAACGAACCACATCACCAACCCCATTGGGATATGGGAATCAGGCTGGACATAAGTGATTTCGAAGGGTGAATAGAGCCTGAGAATTGCTTAGAGTGGTGTGAAAGGATGGATCGTTTCCTGACTTGAAAGCAATTGCCCCAAACTAGGCAGGTTGAGTATGACACGCTTAGACTGAAAGGGTCCGTCTTAGTTTGGTGGGGACAGTTAGAACGGTCTAGGTTCAAATTAGGCATGCCCCCGATCACAACATGGAACGACTTCAAAACTCAACTGCGCAAGAGATACGTTCCATCTGATTACATGCAAACCTTGTATCGTAAATTCCATAATTTACGTCAAGACAAATTATCTGTCGATGAATATACAAATGAGTTCTTAGTTCTGCAGTCTCGCCTCGACCTCAGAGAGGACGATGACATGACCGTTTCCCGCTATCTGAACGGGTTACGCTATTCCATCAGAGATCAATTGGAATTCCTTGATTATAAGGATTTAGGAGAGGTTACGAGTCGCGCACGTAGAGTAGAGGCGTTGCAGAAAAGAACATCTGGGAATAAATCTACTGACAAGCCCCATCCGACTCACACTTTTACTCCTGCCGGGCCCTCTCGATCGGTAGCGTCCACGAGCACCCCAACACTCCCTGCCCCTCCCAACAAGGGCAAGGAGAATACAGACACTAGACTTCAACCTGGGACGTTTAGGTGTTTTAAGTGTATGGAACCAGGCCATAAGTCTTCTGAGTGTCCGCGACGCCACTTCGTCGCCATCATCGATTTTGAGAGTGGGTCAGAACTCGAGTACGGGGTCTTTCTTAATGACTCCCAGGCTGACCCGACTCCCGAGACCGAGTTAGAGAGTGAGCACGAAGTTGAGGGAGAACACCCTGAGCAGTTAGTGTGTGTTCTCCAACATAGTCTCCTAACTCCCAGGACTCTTGCTGACGACGACTGGTTGAGGAACAATATCTTTCGTACCACCGCCCTCATACAGGGACAGTTCTGCTCTATCATTATAGAAAGCGGTAATATGGAGAACTTTGTTTCTGAACGCATGATGGATAAGCTGAAATTAAAAACGCAGCCCTTAAGGAAACCCTACAGTCTGTCATTGGTCACTAGTAGCACCACCATTCCTATCACGCACCAGTGTCGTAGAGTTCTCCATAGGCAGTACGTATCAGGACACTGTATGGTGTCATGTAGCTACTATCGAGGTATGTCACATCCTGGTAGGACGACCTTGGCAGTACGATAAACATGTAGTTCATGATGGTGTAAAGAACTCTCACTCCTTCGAGCGCAATGGTTGCAAGATCGTTCTTCTCCCCAGAAGAATGGTCTTGTTCCCAAAGCCCTGGAGAGGACTTCACCCTCTTCTACCACTGTCTCTGCGATATCCTTCCCCTCCGCCACCATGTTATTGACTGGGTCTCAATTCCAGGAGGAGATGAATGATAACGATGTCGTCTATATATTATCCGATATCGACACCACCCCGTTACATGAGACATCCCTAATACGGTGCGTCCTCTCATTGACGAATTCTCCGAGATCATGCCGGAGGAGCTGCTCGATCAGCTACCCTCGATGAGGGACATACATCACTGCATAGACCTCATCCCAGGAGTTAGCTTACCTCATTGGCCCCACTATCGCATGAGTCCAAAAGAGCATGAGGAGCTATATAGGCAGGTGACCGATCTGATTTCGAAGGGTCACGTTAGAGAGAGTATGAGTCCGTGCGCCGTCCCCGCGCTTCCAGTTCCTAAGAAAGATGAGACATGGCGTATGTGTGTGGATAGTCGAACGATTAATAAAATCACGATCAAGTATCGCTTTCCGATTCCCCGATTAGATGACATGCTAGATATGCTCAGTGGATCCCGTGTATTTTCAAAGATTGACTTAAAAAGTGGATACCACCAGATTAAAATTCGACTTGGGGACGAAGGGAATACTGCATTTAAGTCTAAGGAAGGATTGTACGAGTGGCCAGTGATGCCCTTTGGTCTCTCCAATGCACCCAGTACATTTATGCGAGTAATGAATCAAATGCTTAGGCCACTCATAGGAGTTTGCGTAGTGATATACTTTGACGATATTTTGATTTATAACACTGATCAAGATCAACACATGACTCATCTTAGGCAGGTCTTAGAGATCTTACGAGAAAATAAGCTATATATAAACTTGAAGAAATGCATATTTTTGACGGATAGCCTGACCTTCTTAGAATATATCGTTTTTCTGAGGGCATTAGAGTTGATAAAGAGAAGGTCAAGGCGATAGAATCATGACCTAGCCCTAAGACGATTACTGAGGCTAGAGGATTTCATGGGCTAACATCTTTTTATTGACGGTTTATTCGAAACTTTAGTACCATGATAGCATCAGTGACTGATTGCCTGAAAAAAGGATTGTTTATTTGGACTGAGGAAGCTGAGCGAGCGTTTCTTTTGGTTAAAGAGAGACTCACGAGTGCACCTGTGTTAGCGCTGTCTGATTTTGAGAAAATTTTTGAGGTTGATTGTGACACATCGATTGAAGGCATCGACGCAGTTTTGAGTCAGGAGGGTTGACCCATCACATTCTTTAGTGAGAAGTTGAACGAGGCGAAGACTAGATATTGCACCTACGACTTAGAGTTTTACACTATCGTTCAGGCTCTCCGACATTGGAGACACTACCTGATTCAACGCGAGTTTGTGCTGAACACTGATCATGAGGCTCTGAAGCATCTGAGCTCCCAGAAGGAGATCAGATGTTATGCCAAGTGGGCTGCTTACCTGCAGGAGTTCACATTTCACTTAAAGCACAAACCCGGTGTCACGAATCGAGTTGCAGACGCACTTAGTCAACACACCCGTCTGTTAGTTACGCTGCGACCGTGCATCACTGACTTAAACTCATAGCGAGACTTATACTCCACTGATCCTTTTTTCCGCGACATTTGGATTTCATATCAGCACAGTGGGACAGATCCCACCACACAGTACGTCGTGAGTGAGGGTTATTTGTTTAGGGGCACTCGCCTTTGCATTTGCGAAGGACCACTTCGAGAGACACTACTTAGAGAGCTCCACTCGTCTGGGTTAGATGGACACGTAGGCCAGTCCAAATTATTAGATCTCGCCAGCGCACGTTATTATTGGCCAAATATGAAGCATGATGTCACCGAATTCATTAGACACGACACCACCTGTCAACTATATAAGGGCCACACACAAAACACTGGATTATACACCCCCTTAGCGATACCTGAGCGGCCATGGGATGACATCTCGATGGACTTCATGGTAGGACTTTCTCACACTCAGAGGAAGGTCGATTCTATTTTTGTAGTCATAGATCGGTTTTCGAAGATGACACACTTCAATCCGTGTAGGAAAACTTCTAGTGTTGTAAACGTCGCCGGACTTTTTTTTAAAGAAATCGTTAGACTGCACGGAATTCCGAGGTCGATCACTTCTGATATGGATACTCGTTTTATGGGATATTTTTGGAAAACACTGTGGGCCCGACTAGGTACCAAACTCGAATTTAGCAGCGCATATCACCCTCAGACCGATGGACAGACTGAGGTCGTTAATAGGAGTTTGGGGGACCTTATTAGGTGTTTGACTGGGGAGAATCCAAAACAATGAGATCTTATACTGCCACAAGCTGAATTTGCATTTAATAATTCTACTAATCTCACCACAGCTAAATCTCCTTTCAAGATTGTTTACGGATTCCCTATACCACATATACTTGACCACTACTCCCTTACGCACCATGAACGTATTTACTTTGACGCGCAAGGCCGCAAGCCCATGTTGATTATTTGAAAATTTTGCATAAAAATATTGCTAACAAATTGCGAGCGACTTCTGAAAAATATAAATAAATGGCCGATCGTCATAGCCGAAAGTTATACTTTTCAGATGAAGATTGTGTGTTTGCTTATTTCAGGAAGCAGAGATTCACTTCGGGTACATATCATAATTCATAAGCTACAACAAAGGAAATTTGGTCCTTTTCAAGTCCGGAAGCGCCTCAGAGAGAATGCCTATCTCCTAGATCCGCTTGTTGAATTCAGAACTTCACTGATATTTAACGCGGTCGATCTAACGCCATTCTATGGGGATCCACCTAGTTCCAGCCCGAGCCCACCTGCCACAGCTCCAGAAATACCACCAGATTTAGCCCCAGTGCCGACACCCACCACGGAGGAGATAGACCAGGTTCTTGATGTACAAGAGTTCCGCACTCGCCACGGGACATACCGGCGTTATTTGGTCTCATGGCAAGAACGGGAGATCACAGACAGTTCTTGGATTACCACTGCCGAGTTACGGAGACGACGTCCGGATCTCTCCATCGCCAGTCTTTGCGAGCCCTCGATGGGGTCGAACTCTTCCAACTCTGGGGGAATTGATGTGCCCGACGATGCATCCTAGCTTTGTCTTTTTCGTTGCATTTTCTGTTTCATTTATTTTGCATTTGTTTAACTTTATTTCATGTAACTGTTTTTATTTGTAGCTCATCCGGTTGACCGTCCGATGAGACCTTTAATAAAAGGCCCGGTAATCTACTAATTAGGGCGTTAATGACAAGCTTCGTTTATTTAAGGAAAACATAAATTTAAAATTAAGGAAATCATAATAAGCCACATTTTAGCAGGACATTTAATTTCTTGCCATATAATGGCTATTGAAAAGGGCAAGTAATAATCTCATATGCATATGCTGTAATCATTCCTGCTAATAAAAAATATATATATCATTCCAAAAGAGTTCTCCAATGCTTTATTAAAAGGGCTCGTATGAGAAAAGTGGGCAGACCGGAAAAGACACGGGGGAACGACCACTCTCGTTCCCCCTGTGTTGCCGGAGTTACCCTAGCCAAGCCCCGTCAGAGTTCCAGCCATCTGCAGCCACTCCTGCTGCAGGCTGATCTCCCGAACGCCGGACGCACTATTTCCACTCGCGTTTGTCTCGCCCGGCGCTGTCGACCGCGCCTCCTAGTTCCGACGCCGATCCTACTTGACGTGTGGGATTTTCGTCGACCTCGACATCTCCACCGGATTTCCCGCTGTACACCAGCGTATCGCCTGGGAATAATCATCCAACCGACATTGTTCTCCTCCTGGGTTTGACCGGCTTGGTTGGGTTCAATTTTCTCTACGTTTCTTTAGGTACTCACGCTCCAACTACCTAGTTTATTTTTATGTGATCATTTAGATAATCCTAAGCTTGCCGCAAAACGTTCAATTGCTTTATTACTGTATTCCATAAATTGTTGTTTGCATTCTCGGCTTGTGGTTGTGAAAAATCTCGAGGAGGATTCGTCTCATAGAACGCGTGAGAACTACACTCGTGCGAGGTTAGCGAACCTTTAACGTCCAAAGCGACGAACTTGAATATTGCGCCCAAAAATTCAGATTTTTGGCCGCTCGGACCTTGTGATTTCTTTAAAAATCAAAACCATAAATTTCTATTTTCATTAAAAGTAGTGTTTAAATCAAAACTTAGTTTTTTTTTCAAAACCTTAGATTTGAGCCTACATCAGTGGGGTTTAGGATGATGAGACCATTCGACAGATGTCTTTTGCCAATGATATTATGCGTCTTGCGATCCTACACAACACAAGAGGTTGAAGATAATGTTACATAACAATCAAAGTCCCGAGTGAGACGACTAATAGAGAGGAGGTTGAAAGGAGAACTTGAAACATGAAGAACTGAGCGAAGAGTGATGGAGGGAGTAAGGTTGACGTCGGCTGAGCCAGAGAAAGGAATGACGTCCCCACTAACAACAATAATGAACTTGGGATGTACAAAGGTCAAGTAGTGTGATAGTTGTCATGAGGTAATATGGTGGGTGACCCCTGAATCCAAAATCTAGGACGAAGTATGGGCAAGACAGGAGAAACTAACATATGAAATTGACACACCAGAGCCCGAGGAACGGGTGATCATCCCTTCAAGTTGCTGGATTTAGATGCGCAAGGCATCGATGTCAGTTTGAAAACTGTTTAAAGTAGAATGTGTAGCCATGGGCAGAGACTTGGAAGCAATTGTAGAGTGACAACCTTGCGGCAAGGAAGCGACTGCTGTGGGTAGGAGTAAGCAGTGACTTTGAAGATCATGTGGGAAGACCCAGCGGCCAGGCAAACAACATGCGGCGAAGAAATAGCGGATAACATTCAGCGACAGAAGCAGCAAGCGGCAAGAGCAACTGCGGATAGCATTTAGCAGCAGGCGGATACCATTCTGACGGCAAGAGTAATCAGGCGGTATTCGGCGGATTGCATTCAACAACAAGGGCAAACAACACAACTGTAATCACCAATCAGGACAATCACTGCGACAAGTAAAGTAGAAGCGGCGACTAGAGAACTGAGGCAGAAATAGCGTATTGGGGAACACCTGATGCCACAAGACAAGGAGAAGTTGCAACCACGGCGGGAAGAGAACCATCGGAGAAGCTGCAGCACAACGTCGGCTAGAGCAGAGTAGAACCCGCGAGGAGAGACTGTAAGCAGAGAGAGGTGCAGCGTGTAGAAGCCGCAATCAACGGCTAGAACAGAGGAGCTGCGGAGAGCTGTAGCATAGCTGCGGCAAAAGCAGAGGAGCAGCGATTAGAAGCCGTGAGTAGAGACTGCAATCAGAGAAATAGAGGAGCAGCGAGTAGTAGCCACAATCAACGGTTAGTGTCAAGGAGGCGGTTGGCGACCAAACCGCGCGGCATGGATTGCACGCAAAGCAGCGACAAGCATCCCTCCCTGCCACCCAAAATATCATCTGGGAGTGGACAAGTGCTGCCCTCCAGAACATCAGATGCAGGATATTCTCCCCCTCAACCCTCCCTGCCTTCTGAATCCTCAAACCGCCTCAGAGAATGCTCTCCCAGTCCCTGTCGTTTCCCAGCACCCCAACGACACTCATGCAGCCTCCTAAAAAACCATTCCTGCAGCCTTAAACCCTCAAGAACCACACATCACCCATGCATTTCCTTAGCTGGAGTCCTTCCCGTACACTGCCCAACAAACAACTTCAATTCCATCCACTGAAATCTATTTACAACAACCTGAAGTCACTGTCCCCATACTTCCAGTCCTCCAGAACTCTCATCGAGCTACTGGAAATTCATTCGTCTTGAAGCGGTCCAGCTTGGCAGCTCCAACACAGTAAGCTTCCTCGGGGCCCACATTTAGGCTTTTTCCCTCTTTCCACCCCTACGATTGCCGGAAAACCAACAAGCTCTCTATTACTTAGTTGTGTAAGTCTTAAAGTGGTTATCATTTATTTTGTGTTGAGTCATGTGTTCGAGGTGTGTTTATTAGTAATCGTTGTTGCCAAGTTTTATTGAGACATTGTATAGTTCTGTACTTGAGATTACTTGATTACGAGCACTATTTTATTTATACAAACTTCACATGTCTCCATGTTTGCTAAGCTTTAACTACTGTGGTTATTTTGTATTTTGATTTATAAAAGAAATTATTATTACAATTTACAAGTTTAAATATGTCGGATTTATATTGTCGCATGTAGAGTTCACCCATTATCCCCATCATAGGACCGTCCCGCGTCACTCATCATATTGCTTTTCATAAATTTTGGCTTCTTCATGTTGCTGACTTGCTGCTCATAAATCTTGCCCTCTTCATCAGTTTGATGTTAAAAATACCTTCTTGCGTGAAGATCTTCATGAATAAATCTGTATGATTCTTTCTTCTCACTTTAGGCTTCTTCAAGGACATGCTTGTAGGCTCGAGAAAGGTATCTATGAGTTTCAACAATTTCCTTTTGTTTGGTTTAATAAACTGAGTCTTGACTTACCGAGATGAAGTTTAGTATAAGTGTGCATGCTTATTCAGTTTTTATTCATAATAGTATGGATGGCATTACCATTGTGATTGTGTATGATGATGATATTACTATTCTGAGACTAATGAAGTTCATATTATTTCACTAGAAATAGATATGACTACTAACTTTGAAATCAAATATCTGAGTTTACTGCGATACTTTCTTGGAAATGAGGCAACGAAGTCCAAAAATGGTATCTTTATATCTGAGAGAGAATATGTTGTTGATTTCATTACTGAGAATGGTTTCTTGGGGTCAAATATGTTAATAGTTTTCTTGCTCCTAATTATAATATACATCATGGTGAATATCTTAAGTTGGATAGAAACTTGAATTTCTTTAAGATTGCGAGGAAATTAATCTTATTATCACCAGACCTAATATTTCCTTTGTTATTAGTTTGGTTGTCACTTCATGCATGATCCCAATGTTCATCATTACGAAGTTATTTTGTTTTTTTTTTGAAGTATCTCAAGTAGCTCACAGGTGGGTATTGTGTTTAAAGATCAATAATATCTTAACATTTCAGGTATTGTGATCCTGATTGAGTTGGATCTTTCAAAGATAGAAAATTTGCAACAATTTTGTAGCATGAAGAAGCAATGATCTTGACTATAGTGACTCGATAATCTGCAGAAACTGAATATAGAGACATGATCTTGACTACTTGTGACTTGATTTGGCTTCAAACCATCGTAGGAGGGATTGGATTTCTTTTTAATGTGAGTAATCAAGTTACTATTCATATTGCATCAACTCTAGTATTCTGCGAAAGAACTATAAATATAAAAATTGATCGTCATTTCATAAAATTTACTACTAGAAACCAATCTTAATTTTTGAGAAAATTCAGGATTAAGTTGTAGATCATCGAGATACCACTCTCTATGTTTATTTTCGGCGTGATTGGTGATCAACTGACATATAAAGTTATAGATCCTCGAGATTACTAAGTTTATTTTGCAGTGTCTGGTGGAAACCTTCATCACAACTCATTGCACCCGTGATGATTGATGCCTATGAATTATGATGTTAGCTTGTGAGTGATGTTGGGTTATGCAAATGGTTTTGGTAAACTGGGCGCTGTCCATAACCCTGAACCTTTAAATATTATTAAAACAAATGGACAGAAGATAGGGTTAAGTGTGCAATGGGTTCCTCAATAGTGTGCTCTGGTGGCTACAGGTACTTCCTCTTTCATTCAAGTCAGCCGTCACTAATGTGCTATGCAGTTTATTTATTTTTTCTTAGTAGCTTGCGCTCATCAAAAGATAAGTTGTTATATGATGCAGGACGACGCGTAGGGTTTGCGTGCCTGTTGGCTTTTCTAGGAAACCCTAAATGCGTGCAATGAATGATGATTTTTTTACAAAGATTTTGAGCGGGCGTTACACAGACTTTATGAAATTCAACAACTTAAATTTTGTAAAACACAAAATTAACTATTTTGTTTAAAATGAATTTTCTTAAAAAAATGGTTCAATTCTAAATCCGGGAAAGGAAGCTAGCAACTTTCGTTCCGTTCCCCTTGTCGTAGCAAAACAGAAATCGTGAACTCCAAATTACGTTTCCCTTTGTAGTTTTCGATCCGGTGTTCGCTGACAAAATCCAATCGAAAATCCAGATAGAGCCTATAATCCTAAGAGAAAACGTAGACACACGCAGGGGAGCGGAAAGAGGCATCTTTTGAAGTGGACGGCGATCCCGCGTGCAACTCCTCGTCGCCTTCGATCTTCCGCTCCAAGGTCGGCCGCTATCGCACACAGGCACCACGGAGAAATTTCACTCACTCTCACACGAAAGTGGTTCCACGGAATCTCTCCAAGTAAGAAGCCACTGGTCACATAAACAATTCACAAACTCCATGCAATACTCCACTCACCCACTGTTCGCGGATTCAGCAAACTAACCCTCTCCATTCTCTCCCTCAAGGTGGTTCCAACGAATTGCTCACACAAAAACATAACTACTCTCTTAGCTGTTTAGGGAAACATTTAAACAGCAGGGTTGACTTTTAATTCACTAAAGGCAAACAATAACATCAACTAGTTATCTTCAACGACAACCTTCTTCATCAACAGCTAACTCAAACGGGAAGGTAAAACACAGCAAAATTTCATCTTCCACAACTCTTACAGGAAACACAAGAACATGGCTGCAATTCCATTAAATTCGACCCCTAAACAGGAAATCACAAACTTACAGAAACTACTATGTTCATTCACTCAATGCATTCCATCAACAGGACACACAGGTAGCAAAGCTCAAAACAAAAATGTTCCAACATTCAATAACATCCATCCAACAATCTGATTACAGATACATTTTATAGGGTACAATGAAAACGAAAAAGAAATTAAACTGTTTGCCTGGGTCGGCCATGACAGAAACATGGATAGATGCTGAGATCTCCGGCTTCGTGGGGAGGGATCGTGGCTGCAACTGCCGCCGAAATTGTGGGGAGGAGATGGGAGAAGACGTGGCCTGACACGGCGACAAGAAGTTGCGGCAGCACGTGGACAGGAGATGCAGTCTCCCGTGCGGAAGCCCTATTCGACGAAACCGGGAGAACTACGAGATCGGGGAAGAACATTACCGAGCCGGCTTGAGCTGTAATGAACCGGCATTACCAAATACCTTTATATATATATATATTTATATGTATATGTACATAAATATTTCCAAATAAAAGAAATACAAATATTACATGAGTTGTAAAAATAGCAAAAACAACGCAAAACGACAAAATAAAAATATGTAAAACTCATGGCCGATAGCCCGAACGGGTGCGGCGTCGGGTACTTTTGCGACGTTTAGATCAGGGCAGGTCTCCGCCACTATAGCTTTTGTTTTAGGCTTCATTTGGTTCGGCGGTGGCGGGTCGATCCGGCGGGTGGAAACGGAGTGTTCGAAACGGAGCGGGGAGGTGGCTGTTCCAAACGGAGCTTTTTGGGGCGTTTCTCAAGGCGGGCGGGTGGAAACGGAGCAAACGCCGCCGGAGGTTCATTTGTTTACCCTCCTTCCGGCGGCGTTTGCCCAAAACGAAGCAGCGAAATGCCCAAACAAATAGAGCCTTAATGAACTTACATACCACTTCTATGCTTATAATACTAGTTAAGTTAATATATTTACTTTTGTACCAACAATATTCCAAAATATTTGCTTTTAGAGTTATGCAAATTTCCATCAGATATCAATTTAAATATTTGTTTCTGGATCTTTATTCTGATATTCAAGTGAGCATTTTCCTTTGCTTCATTCATTAAAAATTCATCTGTTTATTCTTCTGGAAGAAAGTTTCGTCATCTGCATTTCATATTCAAATGCAGGATATTCTTGATCTTGGAAGGTATGCTTCAGTACCAGTTGTGAATGGTCTGACTGACTACAATCATCCTTGTCAAATAATGGCTGATGCTCTAACATTAATTGAGCACATTGGCCAGTTGGAAGGAGCAAAGGCAAGCAATTTCTTAATTCACTATAAGAACTGTTTCACTTAAATGCTTGGAAGTTCTTGGATTTCATTTGCATAATGAGTTCTTATGTTGAGTTGGTTGAAACATGATGAAATTGAGTTGTCATTCTTGGAATTAAGCTTAAAAAGATTTGATGCGAGTATCAATCTTGAATGATAAAAAGACATTTTTGTTTCACTTTTACTTTTGACAACAATTCATAATATTAAATTAATGGAATGTTGAGTTAAATTAGTACTTTTATCTATATCTATAATAATAATAATAACAAAATGAAAATTAGTTTGATGGTGGGTTGTAGTGTAACTGACTTCAACACAACACTTTTAAAAAGTTAGGAAGACATGAGTTCCTTGAATTTCTTTAGGAGGGCCCAAGACAATGATATTATACTTGTAACCTCCGCCACACAGTTTATAATGGCTTTCATAGTACCATTTTGTACTGCCTAGTTGACGGGCTACGGTGCTACGCTGCATATTGGCTAGACGTATATACAACACTTTGCATTTAGAAGAGAATAAATTTTCTTGCTATGGTTTTATGCTTGTGGAAGTAGTTGGATCTCACATTGAGGTGCAAGTTTAAAATTTTACCTTGCCGTCCAAGTTAACCGACCATTATTAAAGGATTTGAGAAATGAGTTCCAAACTTGCAGTTTACGAAGTCACCTTGAAATCTATATTCTACTTTTAATAAACTGAGCTATTATTAGAAATAAATCGATAATGAGTTAGAATATTATTTTTATTTATTATAATGATAATAAAGTAGTAAATATTTGTGCGGGGGTTAGTAACAATGAAACAAGGGACTGCCAACAATGAAACAAATATCATTGCAATTCATTTTCAAAAGAATTTATCGTGACAATAAATTTTTTTTTACTTTAGTTAAGGATGATTCTACAAAATAAACAAATATCATTGCAACTAGCTTTCAAAGGCACCTATCATGAAACAAAGAATTTGTTTTCTTAAACAGTTAATAATGATTCAACAAAATAAGCAATTCTGATTGCAACACACTTTCAAACACGCCTATCATGAAATGTGAAATGCTTTACTTACGCAATAAAGAATGATTGTAGCATATTCTGAATTGTTAAACATAATACTCAGGTTGTCTACGTCGGCGATGGAAATAATATTGTGCACTCATGGTTACTCCTAGCATCTGTGGTCCCTCTCCATTTTGTGTGTGCTTGTCCCAAAGGCTTTGAGCCTGACGAGAAGACAGTCGAGAAGGCAAGGAATGCTGGTATCAGCAAAATCGACATAACTGATAATCCGAAAGAAGCAGTTAAGGGAGCTGATGTAGTCTATTCAGATGTCTGGGCTAGCATGGGCCAAAAGGATGAGGCTGCTTTCAGGATGCAGAAATTCCAAGGCTTTCAGGTATATCACATATGATATACTTTTTACTCCTCTTTCTTAGGACATCACTTTGTTTATATTTCTCTTGTTTGAATTACTTTTGGGGGGAAATTTCATTAAAATTTATGTTGGCATGCTAGAAATTATGACTACATGATCACAAATATTGGGGGGGGGGGATAATATGGATGTCTTCTGTTGCTTAGAAAGAGAGGTGTGTTTTTTGGCATTGAGGAGAAAGGGTCAAAGTGAAAGAGAGATGGAGCAGTCTAATTCATAAAAGGTTCAAGGTTGAGAGCACAAACTGAAAGAAGGATCTTGTAAAGAGAGGCATCAAATCTTGTATATACTTCTTGAACGAATGATTACAAGTATGAATACATTCATATAGAAAAAGAAGGAGAGAAATCCCAATCCAAGATGTGGGACTAATACAAGGAAGGAGAAAAGAGAGAAAAATGGGCCCCTATGGGCCCTTAACTAGGCTTTTCTAACACTCCCCCACAAGCTGGAGCGTATAAGTCGTAGGCACCAAGCTTGGATAAAAACTGGTAGTATAGCGGCCGGGAGAGAGCTTTAGTCAGGATGTCAGCAACTTGGTTTGTAGTAGGAACATGCTCCAACTCTATCTTCTTTGACTGTACCTTTTCCCGGATAAAGTGACAGTCAACTTCAATATGCTTTGTGCATTCGTGAAAGACTAGATTCTTGGCAATATGTATTGCTGCTTGACTGTCACAAAATAGGGTCGTCGGTGATGAGAGACGAACACCTAAGTCTCCAAGAAGGCTCTCAAGCCAGGTTAACTTGGAAACAACAGCAGCCATAGCTCGGTACTCGGCTTCAACAGAAGTGCGAGCAATCCACAATTTGTTTCTTGCTACGCCAAGTTATGGGATGTCCACCGAAGTAGGTACAGAAGCCAGTTATGGAACGCCTGTCATCAATGAATCCGACATAGTCAGCGTCAGAGTACGCGACAAGAGATAGAGATGTGGATGGCTTGTACAGAAGCCCTTGTCTTGGAGCGATCTTGAGATATCGAAGAATGCGCTCAACAGCTTGAAAATGAGATGTCCGGGGAGCATGCATAAAACGACTCAAGAGATGTCTGGTCGAATAACCGTAAGATAGATCAGCTTCTCAACCAAGCTATGCAGGTGGGGAGTCCTCGTGGAAGAGAGGATCTGGGCCCGAACACTATGCAGGTGGGGAGGAACACAGAACATCATCATCGCGATGGTGACAACCTCTTTCTGGGCCCGTTGAGTAGCTAGATCAGTAGTTGGAGGCTGATGTTGAATCCAAGCCTCGACCAGGGTCTTGGCCTGGGCAACGAAAGAGATCATATCGCCGGAAGCACCAGGAGCAAGTTTCTGGAGGTCGGAGAGAATATCATATAAGTGCTGAAGACTATTGTGCCCAGAGTAAAAGGAGTGGAGCTCCTCCCACATGGCCTTGGCCGTGTCATGATACATGGTCATCCTGCAGGGCTCGGTGTCCATATAGTTTAGGAGCCAGGACTGGACCCGATCATCATCGCGAAGCCAGTCATCAGAGAGAGTATCAGGGGTAGCTCAGGTCAAGTGGTGAAGAAGTCCCTTTGAATGCAGAACACGACAAACAGAGTGAACCCATTCAACGAAATTTTGTTTCCCAGTTAGAGAAATGATAGTAATCCGTAGCTCATCACGGAGTTCGGAAGCCGTAGCAGCCGCACGGGCTTGAGGAGCAGAAGTAGCAGCGGATGCATCAGAAGCCATGCAGCTAGCAGAAGAGACCGAGCGTCTAGCAAGAGAAGCTGGGTGGCTAGCTAGAGAAGCCGGGCGGCTTGGCAGAAACGGCCGGGTGGCTAGCAAGGAGAAGACCGGGTTGCTAGCAAGAGAAGCCGGGCGGCTTGGCAGAGAAGGCCGGGAGGCTAGAAAAGGAAGCCGGGCGTCTAGAAGGAGAAGACCGGGCGGCTAGCAACAGAAGTCGGGCGTCTTGGCAGAGACAGTCGGGCGGCTAGAAGGAAGAGGCCCAAGAGAGAGAGAGAGGTCGGCAGAGGAAGTAGTCGCACGGTCTCGGCGGACACACCAGCGACAAGGAAAGTCGCGACCAGGATGCGGCTAGCAGGAAGAGGCCGAAGAGAGAGAGAGAGAGAGAGAGGTCGGCAGTGGAAGTAGTCGCACGGTCTCGGCGGACACACCAACGACAAGGAAAGTCGCGACCAGGATGCAGCTAAGGCAAGAGGAGAGACCGCTAGCGACAAGACAGGTCGCAACGACTAGTCGGTGAAGTGGTTAGAAAGGAAGTCCGCACGGTCAAGGTGAGTCCACCAGCGGCAAGGAGAGATGCCACAACCTAGATGCGAACTTTGCTGAGAAAAGAAGAAACCGCAATGAGCAAGAGACGCAACTCACGGCTAGAAAAGAGACCACGATGACTTTAGAGAAGTCGCGGCAAGCGGGAAGAGAGAGAAACGAGAGAGAAAGGCCGCGCGGATAGCAAGGGATGCCGCGCGGACAGAGACAAACAAGAGAGGGTGGACCCCACATGTGAGAGAGGTTATAAAAGAGAGGTATGAGGAGGAGACGTGAAAGCCACGAGAGATACAAAGGGAAGCGGTTGAAAGAAGACAGATCGCTCGACACTGCGACTAAGCTGGAGAAGGAAAGTCGCGCGAGCAGTGGGGAGAACAGGTGGCTTCCAAACAGACAAGCAACCTAGCTCGGGCGGTTTGGAAGAGGGAGACCGTGAGAAGTCGCGAATAGACCGCGAGAACCCGCGGACAGAAGACCGTAAACCCAAGGAGGAGACTGGTTCCTCTGATACCATGTAAAGAAAGGCCTTAAACCTTGTATATACTTCTTGAATGAATAATTACAAGTAAAAATACATTTATATAGGAAACGATGAAGGAGAGAAATCTCAATCCAAGATGTGAGACTAATACAAGGAAAGAGAAAAGAGAAAAATGGGCCCCTAGATGTGTCTTTAACTAGGCTTTTCTAACAGATCTATTTATAGACAGATTAATGATTAAAATATCCCTATGAATGATATTAATGAACAACGATGCGTTTATTTATAGAACAAACATGCAACACAAACTAAATATGTATATATAACATATAAGAAAATACATAAGTTGTAATGGAGTGAAATCTAAGGCCATGTTTGTAATGTTTTGCTTGAAGCCAAACATGTTTGAAGTTGAAAGAGCAAAAAGATATATTAATTATTGAAAGGTCCCCAAATATGTACTCATACAAACTAAATATGTACTCATACACATATATATAAGTAGGGGGGGGGGGGGCAGAAAGACCTAAATAACCCTGAGTGGGTAAAACACGCTAAACAACGACTTGACAAATATATTGATTACAACTCTCCTCCTCAAGTCAGACGAAAATATCAGTCATTCTGAGTTTATGGGTATTATCAGTAAAAACATCGCAACCCGAGCTTTTGGCTAAGACATCAACCATTTGATCTTTAGAGTGAACGAAAGGAATAACCAAGTTTCCTTTATCTAGGTGGTCTTTGATAAAATGACGATTGACCTCAACATTCTTAGTTCTGTCATGTTGAACATGATTGTGAGCAATACTGATAGTTGTTTTGTTGTCACAGTATATAGAGAGGGGAAAATTTTCATGGAGTCTCAAATCTTGTAACATAGTACGTAGCCATAAACTTCACATAAAGCTTGAGACATTGAACGATACTCCACTTCAACACTAGATCTTTCCACCATATTTTGCTTCTTGCCGCGCCATGTCACCAAATTTCCACCAACAAAGGTGCAGTACGCCAGTACTCCGTTGTGGATTTCCTGTTATCACGGTTTCCAGCCTAATTTGTATCAGTAAAGATTTCAAACTTTAAGTGGTTGTTCTTGGAAAACACATGTCCACGACTAGGAGCCTTCTTTAAGTACCATAGTACACGATAAGCAACATCATGATGTCTGGTCCTGAGAGCGTGCTTATATGTACTTAAGATTCCTCCAACACATGTAATGTCAGGACGAGTGTGAGATAGGTATAAGAGCCTCCCAATCATTCTCTGTTAACTCGAGCCATCAGTGCGGTCGTCATCACTGTCTTCATCAATCCTATGATTCTCCTCCATAGGAGTGTTAGCTGAAACACAACTGAGTATACCGGACTCTTTTAATAGATATGGAACATACCTACGTTGAGTGATAAAAATACCTTGTTTTGATCTGGTCACTTCAATTCCCAGGATGTAACGTAATCTCCCGAGGTCCTTTACTTCAAACTCAGCAGACAAAAGAACATTTAGATTTGCTATTTCCCTTGAGTCATCGTCGGTGATCACAATGTCATCAATACAGACGATAAGTATCATAATTTTTTCCTTGTTTTTCCTGATAAACAAAGTGTGATCAGATTGTCTCTGTTTGTAGCCAAATTTGATCATGGCCTAAAGAAGCTTGCCGAACCAAGCTATGGAAGACTGTTTCAGACCATACAACAACTTTCTAAGTCAGACGTCCTTCTTGTCCCCTTTTCACAAATTCAGGAGGGAATGCCATGTACATGTTATGGTCCTGCATTGGTCCCGCCGTGGTCGTGCATGTCGCGAACTAATTATCTAGTCTACTTTATATCTACTTTATATTTTAGTAGGCGTAATCGATCCTCCATGTCTAAGTCTAAGGAGGGGGCACTTTTATGAACTATATATATGTGTGTGTGTGGCCAAGACAAGGAAGTAAGCAACAATTTAATCTTTAATTTCTCTATTCCTCTCTCTAGTTTCTCTCTCTCTCTCTCTAACTCTCCCGATACCTCACGGATGCCCTAGCCGCAAGCCGCTCCTCTCCGTATCGTGATACCCGCGATTTCCGCCAGCCCACTTCCGCCGTCGCTATGCCCCAAGCTCCGCCGCCATAGCTCGTCGGACATCCTTCTCCTCCTCCGCCGGGGACTTCCCACGTCTTCCACCGTGCACACGCTCACAATCCTGGGCTCGTAACAACTTGGTATCAGAGGGAACACTCCTCCCCGCCGCCAACACGCCAGATCTGCCCCGACGCAGCGCCGCCCCGACCAACCCCGACCCGCACAGCTCCGCTCCGACCAACTCCGGCCCGCACAGAGCCGCCCTGGCCAACCCCGACGCGCACAATGCCGTCCCGACCTCCTCCGACCCGCACGGCCCCATCCCGACCAACTGCGGCCCGTCCGGCCTCTACCCGACCTCCTCCGGCCCGCACGACCCCTCCGCGCAGTCAAATCCTCAGCACCCGACTTCGCACCGGCCGCTCACCGCCGGCCCCTCTTCCCCGCGCATCCTTCTCGGCTCCTCCCTCGACGGGGCCCCCTTGCTCGCCACCTCTACCGAACTACTTCCGCCACCGACACCTTTTACCTCCATTCCCTCCGGCGCCGCTAACCCACCACCTCCGCCTCACGCAATGGCTAATCAGCTCTCCCTCTCGCAGATTTTCGAGTCTCTCGCCAAGCTCCTCACGGATAACAACAACGCACTCATTGCCGCCGTCACCACCTAGGCCCAACCGGCCACGAGTTCCTCTAGTGAAGCGCCGATTCTGCCAACCTTGCCAGAGTTTTGTCCCCCGCGACATGACGACAACGAGGTGCCACGATACTTGCGGCTAGATTTTCCAATATTCGACGGCCACGAAGACCCCTTAGCTTGGCTCTCTCGTTGCGAGCAGTTCTTCGCCCACCAGCGCACCCCTTGGGACGAGTGGCTCAGCATTGCTGCCTGTCACCTGATAGGTCCCGCGCAACTTTGGTTTTCCCAACTGCAACGGGAGAAATCATTCCTTTCCTTGGAAGATTTCAAGGTGAACTGCACCCTCCACTTCGGGCCACCCCTCCACAGCAATCCCTTCGGGGATCTCATTTCCATCCGACAGACTGGTCCGATCGACGAGTACCTTGAACAGTTTCAAGTTCTCCTGGCCCGCACTACCACCGTTCTTCCGACACAGCAGGTGTCCATCTTCACGGCGGGACTCCATGAGCGCCTCTGCATGGTCGTCAAATTTCAGGCACCCGCAGATCTGACCACGACAATGAGTTTGGCTCGCATTTGCGAGAAGCGTCTGCTTTTGGACCACCCTCATCTACATCACCAGGATATCACGGGGTCCAAGCGTCCTCTGCGGTTTGTCATCGACCACAACCAGTCTCATCTCCCCAGACCGCGACGCCGACCGCCCAACTATCATTCGACGACTGTCGCCACAGGAGATGAATGAACGCCGTTCCAAGGGCCCTCTGTTACAACTGCGACGAGCCATTTTTCCGTGGACATCGCTGCAAGCGCCTCTTCTGGTTGAAGGTCGACGACTCTGCTTCTGAACGGGTTGCTGACACTGACACGGGAGATCCGACGCCCACCGTCATTACGGACCAAGCTTGAGGGCAAGCTTGTCGTCGGGCAGGGTGGGGATGTTACGGTCCCGCCTTGGCCCCTCCGTGGTTGTGCATGTCGCGAACTAATTATCTAGTCTACTTTATATCTACTTGATATTTTGGTAGGCGTAATCGATCCTCCATGTTTAAGCCCAAGGAGGGGGCACTTTTATGAACTATATATATGTGTGTGTGGCCAAGACAAGCAAGCAAGCAACAATTTTATCTTTAATTTCTCTATTCCTCTCTCTAGTTTCTCTCTCTCTCTAACTCTCCTGATACCTCACGGATGCCCTCGCCGCAAGACGCTCCTCTCCGTATCATGATACCCGCGATTTTCGCCAGCCCACTTTCGCCGTCGCTAAGCCGCAAGCTCCGCCGCCATAGCTCGCCAGACATCCTTCTCTTCCGTCGGGGACTTCCCACCTCTTCCACCGTGCACGCGCTCACAATCCCGGGCTCGTAACAGTACACTTCTTCATCAAGTTCACCATGCAAAAAAGTATTTTTAACGTCTAGTTGGTGAAAATCTCAGCCAAAGCAAGCAACACAAGATAGAAGAACACGAACGGAGTCCATCTTTGCCACAGGAGCAAAGGTCTCCTGGTAGTCGACTCCCTGAGTCTGGGTGTATCCTCGAGCCACGAAGCGAGTCTTGTAACGGTCAACTTTTCCATCCTGGTTTTGCTTAACATAGAAGACCCATCTTGAACCAATGACTTTCTTATTAGGAGGAAGGTGAGTGACATCCCATGTGTGATTTTTGTCCAAGACAAACATTTTCTCCTCCATCGGTTGTGCCCATACCAGAATGCTCATAGCCTCCTGCCACATATTTGGAATAGTAATCAAGAGCAAAGAAGATATAAAGCCCTGATGAGCCTGGGTAAGCTGATCGCATGCAACACGATTAGAAATAGGGTGTTGCGTAGACACACCTTTTCCTTTTAGCAATGCAAGGGGGACATGTAGATCATCACCAAAATCTGAGTCCAAAGATGGCATCGATAGCGGGGAAACGATGGTGGACTGTTTACCTGTTTGACGACGATGATATACATGAGGAAACAGAGAGATGAGAGGACAAAAGGAAAGTTGTGTAGGAGATATAGGAGACGTAGGTGGAAGACAAGGTAGTAGAAGGAATCAGAGGGAGATAAACAGTATAATCAGAATCCATGTCATCATTCTCCCCCTGACGAGTGAAGTGAGTCGAATCGAGGTAATAAGATTCCTCCTCGTAGAAAGTAACATCCATGGTACAAAAAACGTGTCTGGAAGGAGGGTGATAACACTGATACCCTTTTGTAGTGGCAAAATCTCCTATAAAGACCCAACAATGAGCCTGAGGATCAAGTTTGTCATGATAAAACTGATGTATTTAAACAAAACATACACAACCAAAGACATGGGGTGAAAGATGAAAAGTATGAACAACAGAAGTAGTGGAGAGACGAGATATAGGAGTATCATAATCTAGAACCTGCAAAGACAGACGATTGATAAGATGAACTACAGTTAGGATAACATCACCCCAATAGGATTTGGGAAGGTGCATGGTAGTGAGAAGACATCGGGCAACATCAAGGAGATGCCGATTTTTTCATTTAGCAGCACCATTTTGGGTAGAGGCGTAAACACAAGTGGTTTGATGTATAATACCATGACTTGTGAGATAAGAGTTAAACGCTCCACGATCATCATATCCCCCCCCCCATTATCACTACGTAGAATGCAAATATTACCATTGAACTGTGTTTGCACCATTTTATGAAAAGCTCGAAAACACGAAAACATTATGTTTTCTTCTTTAAAAGGTAAACCCAAACAGTGCGGGAAAAACAGTCGATAAAAGTAACAAACCAACGAAAACCAGATAAAGATAAAACCCGGGAAGACCCCCAAACATCAAAAATTCAAAATGTATAACAACAAAAGAGGCGCTACTAGGAGATGACAAATGCGACGATGAATGTTGAACATGTTTAGACATTTAACAAACATTACAAGCTAAAGTTTTAATAAAAGATAACAAAACTGGAAATAATTTTTGAAGGTAGACAGGAGAAGGATGTCCAAAACGCAAATGCTAGCGTCACGCGTCAACAATAGTAACAACAGAAGAGGAAAGAGCACGAGACCATGTCTTAGAGTCCAGGTAGTACAGACTACCACGATTTCTACCACTTCTAATGGTCCGCTTCGTACCCAGTTCTTGAAAAACACAAGAATTAAGAAAAAAGATTACAAAGTAGTTAAGAGATCAAGTGATATTGCTAATTAAAAGTAAACTGCAAGGAAAAGAGAGAACATGTAAGGCAAAAGAAAGAGAAATTGGGGGAGAATAGGGAATGTGGCCCTTGCCGCAATGGGGGACAAGTTACCGTTTACAGAGATAACCTTGTCCTTACCATACAAGGGGGTGTAGGAAACAAAACCTGAGGAAGATCCTGTCATGTGATCGGTGGCTCTCGAGTCAATGATGCACTCAGACGGAGGAGTCATGACAACATTAGCACTGGGCATAACGGCAGTTGCAAAGGAGGTAGACATACCAGAGGTAGCATCCGATTGGGAGTGTAGAAGACGCTGAGAATCCAATTCATGCATGGTAAAATGTCCTTGGGAATGATAGTTGTCATAGAATTTTATGGAGTAGGCAGCATCATGAAATCAATACCCCTCTGTTGCCCCCCCCCCCCACACACACACCGTCCTGGTTCATGGACATGACCACGATTGTGTCTAGGTGGAGTAAGATGAGGATGGAGCTTGAAGCAGACATTCAGAGTGTGGCCCCTGCGGCCACAGTAATCACAAGTAGGAACAATGTTGGTGTGGTTGACAGTACCCCGACCAACACTAGTAAAGGCAGAGCGATCAGGAGGCGCAGTCGTGCTGAGTGACCTACGACGGTCTTCATCGCTAAGAACCATACTAAATGCCTCCTGAAGAGAGGGGCGAGAGGAGCGGTGAAGAATATTGGTCCGAATTGTATCTAATGTCATGTTCAAACCCATCAAAAAAAACATGTAGACGAAACTGTTCGTCCATTTTCTACAACAGGACTTCAACAACTGTACATGCGGTGGGTAAACTGTTCAAAGTAATCCAATTCCTAAGAGAGATGCTCGAACTCAGAGAAGTAAGTTGCCACTGTCATGGATCCTGACGCAACTCCAAAATACGGCGCGTAAGTTCATAAATCTGGGCGAAATTTCCGATCGGAGAGTAAGTTTCGTGTGCCCGAGTCCAGATCTTATGGGCAGAGTCCATCAACATATAACTCCAATATACCTTAGGAGACATGGAATGGAGGAGCCACGAGACAACAAGGTAATTTTCAAAATCCCAACACTTCCAAGTAGGATCATCATGAGGAGGTGCCACGACCGTCCCATCTATATATCTGAATAACTGATGATTGCGAATTACATGTTGAGCCGCACATGACCATTCATGGTAATTCGTCCCATTCAGAGACACATTGATGATCTTCAAAGAGTCAGTGTGGCCATGAGTCCCCTAAGGGTCACTCATTTGGGGCGTCACAACACTTGGAGAGGAGGTAGAAGAACCAACGTTGTCAGAATCGCAATCCGAATCGTAGGATCGCACGGTCCTACGATCCGGATTATGCATTTCGATCTGGATCGTGTTCAGGATCGAAATTAGACCGCGTCCGCATAGGATCGCGACCCAGATCGTGGAATCGGTAGGATCGCGATTCCACGATCCCGTTGGCCCTATTAAAAAAGACGGAACACGACTGGTCTTTCTCCCGAACCCTAAACCCATTTCATTCCCGATTCCCGTCTGCTCTTCCTCTTGACGCCTCTTCCTCCCGAGATGGCTCTTCCTCCCGACGGCATACAAGTCTTCTTCTTCTTCTTCTGCTGCTGTTGCTGCTTCTTCTGCTTCCATTTCATTCCCGATTCCTGTCTGCTCTTCCTCCTGACGCCTCTTCCTCCCTACGCCTCTTCCTCCTGACGCTTCTTCTTCTCCTTCTTCTTCTTTTGCTTCCATTTCATTCTCGATTCCCGCCTGCTCTTCCTCCTCTCGACGCCTCTTCCTCCTAACGCCTCTTCCTAGTTCCTCCTGACACCTCTTCCTCCTGACGCTTCTTCTTCTTTTGCTTCCATTTCATTCCCGATTCTCGTCTGCTCTTCCTCCTGACACTTCTTCTTCTTCTTCCATTTCATTCCCGATTCTCGCCTGCTCTTGTTCTTCTTCTACTTCCATTTCATTCCCGATTCTCGTCTGCTCTTCCTCCCGACGCTTCTTCTTCTTCTTCCTCCATTTCATTCTTGATTCCCGTATGTTGTTCTTCTTCTTAGTTTTTCTTGATTTCTGAGTTTCTGATTTTTTTTCTGAGTTTCTGAGTTTGCAGGCGTGCATTCCGGACTGCTCTTCCTCCCGACGTCTCTCCAGGCCTCTGGCAACTCCACTCTCTCCGGCAAGACTTCTTCTTCTTCCTGATTTCTGAGTTCTGATTTCTGAGTTTTGATTTTCTGAGTTTCTGAATTTGCAGGCGTGCATTCCTGACTGCTCTTCCTCCCGACGTCTCTCCAGGCCTCCGGCAACTCCACTCTCTCCGGCAAGACAGGTTCGTGCAGTCGTCATTGGATTTATGTCTGATGATGAGGATATGACTGATGTAGTTGTTAATGATTTATATTAGTGGTTTTGTATCGGTCCGACGAACATATGTTAAGGATTTATACTAGGACATGACTGATGTGAATTTTATGTTATTTTTGGTTTTAGTAGTTCATTAGTTTATTTTTGATATAAATACTTAAATGTTTATTAGTTTTATAGTTCATTAGTTTATTAGTTTTTGATATAAATACTCATTGTTCATTAGTTTATTAGTCTTAATTTATGATTTTTGTTGGATCTTACAATTCTCGATCCGATCCCACGATCCAATCTGATCAAACCAGAAAAAGATCATACCTAGGATCTCGATCCTGACAACCTTGTGATAGACTATCAACAAGAAATGTTGGAGAACATAGTGGCAATAGCTATGGCTGCCTGGAACAAGAAGGAATCGGCTCTGTAGAAGCAGTCGACCTTTGGAGAAGTAGGCGTCCCTGGATCTGGAAAAATGGCCGTTGTTGGATCTGGAGAAACAAGCGTTGATGGATCTGAAAAAGAAAAACCAAAAAACAGCCGTCGATGGATCTAGAAGACGATGAAAGCAGACGCTGGAGGCAGTCGACATCTGAAAGCAGTCGGCGAACACGAGTCTCGATGAAGCTGGCGAAGCTACTTGCGACGACGGAAGCTACTAGCACAAGGAGGGGCGGCGGTCCTTCAGCTCGCGTCACAAGGAGCGACAGTCTCCTTTAGCGCGCGCAACCGCCGACGAGAGCGCTGCAGATCAACATCATGAGGACCTCAAACCAACAAATGTAGGCCCGCGAGATGAGATCGGCGAGAGAGACAAACAAGTGATTTCAGCGGAAGTAGTTGGCGGGAGATTAGGTCATCCTCTAATACCAAGTTGAAAGAGCAAAAATATATATTAATTATTGAAAGGTCCCATTACTCATACATATATATTTCAGTAAGGGGGGATAGAGAGACCTAAATAACCCTGAGTGGGTAAAACACGCTAAACATCATCTTGATGAATATATTATTTACAACTTTTGATTGATTAATATTAACGTGTGCGCGTGTGCGCGTGTGCGTGTGTAAGTGAGGGCGATGAGCTATAGTGGCTACTGCTGTTGTCGGTGCACGAATGCCCGTGTATATGTACGTGAAGCAACATTGACCTCCTTGTCATGCCCAACCGGCTGGCGCGGAGGCAACCTCACATCAACTATAAAAAGAGCTAAAAAGAAGGTTTTAGTTGCTGAAAAGAAGGCTTTAGTACTGACAAGAAGGTTTTATAAAAATTAAATATATATTTAAAAGAAGTGACGATAAAAAAAATTGCTAAAAGATGGCTTTATTCATGTAGAAGAAGGTCCAAACCTTGTATATACTTCTTGAATCCATCAAATACAAGTAAGAGTACAAATATATAGGAGAGAAGAGAGAGAGCATCTTATACAGAAGATGTGGGACTAAACAGAACGACAATAAATGAGCCAACTTATTGGGTTTTTACATTGCTTTTCCCTATATTCTCTAATGCTCCCCAGCAAGCTGATGCGTACAAGTCGTAGGCACCAAACTTGGACAAGAATTGCTGGTACAATTTTTGTGATAATGTCTTGGTGAGATTGTCAGCAACTTGATCAGAGGCAGGAACATGCTCTAGCTTCAACTTCTTCAATTGAATCTTTTCTCGAACAAAGTGGCAGTCGACTTTAATGTGTTTGGTCCGCTCATGTAACACAGGATTTTTTGCAATGTGGATTGCAGCTTGACTGTGGCATAATAAAACTGATGGTGAGGAATCTCAGATCTCCAAGGAGACTCTCAAGCCATGTGAGTTCTGATACAACAAACGTCATCGCACGGTATTCAGCCTCATCAGATGAGCGAGTAACCACAGACTGTTTCTTACTACGCCAGGTGATATGATTTCCTGCAAAGTAAGTACAGAAGCCAGTCGTGGACCGTCGATCGTCAAGATAACCCGCATAATCCGGATCAGAGTATGCAACAAGAGAAAGAGACGAGGATGGTGTATACACGAGTCCCTGTCCAGGAGCAGTCTTCAGATACCTGAGAATGCGTTCAACTGCTTGAAGATGAGAAACCCGTGGAGTGTGCATAAATCGGTTGACCACTCCAACTGCAAATGAGATATCGGGTCTTGTGACCATTAGGTATATTAGTTTTCCCACAAAACGTCGATAGTACTCTGGATTTGGAAGTAGAGAGTCAGACTCAGATCCTTGAACACATAACTTGTGGTTGACATCCATCGGGGTTTCCGCAGGTTTGCATCCTTAAGAGTCCAACATCTTGCAGAAGGTCAATGCAATATTTTCGTTGAGATAAGACAAGACCATCAGGTCGCCTTGCTACCTCAAGGCAAAGGAAGTACCGAAGATTTCCCAGATCTTTTATTTGAAATACAGAATTTAAGTGTTGCTTAACATGTATCCCCGTGAAGTCGTCATCAGTAATCAAAATGTCGTCCACATAAATAAGAAGTATAACCGTCCCAGTTGGCTGATGACGAGTGAAGAAAGAGAAATCAACTGAGCTTCTCTTAAAACCAAGCTCACGAACAACGTTACTGAACTTCTCAAACCACGTCCGAGGAGACTGTTTGTGACCATAGATAGATTTCCGAAGCAAACATGCACGAGACTCCCCCGTGGTCTCAAACCCGGGCGATTGATATATGTAAACAATTTCAGTAAGGTCACCATTCAGAAAGACATTTTTTATATCAAACTGATGGAGGGGCCACTGAAAATGAACAGCTAAAGAGAGCAGAGCCCGAACCGAGTTTAACTTGGCAACAAGGGAGAAAGTCTCATCATAATCAAGACCGTATTGTTGAGTGAACCCCTGTGCCACAATTCGAGCTTTCAAGCGATCAATTGTTCCATTTGCCATCTGCTTGACTGTAAAAATCCACTTGCAACCAACACAGCTATGACCAGGAGGGAGAGAGACAAGATCCCAAGTCTGATTGCTCCATAGAGTAGCAATTTCCTCATCCATGGCAGCACGCCACCCCGGATGCTGGAGAGCTTCCTGCACAGAGTTAGGTATATAAATAGAGGATAGAGAGAGGGCAAAGGTAAGAGTGGCGGGGAGAGACGATTTAAAGATACATAATTGGCCAAGGGATGAGCCGTAGAGGTTGATGTCAAATCAACAGGCCGCAAGACCACACCGGTTGAGGGAAGCTGTTGCAGGGCATCAGAACTTGGAGTACGACGAGTGAAAACACGAATGACAGGTGGTTTGGAGGGGACTAGCGGCGGAGGTGTGGGAGGAAGAGGTGGCAGAGGAGATGTAACTGGAACTGAAGTAGGTGTGGGATGAAGAGATGGAAGCGGAGACGTAACTGGAATTATGGGCCGAGGTGGAGGGGCAAGAAGAAGAAGAGGATTAGTAGGAGCGGTGTGATAGGGATGGTCCTCATGAAAAGAGACATAGACAGAGACAACCACCTTACCAGTAGTAGGATAATAACAGACATACCCTTTCTGAGTGCGAGAGTATCGAACAAACATAGTCTTGGTAGCACGAGGGACAAGTTTGTCATTTGAGGGGCCAAGAGTATGGACATAATAGGTACATCCAAACACACGAGGTGTGAGAGAGAAGAATTTCTTGGATGGGTATAGGAGAGTCATGGGGGCCACAAAGTGGATGATAGACGAGGGCATGCGATTGATAAGATGACATGTAGTGGAGACAACAAAGTTCCAATAGAGAGGTGAAACCTGTATTTGAATCATAAAAGAGCGAGCAACATCAAGAAGGTGACGATTTTTTTCGTTCTGCGACGCCATTTTGTTGAGGGGTATACACGCACGAAGTCTAATGGATAACACCAAACTCGACGCACAGATTGGAGAAGGTTTGACCTGTATACTCACGAGCGTTATCAGTACGGATAATTTTAACACATGTGGAAAACTGTGTGCGAGTCTCGGTAAGAAAAGTACGGAAAGTCGATGTGAGTTCGGTACGATCACGAATGAAGTATAACCAGGTAATACGCGAGTAATCATCAATAAAGATTACAAAGTACCGATAGCTAAAAACACTAGTGATCTTATAGGGTCCCCAAATATCAGAATGTACGGGCGAAAAAGGAGCATCACTCCTAGTACAGGGAGAAGTAAAAGAGACACGATGTTGTTTGCCAAAGACACATGATTCACAAAAGAATTCCTGAAGAGGAACACCTGGAAGAGCTTTCTTGAGAATCTGGAGAGGAGCATGCTCAAGACGACGAGGTCAATCAACAGAGGAGATTGTGGTAAGAGCAGTAGGAGGAACATCAAGAAAATACAACCCGTTGGACAACCGCCCCCGATCAAGTATAGTCTGCGTTAGTCGATCTTTCACAATAAAAGAAGAACGTGAGAAGGTTACACAACAGTCAAGGTCCCGAGTAAGACGGCTAATTGATAGAAGATTAAAGGGGGACCCCGAAACATGAAGAACCGAGGAAAAGGAGAGGGAGGGGGTGAGAGACAGATGGGCAGCGCCAGAAACCGGTGTCGTGTCACCATTAGCCACAATGATAAACTTGGAATAATCAGAAGATAAGTACTACGACGGCTTCTATGGAGAGAGATGATGTGTGGGACCCGAGTCCATAATCCATTGAGAGCCGCGGGAGAGGCAAGATATCCTTTCATCGGAGATCGAGGCCACAGATCCAGATGAGCTACTGACCATCCGTTGGAGCTTGTGAAGTTGAGCACGCAGAGCAACAATGTTGTCAATAGTGGGTGAGGGAGGTGTGGAGGCAACTGAAACAGTAAGCGAATCTGACGCCATGTGGACTAAACCAAGGCGCAGCTAGAAGGCAACCTGCCGAGCAGTTAGAACAAGACCGCAGTCCGCACAACAAGAGCCCAGAGACTAGCCGGGTGAGAATAGAAGGCCGGCAGGCACAATAAGTCAATACTGTCCGCAGCGGTAGAAGAGGAGACTGTGCGACAAGGACTTGCGACCAAGCTGCGCGACAAGGAGAAACCGCATCGGTCAGGAAGCAGAAGCAGCAGCCGCAAACCGCGCGGCAAGCAGACCAGATCGCGGCGAATAGAACAATCTGCAGCGAACATACACCAAGCGGCCAAGCGACAAGGAAGAGACACCGCCCGGTAAAAAACAGTCTTCTGCGGTCACGGTGACAACACACCAGCGGCAAGAAAGGTCACGACCAACAGATAGAAGAGAGTCCGCGGCGGATAGAAACAAGCCGCGACGATTAGAGGCAGACCGCAACCCGAAACCCGGAGCGGTTAGACAAGAGAAACCGCCTTGATAAGATAACAGGAGAAGCCACACGGTCTCGGTGTCAACAAACCAGCAACAAGAGGCCGGGGAGCCCAGGGCGGCTAGAGAGGTCGCAACGGCTAAGAGAAGTCCGCGCGAGAAGCCCACAGCGATTGGTGAAACCGCAACAAGTAGGGAAGCTGTGGTGGGAAGGGAAACCGCAGCGGGTAGGGAAGCTGTGGCGGGAAGGGAAGCCGCAGCGGGTAAGGAAGCCGCAACGACTAAGCAAAGAAGACTGCACGGTCACAGTGAGCACACCAGCAGCAAGGAAAGATGCCACGACCAAGATGCAGTGCTCGCAGCGGCTAGGGAAACCACAACGAGAAGTGAAGTCGCAGCGGCGAAGAGAAGAAGTCGCGCGAGAAAAGAGGAGAGAGGCGAGAAGGCGAGTATCAAAGAGCCCGCGGCGATAAGGAAACGGATTAGCCGGGAAGAAAGCGCGCGATTAGAGGGAGAGGGCTCCACCTGACCGAGAGATTTATAAAAGGGAGGGGGGCAAGTGGGCAAGAGGAGGAGGAAGCCACGAGAGAGAGCAAAGAAGCGGCTAGAAAACTTAACCGCGCGGGAAGCCGCGGTTAGAAAGAGAGGAGACCACAAGACAACGCGGTTAAACAGGAGAACAAGCCGCCTGGTTAACAGGAGGACCAGACTGTTAGAAAAAAACAGGCCGGACCGTATCCCTTTGATACCATGTAGAAAAAGGTCCAAATCTTGTATATACTTTTTGAATCCATCAAATACAAGAGTACAAATATATAGGAGAAAATAGAGAGAAAACATCATATACAGAAGATGTAAGAATAAACAGAAAGACAATAAATGAGCCAACTTATGGAGCCTCTACATTACTTTTTCCTGTATTCTCTAACGATTCAATTATTTGTCAAACGTATTTTTTTATTAAAATGCATATTTTTATTTCTAAAATAAATTTATCAAGTGGCGAATACTCATTTACAACAAAAAAACTTACTTGTTAGGGGGAAGGGAACCAGTCCAGGTCCGATTTAAGATTAGTTCCTTTAACTCCTCGGCCATAGTAGCGTGCGACCAAGGGTGAGCCAAGGTATATGCAACCGAGTTAGGAGTAGATAGTGTAGCTTCAGTGAAGAGGGCCTAAGTCAATGATAAACACAGTTAGAGATTAGATAAGGTGTGCGATTGAATTATCAAGTGTTTTAAAGATATTTCTAAAAAGTCATTAAAGTGGAGCCATATGGCATAGCCGTTAGAGTAATTAGGCATTCTGATGCGGAACATAGACGAGGACTTCCAGTTCGGGGCCAATTAGTGACTTTCCATATTTAGCGTGCCTGGATCGACGATCAGACTTCGCAGATGTGTTCGGATTCGCGTTGCGAATCGATTTGATATATTACTTTATTAATTTGCATTGTATTTTGATGTATTTGGGTGACCCCACATTCGGCCAATCATAGTCGTTGAAGGTGAGATGCACTGACTTTTATTTCATTATAAATAGACTTGTAGTGGGCTGGTTTAGGTCATTGCAGAATTTGTTGAAAAGTATTTTCGGATTCCCGCGATCCTGCCATGGTGCCGATTCCGTGAAACCTTAGGTGACGACTCCTAGACTTGTATCTCCTTCCCCAAGCTTTGCCCTAACCCTAAGACTCTTTTCCCCCTCCGAAACCCTCTCCCACAACCACCAATTCCTCCGAAAGGCAGCAACCAGATGCTGTCCAGAAAACTCCCATTCCTATTCATTTTACTATTGATTAATGAAATGTACTGTTCATTCATATAGTTTCCCGGCCCTCATCCACTGTCGGCCCTAGCAGCAGCCTCCTCCTCTAGCCGGCCACCTCCCCCCATTCCATCCAACAATCGGTCCTTGTCCAGCCCCTCCCCCTTCCAGATGTCCTCCGCCGACCACCCCTTCCCCACCCCCCAGCCAACGACCGCCCAACTCCCTTCCCGCCCTCTCCACGCCGCCCCTCATTTGGCTCCCTGCAGCACCACCAGCCATCCTCTGCTGCACCAACAACCACCGAGCACCCCTCTCCACCACTATTCCCAACCCCATAGCCCCTCCTTTCGTAGAACCACGTTCCCAAAGCCGCCCCCTTCCGAATCAACCCCGATCCGGAAATTTCAGCCCGGATTCGATATCAAATTATCGGATCTACCCTTCCCCGCCCGGATCTATCCATACGTGACCGATCTATCTATTTCCGGCCCGATTCCACCTTCTACCGCGCGAGGACAGCCACCTACATCGTTTTCCACGCCTCCGGTTCCACCTCGGATCATTGTACACGCATCTCCGACTCCGGATTCTTTAGTGTATTGGTCAACTCACTACTTGGTGAGTTTTCGTTGTATCAGATATTTATTTTCAGCATATTTGTATTGAATTGGATGCTATAGTTGTTTGTATATATTGTATTGTGATTGTTAGATAATTATCGTGATTTGCAGGATCTCATTTTTCTCTTAATACAGTGCATATGTATGTATAAATATAATTAACATAAAACTGTATAAACCTAATTTATTTAAATTATCATAATAATAAGTCAGTAATTATTCTAGTAAGATGAATCAATATAATAAATAAAAAGTGATATTTAGTTTGCAAAAGAAAATTTAGCAATTATTTAATAATCATCTCAACTTAAAATTTCAATGAATTATCAATAAAATATCTACTTATGGCCATCCACCCTTGAGCAGGTCGACGAAGCCCTGATGGAACTCGCCGGCCCGAAGGCGTACTTCATGCACTGCCTACCCGCCGAGAGAGGGG
Organism: Platanthera guangdongensis; assembly: GCA_039583875.1. NCBI lineage: Eukaryota > Viridiplantae > Streptophyta > Magnoliopsida > Asparagales > Orchidaceae > Platanthera > Platanthera guangdongensis. The sequence continues at coordinate 30,830,862 of CM077166.1, read as the reverse complement.
TGGAGGTTACAGACGGGGTCGTGGAGGCTCCCAACTCCATTGTTTTCCCTCAGGCCGAGAACCGAATGCACGCACAGAACGCCATTATGCTGCATCTTTTTGGTTTCTGAGTCCTTTGGCACTTCAGAACTAGTTCAGAATTTGAGGTTTTGTTGGAGTTTATGAACTCAGAGAGAATTAAGGTTAATAAAAACAAGGCTTTGCCCTAAATTTTTCACCCAGGTGTTGTTCAGATCCATGCTTTTAGTTTTTAGATGACTATGATGAGTTCTTTTATGTTGTTTGAATCCATGTTCTATTTATTACATGACTCAGAAATTATTTTATGCAGCGCGTAGGGAAAGAACTTTGAGAAGATAGAGTAGAAGCAATTACATATTCTAGAGAAATTATTAGGTATGCTCTGCAGTACAAGATGTAGTAGTGTTAAGTAGTTTACATTATTTTTTTGCATTGAATTTGCATTCAATTCTTTCTAGTTAGATAAGTTTCTAATCTAAGTGATAGTTTGCTAATTTTTGAAAGTAAAATCAACAAATTTTAATGGATTCTTAAGAAGTTTTTTAGACTTTGAATTCAACTATAGGCTTTGTTTGGCAGGGCGGATACGAGCCGGTCGCGCGGACCTCACCGCCCTGTTGCTTCCATGGTTTCCTGGAGTGCCTGCGGCTGGGCAGTGGGGCTTCGCCCCGCCGCACATTTCCGCGGAAATTAACCGCGGTTCCTGGGACAGCGGTGGCAATCGGGCGGTGCCATCAAACTAAGGTTCCGTTTGGGGGGATTTATTTTCACCGGTCAAGCGGTTACGACCGCATGAACCGGATTTTAATTAAGGTCTGATTCATGCGGTCGTAATGGTTTGACCGGTAAAAATACGCCCCCCAAACAAAGCCTAAGCGGTAGTGTGTAATGGAGTCATATATGACAGTAGACGTGGCATAGAGATTTTTGTGGAATTCTTTAAGCGAGCGCCTGTTTAGCTGATTGGATTTAGAAAATTGTTGTTAAAAAATATACTGCATTTATTTAAAAATATACAAATATTTTTTAGAAATCATCAAAATACTTATATATAATAATATTAAACTCTCGAGTGGTGTTAAGTGCACACTAATTTTGATAAATGTATCTACAATTTTTCGGTTTGCATATAACCTAATTTGTACGTAGTCAAAAATCAATTTGCACGTAAAATTATTCTAAACTTAATATGATTAATAAAGTGGTGCTTTACAAATTGATCAAGATCGGTTGAATCCGATCCCAAGTTGATCTAGGTTTCGTTTGTCATGGCTTATATGCTCCTACTAGTTTGGTCAAAAACATTATTATCATAAAATGTATGTTTGACAAGACACAGATTATGAGTCTATGACTATTATCAAGAAAATAAACGTATTTTGAGCATAACATGCAGGAATTTTTTTAGGCCAGATTGTTAACCGCAACCCGTAATTGGCTAGTCGCACCTCAGAATCTTCCAAATTTTTGCGTCTTTTCGAAATACGTCTTGTACATGCAATTTCAGGAAAAGTGTTCAACACGAAAGTTGTAGATATTTACGAGATCTACAACTTTCGTGTTGAACACTTCCTGAAATTGCATGTACAAGAGTATTTCGAAAAGGCGCAAAACCTGGGCATATTTCCAAAGTACGCCATGTACATGCATTTTTAGGAAAAGTAATCAACACGAAAGTTGTAGATCTCGTAGATATCTACAATTTTCGTGTTGAACACTTTTCCTGATATTGCATGTACAAGACGTATTTCGAAAAAACGTAAAAAATTGAGAGATTTTAAGGTGCGACTATTTAAATCGTTTTTTTAAGACAAATTGGGGATTCACGAACAATGATTTGATACCACGTCGTTCATGGCTGCCGTTATTGCGCCAAACGAAGCCCTTGGCAACTTTAAGAACTAACGTCATTTGGTAGGCGCCTGACAATGGCAAAGTGATTAAAATATTTTTAAAAATAATTAGGTGTTTTAAAGGACACCTTAAATTTTTTTTTTTTCAAAAAATTTGATGATAAAAATAATAAGATGAAACATAGGCACGCAAAAATTTCCAAGAATAATGAACGACATGTAATGTATTATGGATAAAGTGCGGCAATGCATTTTACAATAAAGTGCTGGTAGTCTGTGTGGATGCTTACATTATCTCAAAACGCACATCTCTCAAAGCATTTTTAGATATGTGCGGGTATTCACGCAAACTGTTGGATACCTGCATTTTTCCGTAAAGAAGTCTTGTAGGGGTACAGTAGAATCTCCAGACTCAAGTGACTATGTCGTTATAAGTATCGAAGCCCTAGTCAAAAGTCACGCAAAAACGGGAAAATGCGTGTGGGAGAAATTAATTTGTGTAGCCACGTTGCGTGCCCTAGACACAAGCGTGAAAAATGACGTTATTATGTGATATCTGACTCCAAATTCTGGTTAAATAGACTTGAGTTTCAGCCAAAATGATAATATATACACCAAAGCTTATAATTAGATTATTTTTTCCCGAAAATTTTGACCCGGGCACGTGACTGTGATTGTACATTTTCTCCCCTGACTGTGATTGTTTCGTGGTTCCACCCTTATCAATTATTTAATGCTACTTAAAATAAATATAATATTAATTAATTAACTTTAATAAAGTTGATTGGTTTAATGTAACAACTCAAAAATATCGCTAATATGTCTAATGACAACCTTTCTCAAATAGACCACTGACATGACTAATGACAGCCTTCCATGATAGATATGGACCTCAAAAAAACATGCAATGTTCATTTAATTAATTGCACTATCTAAAAAATTTAAAATATTGATGAAAATTCATAAATATGGGACCTCCTCAAAAAGGGACCTCCTCAATTTATAGGAATTATGGGCTGCAGATAACCAGAATTTTCATGTCCCCCACTAATTGAGTGGAGAGGTTAAAGGAATAACCACCTCGCACCCGATCCTCGCGCTCAATCCCAGTGGGAACCGCACGCAAGATACCTCCACCATAACCGTTGTCGCTCCTCATGGCGGCAAGACCATGGCCAACCGCCGCCGCCCCCTCGTGGCCACGTGACCACTTCCCCTGCCACCGGCCACGAGGCCGTCTGCCTCCTTGTCGCGCGGCTGCGCCCTGCAGTCGCAGGGGCCCGCGGCTGGGCATCGCAGCCGCCGATGTGCTTCGCGGCTGCCGCTGTGGATCACGGCCTCGCCGCGCGTCCACGGAGGCCTTCCGTCGCTGGGTCTCGTGCCGCGGAGGCCGAGACCGGCCTCCACATGGTTTTGTGGTCGCGCAACCGTAAATGCCCAGCCGCCGTCGTACCTCATGGCAGCGCCCCCTCGGTCAAAGAGGCCCGCACCCGGCCGCGAGGTCTGCTGCCGCCGCAGTCGTCGCCCGTTCGAATTCCTTAGACGACCGCCCGGCCCCGAGCGGCCCTCGTCGGCCGGGCCTCCCTCTGGTCATCCTCCTCTCCGCCGTTGGCTGTCTCCCCGCTGTCCGATCCTCCCGACACGATCTCCATCGTCCGTTATACGGGTAACCACCCGCGTAACCACCAGCATAACCACCAAATATGGGCGGGTGCAAACATCCAAAATAATGACGGTCTAGTATACGCGTAGAAAATTATAAAAATAATGTGTGTCTAAAACTATACTAAAATGATTTGCAAATATCAAATATGATGGTGACGGTCTGTAGATAACCGTGTAATTACCGTAATCATCCATGAGACTTATAAATTATTGATATATTTTTTGTCTAATTATTTCCTATTGTAAGATAATATTTTTTCTGTTATAAAGACATTATATTACTAGAAAAATAATACATCTGATTATAGAAATAATTAGAGGATCTCTGTCGTTATAGGAATATCATAATTATGATCTCTCCATCTCTATAAATATGTACATGTACAGATTAAATTATTATGAATGAAGAAATCATTTTCTTTGATTTTCATCTTGGTATGAAAGCCTATATTGTTCTTCTTGAATCCCGTCTCTGTCTCTTTTCTTCTTCCTCGAATCTTTAATCATGAGCAAGTCAGACTCTAAAACATCTGCCACCAGATCTAACCCCATCATTATTCAACACCAAGGTTCATCATTCAATGCAGGAATTGTATTGAATGCATGAGACCTACTATGTTTTGTGGTCTCAAATGTTGTAGATGCAAATTGCTGAAAAGGAGAAACTCCCCTTCATTCATGGCACATCACCAGTACCTAAGGAGAGGTTGAAGGATATAAAAGTGGTATTCAGACAATCAGAAGGTCAAAAGATGGTTGTTGATGTCTATGCCCCCGGATATTTTGAAGCGATACATTTGTTTACCTACTGCACGAGATATTTGGAAAGCTTGGTCTAAAATCTTTTATGATGGAGCAAATATAGAAATAATTACCCAAACCTCCCCTGTAAACTAGCATAATTAGTGAGAGCACTTCTCTTATTTTCGAAATTACAAAAAACTCCACTTAAGTTTTTATTTCATTACCAAAACCTTTCTTGCTTTTTTCATTTCATTGCATCCATGAAGAAAAATACCCCCCTGGACACTGTTCACCGAGGGGGGTATTTTTGTGCGTGGATGTTATGAAATTAAAACTTCAGGGGAGGTTTTTGTAATGAAATGAAAACTTTAGGGGAAGTTTTTGTAATTTCGAAATAAGAGGGGTGCAGTTAGTAATTTATAAAAGTTAGAGGGGAGATCCTGGTAAATGCCCAGCAAATGAATTACAAGTTTTTACTTTGAACCAGAGGCTTTCTCTGCCAAATAAATTGACAGACCGCTCTCTATATATTATGGAGAACTAACTGAAATCTTCAGTGAGTTGGATCATTGTGATAAGGTTGTCATGGTGGATGAGACAAATATTGCATCCTATCGGAAAGTGCTTCAGCGACAAAAGGGTGCATATCTTTCTTGCTGGATTAGAGGATGACTTTGAGCAAGTGCGCGGTGAAATCTTGAGGAAGAATCCTATTCCTGAATTAAAAGTGTGTTATACCCTAGTTCACCACGAAGATGTTTGTCGTGGGGTGATGAACAGACAACTAGAAAATTTTGAAGCTTCAACCATGGTGAATCGGAACCGGTCTAATCAAAACTGGTCTCTTCAACACCGACAAAACCATAAAAAGCTCATCTATCCTAAGACTGCTAATGGTTGTGACAAATCATCAAACAAATGCACTCACCGTGATCAAAGTGTTCATACAAAAAGTTGATGCTATGAGCTTGTGGGGTATCCGGAATGGTGGGATCATAGCTGTGATTTCAGGAAGAAGAATTCCAAGAAGGCATCTACTCTTTAATTGTTGAAATAAAGACAGAGGATAATAGCGGTGAAAAGATCTCAGACATTGGCAGCAACAACATGTATTGATGATAAGGTTTTAAATATTTATACACACGTCTCTAATGGAGCATGAATAATTGATTCTGCTGCTACAGATCATATGACATTTGATTATAGACAAGTTTCACCTCTTAAACCTTACTCACAAAATTTTGTTTCCAGTGCCAATGGTACCTCAATTTCAATTATTGGAGAAGGATACTTGTCCCTCACTAACCCCTTGAATTTATCGTTCCCTCTTTAAATTATATTTTTTTGTCACTTTCTCAAATAACCACTACCTTATTTTATGTTGTCATTTTTTGGCCTTGAATTTTGTGTATTTAAGGACATTCAAACAAGACGATTGGTTGTGGTGTTAGGCGAGGAAAGCTGTATTACTTAGACTTGGAGTCTAAAAGTTCAGATAAGCTACGTCAAGGTTTAAAGATTGGGGGATCTGAGGAGGACAAGAAGAAATTGAGATATGGTTATGTCATCAACGTCTGAGGCATGCTTCCTTTGGTTACATGAAGAAATTATTTTCTAATCTATTTGCAAATCATGATGTTTCTAGTTTCAAATGTGATGTTTGTGAACTGGCAAAAAGTCATCGTGCTTCGTTCCCATTAACTTTTAGAAGGAGTCTAGTTCCGTTTTTCCTCATACATTCTGATGTTTGGGGTCCATCTAATTTGCTGTCAGGATGACCTTTAAAGCAGTATTGATGATTGTTCCAGGATAACCTGAGTATGTTTGATCAAGTCTAAAAGTGAAGTAAACTTGTGATTTCATAAAATGATTTGTAGCCGGTACATAGGTTCGGATTCTCCACAGTGAAAATGGAGGTGAATACTTGAGTTTTGAATTAAAGCAGTATTTGGAAGCCCTTGAAATCATTCATCATACTACTTGTTCTGATATACCCAAACAAAATGGGGTGGCAAAACGAAAAAATCGTCACTTATTGGAGATTGTTTGTGCTTCACTGATCAAAGCACATATGCCTTTATCCTATTGGGGTCACACACTTACCTCTGCAACATATTTGATCAACCGAGTACCTTCCAACACTATTGATTTTCGGACACCATCCCAGGCTCTCATTGAAACGATTGTTGCTCCAATCGTTCCCAATTTACCCCCTCATGTCTTTGGTTGTCTGGCATTTATACATCTTCATAAGAATCAACGCAACAAGTAGACACGTTGAGCATTGTGATGTGTTTTTTAGGTTATGATGCGTATCAAAAGGGGTAACAATACTATCATCCTCCAAGCAAACAAATCTTTGTTGCAATTGATGTAGTCTTTCACAAAGACTTAATGTATTTTTCTCCTGAGCCTGAACTTCAAGGGGAGCACTTAGAAGAAGTTTAAGCTCGAGACTATAATTTTCTAATCTCTATAAAAGGGGAACTCTCTGAACCCGATAACAAGCTGAATGAGAATGAAAAGGAACACCCTGTGCTTGTTAGTGAGAATCATAGTGAATTGGATTTGAGTGGTATAAATTTGGACCACAATGGTGATGAGCGTGCTGAAAACCCAGAAAATGAAGTTTTGGTTCAACCACCATCTGAATATCTCGCACCACAAGCAACTGATGCACCATACCAATTGTCTCCTGAGGATGGTCCTGATGTAGTGTCTGAACCACCCAAAAAGTCTACCACCGCGTCAAACCAGAGGTATCCCTAAACCCACATATAAACCCAAGCTTTCTAATAAAGTTAAATATCTCATGAGTGATTATGTGTCTAACCTTCGCTTGCCTGAATCGAATAAGTCATTTGTAAATCAATTATTAACTGTATTTATTCCTAACAATGTGCATAAAGCTTTAGCTGACCCGGGGTAGAAAACGACTATGAATGAGGAGATGAAATCCTTGCAGAAGAATGAAACTTAGGAACTTATTGACCATCCTCCAGGGAAGAAACCAGTTGGATGTCGATGAGTTTATACTATGAAGCACAACATAGTTGGTATAATTGAACGTTTTAAAGAGAGATTGGTGGCAAAAGGGTATACCCAAACATATGAGATAGATTACACAGATACATTTGCACATGTAGCTAAAATCAACACAGTTTATGTTTTGTTGTCTCTAGCTGTGAACCTGGATTGGCCATTACAACAATTTGATGTGAAAAATGTCTTTATGCACGACGAGTTGTCCGAAGAGATGTACATGGATTTGCCACCAGTAGAGCTGTCACGGTTCCGGTTCGATCGATTTCGGTTCTACTAAAACCGTGAACCGAATCGCTAAGGTAACAGTTCTTCAAATTAGAACCAAAACCTTATTTGGTTTAACTGGTTTCAGTTCTGCTTCTGGTTCTTGTTAAATTGTAATCAGAATCGTTGACACGACGGTTCCAAAAATTATGTTGGAGCCGATTGAAAGGTTTGATTTTGGTTCAGATGGTAGCCACTGACAGTTCAGTTCGGTTTGGAAGGTTCACAAAGTCCATGAGATCTTTTGGCTACCATCTGAGCAATTCAGATCACACTTTATTCCTAAAAAACAGCATGGTCAGATTACTATCCTTATTGTGTATGTTGATGACAAGGTCAATACAGGAAATGACCATGATGAAAGGAAGGCTATGCAAAGTTACTTGTCAAGATAATTTGAAATGAAAGACCTCCATCACTTGAAATATTTTATTGGGATTGAAGTGTCTCAATCTGATAAAGAGTGTTCTTGTCTCAAAGAAAATACGCTTTAGATTTGATTCAGGAAACTGGTATGTCAGCATGTCAACTAGCGGATACACCGGTAGAATAAGAATTGAAGTTATCTGTTGAGACTAATCAGACATTTGTTGATAAAGGGGGATATCAAAGGTTGGTTGGGAGATTGATGTACTTAGCATACACAAGGTCAGACCTTGCTTATGCATTGAGTATTGTTAGGCAGTTCATGCATAATCCTGGAGAACAACATATGAATGATGCAGTTATGCGCATTTTGAGGTTTTTGAAATCTGCTCCAGGAAAGGGCATTTTGTTCATTAAAAATGTAGATTGTCAAAGTGTTGGTGTATATATTGACGCTAATTGGGCGGGAGCAATAGATGACAGACAATCTACTTCAGGGTATTTCACCTTTGTAGGTGGTAATCTCATACGTGGAGAAGCAAACAACAAAATGTCGTTGCCCGTTCAAACGCAGAGGCGGAATTTAGAGGTTTGACACTTTGAATGTGTGAAGCAGCATTGTGGATAAGACTTCTCTTGATGGATTTGGGCTATCTGCATGGGCAACCAGTTCAGCTTTTTTGTGATAATAAAGTAGCATGTGATATAGCTCATAATTTGGTACAACATGATCATACAAAGCATGCGAAGGTAGACAGATTCTTTATCAAGGAAAAATTGCAAGAGAAAATTATAGAGTTGTCTTAGATTCGATCAAAAGATCAGTTGAGCGATATCTTCACCAAAACAATCTCGAGTCGAGCTTTCTCAATTTTTTGACAACTTGGGAATGCGCGACATCTATGTACCAACTTTAGGGGGGAATATTTAGAGATTTTTTGGTGTAATTATTTCTTATTGTAAGATAATATTCTTTCCTATTTTAGAGATATTGTTGTGAGGGAAATAATTTGATTATAGAAATTGCGTGATAATGAGATTTATGCCATTATAGGAATAACATAATTAGAGGATCTCTCCATCTCTATAGAAATTGCGTGATAATGGGATTTATGCCATTATGAGATTTATGCCATAAATAAGATCTCACGAACTTCCTTCATTCTCATCTTTTTTTCTCCCAGCTTCCTCCCAGCTTTCTCCCCCCTACACGTCAGAGCTCTTCAAAGATCTTTGTCGTCTCCCCTAAAGATCTTCAAGTGTCTTGAAGAACCTTCAAAAGCCACGTTCTCCGATGTTCTTTTATGTGTGAAGTTCTCCACGCTCTCTTATGTCAACACTCTCCTCGTGTAGCAAGCACATCCCGCTCCCTCCTCCACGTGCAAGGAGGCATCCAAGTTTCTAGTTCACGTACCTTCAACACCGACAAATACAAAGTAAAGAGCTTCGCGAGCGGTGGTTTATCACCCTCTGGGCACCTCTCTCTCTCCCCTAGTTTGTACCGAGAAGCGGTCTGTCACCCTCGCCTTCTCCAAAAAACCATGTAAACACCCGTCAATAGTGAAGTTTGGTCGGCATTGATCCGACCACGTGGCTTTTCACCTAATTCACGAGTTTTCCACGTTAAAAATTATCTTTCCAGCTCCTCTTTTTCTGTGACTGTTTGCATGTTCGACTGTTCTACGGGCTAAGACGATTCAATTTAATATGGTCTAGCAGGAGCTTCGCCCGACCCGAAACATTGTTAATTTTGAATGTTTGATGAAATACAACTTTTCCCTTTTAATAAGCGATTGTTAACTGCACCCCCTATATGACTATCCACACCCTATTTTTTTTAAATCACTTCCTTTATTAAATTTACTCGCAACCTGGTTTGCCAAAAACCTAATCTTCCGCTTTTGTTCGTCCCGACCTCGCTGTAGCCGCTCCTCCCGACCTCGCTGCAGCCACTCCGCCCGACCACGCCATAGACGTTCATCCCGACTGCACTGCTGCCGCTCAGAACGCTGTTGAGTGCTCTCTTCCAGCCGCCACCTCCCGATTCTTCACCTGCTTAGAGGCTGCTACCTCGAGAACCCTTCAGGTAAACCCTAGCCTAAAATGGGGGAAGATGCATTTTGCATTCCGAGTGAGGGGATCAATTGAGGATCCCTTGTGGCTTTCTTTGTTTAGGCCAGTTTACCCCAATACTATCAGTTCTAACTTCCACCCACCTTCAAACTCAAACCCTCCCATTTCCAAGACCTGGTAACACATTTTTCCTGTTTGAAATTGTCTATTAATAGAGAGTGAGAGATGACTCCAAAATAAAACTGGCTTAAAGTCATTGTTTAGCTACCTATTTTCTAACCATCTATCGAATAACTATTCATTTAAACTAGACTAAATTGTTGATAACCCCCCTAATGTTTTATGTTATTGTCAATAACCCCCCTAAACTTTAAAAATAGGTAATAACCCCCCTAAAGTTTTATGTTATTGTCAATAACCCCCCTAAACTTTAGAAATAGGTAAATAACCCTCCTTAACTTTATTTAAATTATTGATAACCCCCATAAAGTTTTATGTTATTTTCAATAACCTCCTTATACTTCAAAAATAGGTGGATAACCCCCCTTAACTTTATTTTTTCATCCTACTCATTCCAAATATGTTAAAAATATGTGATTGTTAACCACAACCCGTTATTGGCTAGTCGCACCCCAAAATCTCCTAACTTTTCTCGCCTTTTCGAAATACGTTTTGTAGATGCAGTTTCAAAAAAGTGCTCAACACAAAAGTTGTAGATCTCGACGAGATCTACAACTTTCGTGTTGAGTACTTTTCCTAAAATTGCATGCACACGACTTATTTCGAAAAAACGCGAAAAATTAAGAGATTTTGGGGTGCGACTAGCCAATAACGGGTTGCGGTCAACAATCGCCTAAAAATAAAGGTTTAAGTTAATTATGAGGTTAAACTAATTTTCTAATTAAAATATCTAAAATAAGAATTGTTACGTATTACTTAAATAAAATGTTTAAATACGGTAAGTATAATTAAAATTAAAATAAAATTTTTGTATTCCATTAATTAAAGGTAAAAAATATAAGAGTTTTAAATGTGCGATTGTTGTCCGCACTACAGTTTTGATTATTCGCACATTATTTTGAGTGTTTTTCCCCTTTCAAAAGATGATAACCGTACTACAGTTTTTGTTATCCGCACTACAGTTTTGGCTATGTTAGTTCCAATAAATTGTCGGAAAATAATACAAAACTTCAAGGTATTTTTTTGCAAAGCTTGACTTTTCTTTGTCGGAAGAGATAGACGGTTAAAGTTGACAGAATCTTTACAATGTACAGAAATTCCCGCTCTGTTTACCAAATGAATGACACTACCGAATATGGACAAATAAGTTGTATGATGAGTATAGTGAAAAATAAAGTTAAGAGAGGTTATTTATCTATTTCTAAAGTTTAGGGGAGTTATTGACAATAACATAAAACTTTAGGGGGGTTATCAATAATTTAAATAAAGTTAAGGAGGGTTATTTACCTATTTCTAAATTTTAGGAGGGTTATTGATAATAACATAAAATTTTAGGGGGGTTATCAATAATTTAAATAAAGTTAAGGGGGGTTATTTACCTATTTCTAAAGTTTAGGGGGTTTATTGACAATAACATAAAACATTAGGGAGGTTATCAACAATTTAGTATTTAAACTATCTATTTTCACTGGCAATCATTCCATTGTACATTTAGCATTTCAACAAAATTTCAAGAAAAAATAAATAAATGAAATCAAGACATAAAACACAATCAAGCAAATCAATTGCAAGAATTTGTCATTGGGTCAATTCATCGAGCATTTGCAAATACAAAAAAAAACAAAAAAAATACAATATCACTATTGAAAATCTCAAATATGGAAGAATGTACGGAAATATGGATTATTGAGAAAATCACTATTGAAAAGTGAAAATTAGGAATTGACTGAAATGATGTGTTTGAAATACCTTGTTGCGGTGCTTGACGGACGGATGGAATTAGGAAACAATCGACTGGAATCTGAACTCTAGAAGAATGCTCGTCGTCCTCGTCTCCTCAAAGCCGAAGGAAGAACAATCTTCTGATGTCTCCTCTCGTGGATCGTTACTCCATCATTCTGCACTGCTCGGGCAAGGCAAAAAGAACGAAATAACTAAAGTAACTAAGAACAGAAGAACAAGAAGATTGCTCTGCTCAGACTTCACCTCTTCCCCACAGCTCTGCCATTCTGCACTTTCTGCACGACCGGAGGGAGAAAATTAGAGGAAAAAATGCTAGGGTGTCGAGACTCAGATGGGTTTCGCGAGAAAACACACCCGGGCACGTGTCAGGGTGTGTCTAGCTTTGGGTCCGCCTATGAAGGAAATAAATCCAGTCCCCCGGCAACCCTACCGGCCAGTTAAATTGTCAGGGTGCGGCAAAACCAAATATTGAGTTACAATTAAATTGTCGAGATGCGATTAAGAATGAGGTGCGAAAAATAAAAATCGGACTACAGTTAACAATCACCATTTAATATTGTTAAGAACTAAAGATAATAATAATAAAATTTTTTTTTGATAAATTTGATGCAAGTCTCTCAATTTAAGTAACCACTAAAATGATGAAAGAAGTCGGTTTTGAGGAAACCCCAGGAGATCGCGAAAGAAGGCCGGGGACAAGCAGCGGAGAAGGGCAAGCAGCTTAGGAGGCTTCGAAAGCATCAGCCATAACCCTAGCGTGGTCGGAGAGAGAGAGAGAGAGAGAGAGAGAGAGAGAGAGAGAGAGAGAGAGAGAGAGAGGAGAGAGAGAGAGAGAGAGAGAGAGAGAGAGAGAGAGAGAGAGAGGAATCGGAGAAGATGTTTCGAAACCAGTACGATACCGATGTGACGACTTGGAGCCCGGCGGGGCGGCTCTTTCAAATGGAGTACGCTATGGAGGCAGTGAAGCAGGGATCGGCGGCGATTGGGTTGCGTTCGGCGACCCACATCGTTCTGGCGACTGTGAACAAGGCCACCTCCGAACTTTCCTCCCACCAAAAGAAAATATTTAAAGTGGACGACCATATCGGCGTCGCCATTGCCGGACTCACCGCCGACGGACGGGTTCTCTCCCGCTATCTTCGCAACGAGTGCATCAACCACTCCTTCGTCTACGAGTCCCCGCTCCCCATCTCCCGCCTCGTTATCCAGCTTGCCGACAAAGCTCAGGTTTTGTTTTGTTTGTTTTCCTCCACCGATCGCTTATGTATTCAATGCTTTGATTCTTTACTGATGTTTTTGGTAGTTGATTGAGGTCGATTTTTCTATTTGGGCGATCTATGCTACCTGATCGTTGATTTAATGCTCAGGATTTCATTTAGCCTAGGTTAATACATTTAGAAAAAGAGTTTCCTGAGCCTGCTTGCTAGATTGGTGCAAGGTTGTTCCCATTTTGATGTTTTACTAGAGATCTAACATGCCTATCTGTGGTGTAAGGGTTTGTTCATCAGTAAATCTCAAATAATACATGGATGTTTTCCCCAGTGTATATGTAGTAGAGTGAATTCTATTGTCCAGTTGTGTTGATGGTCTCCTAGCTCCGAGACATGGGATTTGTGGTCAACTGATCTTGAGTTGGTGTCGAAGGAAATTGTAGGAGAAGGGTTATACCCAAGGTATTATGGATGAAAAATTTTCAAGGTGATTTGAGTACTTTGGATTTAAAACCTCAGACATCACTGACATGATTTATAAATAGAAAAAGTATGTTTCATAAAGTAGTTTTGATGAGACTGCTGATGAAGATTATGAAGACAGAGGTTTCAAAGCTGTATAATTCTTTGCCATTTAATTTAGATTCGCATGCAACAGCAAATATTATGTAGTGTCTTCTAAGCAATAAGATATTAATTCTATGTTGGATCTGAGCTGCTAGTAGTTCCTATGATTTCCTGGCACAATTATGAAATCAATAAAGTTGAGCAATTTTAAAATATTTGGTTCTTTTGTAAGTTTAGGTTCCGAAAAGTATTTTTGACCGTTTGGTTTGCTCTAATAAGGTGATTAAAATAGTGTTTCTTCTTGGTTATCTGTGGATTTTTTATATAAATAAAAAGGAGAGGTGATAGAATGCCCTTCCTCTTATAAGTTCTATGTTCAACATGAATTTCAAAGTATAAGGTTTTATTTGGTTCGGCGGCAGCGGGTGCATCCGGTGGTCAAAATGGAGCTTTGGAACCGGTGTGGAGGAGGCGGGGGTCGAAATGGAGCTGATCGGGGCTGATTCCTCCTTGCTGTGGGTGCAAACGGAGCAAACGCCGTCGGCGCCCGTTTGTTTACCCGCCGTCCGGCGGCATTTGCTCCAAACGGAGGCGGCGAAACTCCGAACCAAACGAAGCCTAAGGCTCTATTTGTTTGGGCGTTTCAGAGCTCCGTTTTGGGCAAACGCCGCCGGAAGGCGGGTAAACAAATGAACCTCCGGCGGCGTTTGCTCCGTTTCCACCCGCCCGCCTTGAGAAACGCCCCAAAAAGCTCCGTTTGGAGCAGCCACCTCCCCCCTCCGTTTCGAACACTCCGTTTCCACCCGCCGGATCGATCCGCCACCGCCGAAACAAATGAAGCCTAAGTTTTTATATACTGATTTCCATACCCCATCACCTTTTTTAGAATACATTCTTGCAAATAGTAATTGATTCTAATAGGAGCTGCTAATATTGATTTTTGAAGTACTACTACAAATGAAAACTCTTAAAGAATGTGAACTTACCGGTACTTGGTATCTATCATGTAAAGTAATTGCTTACCAAATGATCACATAAGATTTCTCCTTTTTATGGGGGAAACTTGTGTCTATGTTATCCATTAGTCAATATTTTTTTATCTTGTAGATCAAAGACATGAGTGGCACCAATTACAGAGAAGATGCGATAAGCTCGACTAAAATGGTTTGAACACGTACAAAGGAGACCATTAAAGGCACCTGTCAGGCGTTGTGAGAGTTCTGTCACTTGACATGTTAAATGAGGGAGGGGTACACCAATAAAGATTTGGAATGAAACTATAAGGAAAGACATGATGTACTTAGGCATTAGTGAGATTATGACTAAAGATAGGGCACAATGACAACAAAGGATCCATATAGCCAACCCCATTATATTGGGACAAATGCTTGAGTGTTGTTTATTTAGATCAAAGTTACTATCTTTCGTGGCCTAAATACCTAGAGTATTAACTATTATGGAAGTTTTAGCACGAGGATACATAATGTGAACAATTTACTTAAAATTTATTGTATTTGCTTTGACTCAACTGTAGCGACTTGAGAAGCAACTAATTTGCAGAGTGTTGTAAAAATCAACTGTTTTACAGAGTGATGAGAGAAATAGTGAAACTGTTTAGAAAATCTACCTTTTCAGTGCTGTTTGAACAGAGAAACAGACTATACTATTTGACAGGGTAGTTGTGTGGTGCTTTATTGAAAACTAAAGTTATTGTGAATGTATATGAAGATTTAAATATTTTGTCAAATATTAATATTATATAATCAGAGTTGTAGACATCATAAAATTAAACTACAAGTTTTTTTTATGCAATTGCGCCATTGGATTCCCACTCTTCTGCACCCAAGATGTTTAACTGCATAATGAAGAAATATATGATCACTGATTCTAATGTAAATTATTTATTGTTTTAACTAATAAAAAAAATATTGTGCCTACTATTATTTTGTAACCAGTCGGCTATAAAATATCGTAATGCAGATATTTCATTTTCTCCAGTTCCTTCAATTGTTACATGGTCAATGTTTGGATTTGCGTTAGTGGTGGTTCAGTTATGAGTTGCTCTATGTGATACGCTTCTCGGTGCACAAAGTTAGCATCCAAATCACATGCAATAACTCTTGATCCACACGTGACAGGTGCCTTCGAATAAAATTATGCAATGTCATTTTCCCCACAACAATGACGCATTGTTTTGAATTTTTGTATTGTGGCATCTTTCTCAGTATGCCCCATTTCTCCTTCCACACACCAAATATTCTCTCAATCACACTACGAAGTGCTGAGTGGACTTTATTGAAACTTTCACGCCGGCCTAAATTTTGTTGATCACCCCACACAAAATCAGGTAAGGGATATCAAGTCTCTGGATAAGGTTTTAAAATACCTTTTTGAAGCGAATATCCAACGCCTACCAAATAATATTTACCTACATAATCAAATTATTAATTTACGAAATGAAATAAAAAATTAATCTAATTTAAATAGTAATAAATTTATGCACCTGAAGGTAGGTGGGGAAATTTACAGCTTGGATCATTAACTGCACGTTGGAAGATATGACTATCATAAGCTGAACCTTCCCATCCTGGCAGAGTGGCAGTGACGTCTTATATATCGCACTTGATCATCCATCAAAACACATGCATCTACATTAGTTCATTCTATGGCTCCAATACAATCTTTGATGTAAGACATGTATTAGTATATCACTCATCATTTAAGTTTTTTGCAGGTATATTCATAAATTATGAGTCAAGTGGTTTTATCATTTTAACTGAAAGCAGAGACAATGCATGTAGACCTCTTGTAAAAAATTTACTTATAGTTTCGGTGGAATGTTGAAGACACATTTGTCACCCTCATTGACCCTTTATGTGCCAGACTGTATATGACAATAACTAATACCTCCCTCGCAGTTGTTCTTCGTGAGCCTTTAATCCCCAAAATGTTTTATGTACAAATAACAAATCTATAAATATTTGTGGTGACATTCTTAACGCCATGTGGAACCTCATTGGATGACCAACTAGCAACTCATTGGCCTACTTATCTCCAGTTTGTGTAGACGTCATGCATGGTGTTTTGTCACTGTATTTAGACATGTAATCACCAATCACAAGTACTGCCGAGGTGAGTAAATTGTTGTACAACACAAAACGTCGCTGTCAATCAAATTCGACAGCTGAAATTAACTCGTCATCATCAAGAAAATACTCTTTGTTATCATCTGTCATTACTAATTATCTATAGTCAATGCAAACATAAGCGTTTATAACAATTTAAGAAACTCAAACATAGAAACTTGTGTAACAGAAGCTTAAACATATAAGGTGTTGCAACATAAGCTCGCACATAGAAACTGCTACAACAGGAGCTCACAAACATATAAGGTGTTACAACATAAGCTCGCACATAGAAATTGGTACAACAGAAGCTCACATACATATAAGGTGCTACAACATAAGTTCACACATAAAAAAGTGCTACATAAGTTCAAACATAGAAAGTGCTACAAAAAAGCTCAAACATATAAAGTGCTACAAAAGAAGCTCAAACATGTAAGGTGCTGCAACAGAAGCTCACACATACATAATATTGCAATAAAACAACACGACATGGTAATTAGGAGATGCTATGAATGTAAATATTTTTCAATCACTTAGCCTTTTATCACATGTTATGCACAAAAATGTAGCTCTGTTAATCATCATCATTAGGAAAATTGTTACCCAGTCATAGAAGCGTGAATCTTCTAGATATTTTTCAAGCTCCTCAAGGCTTTATTCAACAAATAGACTTTTGAAGGATTTTTGGGCACAAAGAATGTTCTTGCAACACTTTTAGATGACTCCACCGGTTGTTTAACTTGTAATTCCATAACTTACTTTTTACCCTTCTTGACGGCGCGCCACGACTGACTCATGTATATTCCCGCAGGAGGCGGTGATTCGCTGCCCAGACGAACGATCAGAGTACGTGGTTGCGTCCGGATGATCGATCAGAGTCACTTTTATATTTTTCTTTTTTATTTCGAGTTGTATTTATCCCCCGATCGGACCAAACAGTTTGAGTCGTCCGATTCGGGTGGTTTGATTTTACAGTTTATTGCTGCAGTTATTTTTAGGTCTTTAAATAGACATAAACCGTTCATTTGGAGGGGATCAAAAAGTTTTCTGCAATTGGGAACCGTCCGGTCACTGTTCGGCGCAAGGCCGACATTTCTCCTTCTCCGTTGCGATGCCAGGAAGAAATCCCTTGGTGATTCCAGGTAACACCCGCAACCTCCTCTCTTTCTCTCCCATCCCGCTATCGCCGCTCGCTGCTGAGCCCCCTTCGCTCCGCCGCCGCATCCACTCCGTGGTTTCCACCTCCGTCGATTGTCTATACCTACAGCATCACTGTTGCCACTCCTCTTTCCCGTCTGGCCACCCAACCCTAACTGCAATCTCCTGCCAGTCTCCCCCACTGTCAAAGCTCCCACCATCTACGGTCAATTCCCCACCAAACCCCGCCACCGGTTTTCTCCCCATCGGCCAACTCCCTCCGGTTGATCCCATCCACCACCATCCCTTAGATTTTGACTTCCCATTAACCCCTCTCCACTCGGTAGCAGATTGTCCTACTACATCCCTTAAACCTTCAGCCATCCTCATCTCCGACAGCCCCATTCACATCCATGTTCGAGCCAACAATTTAGTCCAGGTCTTCCAGTCCAGCATTCCTATGTTGCAGCCACTCTATATGCCCCTTCAAAAACCGCCTTGCCGCCAGCTACATGTGTGAATTGTGGTAAAATCAATTTCTTTTAGTTGTTTACTATTGACAACTCATATTGCGGTGAATTTTATTGTATTGTGCTATTAGATCGTTTGTTGTACCACTTGCAGAGCTTATTCTGTGAATGTTTAAAATAATTGCGCCTTTGTCAAACTAAAATTGATAATTGTTTCCTTTAAATTAAATATTTGCAGCCGCACATGCCTCTGTTAATTTCTATAATATTTAATTACTTGTTGTAATTTTTTTAGCGGACCACTCTTACACGAGCATTATACTGCATCACTTTTAGGGCTGCATTTAGAGGGTTCACCCTGTGTCGGCCTTACCACTGCATCAAATTGGTATCAAAGCTCTAGGTTAGGGTCATTTGCATGTTACGTAGTGGTAGGGATTATCATCAATCCATGTCGAGTCACAATCACACCAACGATAAGACCGCTAGTTCACAGACGGAAATGACCCCCCAGAATTTCAAAGGCATGTCCTTGATCAATTTGATCGAATGAGAGTTCAATTTGAAACCCTTACGGTGATATTACGAGGGTTAGCATGATGGTTGATCGGTTAGAGACACCTAGAGGTCGAGCGACTCCTCCCCATGATGAGGAGCCTCACGAGGGTCCTCGAGATGCTACACCTCCTCCTGAGAGGCGTGATAGAGGCATTCCTCACCGAGACCCCCTCCCTTTGCGAGAGGGATTTATCATTGTAGATACGAGTATCGACGAGATTCAGAGAGGGATCACCGTTCTCTTGATGAACCTCATCCTCCCCCACCTCGTCGTAGAGATCGGGCACAATATGATTATGATTATGAGGATGGTATGGTGACCACCGTGAGCCGCGCCATTGGATGACTCCCGAGGAGGATGACATCACCCGATTGATGTACCCACCTTCGATCGTCACCTAGACCCTAAGGCGTTTAGTGATTGGCTCATGGACATGAACTATTATTTTAACTGGTTCGAGATGAGCGACGAGAGACGAGTACGGTTCGACAAAATGAAGTTGATCGGTCAGACAAAAATTTATTGGTCAAGTCTCGAGAGATCTCTTGAGCGTGACAACTACTATCTCATTACCCGATGGGATGAGATGAAGCTGCGCTTAGAAGATAAATACCTCCCGCTTCATATCAAGATTAGCTTTACGCGCTACGTCAGGGGACTCTCTCTATTGCTGATTATATGTCACGATTTGACGAACTCGTAGTTCATAGAGACATTATGGAGGAGCCCGTTGCCACTGCCTCACGCTTTTGTGCCCGCCTTAGAGCAGACATCCGAAGAGAACTGGTTCCCCATAGGATGGAGACGGTTGAACAGGTCTTTTAGCTCACGCTAGAGTACGAGCCGTATTTACGTACTGCTGGCCCGAGGAAGGTCATTGCTCGACCCGATGCCACCATAGCTAGGAGACCCCCTCTTGCCACGACTACTGACACCCCTCACGCAGACGCGACAGGAAAAGCTATTGTACTTGGAGGCCCCAAGCCTGGGGGCGTCCAATGTTATCGGTGTTCTGGCAGATGACATTTCACAGCGTAGTGTCCGACTAGGAATTTATTGATCGAGGATTCGGGCGAGCCCAGCGCTGAGGCTGAGGACACCACCATTGAGGAGATTATAGCCGTCGTAGAGGACAAATAGGAGAGCGATGCTGAGAGATCACTTGGGTTAGGAGTTCTCCGCCATCTTCTCCACACCCCATTTACAGAGGTGGATTGACGTCACATTACTATCTTCTTTACATATTTTTCAAGCGCAGGAGGTCCCTACAAGCTCGCCATCGATAGTGGTAGTTGCGTAAACATAATTGTTAGGGAAGGGTTGGAGAGATTGCAGCTTAATGCCGAACCCCATCCGCATCCGTATCGTGTCCTTTGGGTGGACATGTCTACCATCCAGGTTACACAGAGATGCCTGGTGCCGATTTGTCTAGCGACTGCCAAGGACTAGGTTTGGTGCGACGTTATCCCCATGGACGTCGCACGCGTTCTTCTCAGGCGACCCTGGTTATATGATCATGATGCCGCGTGTTATGGCCAGTTCAACACACGTGTATTCATCGACAAGGGTCAAAAGATTACCCTTACCCCGGCCCAGCCCAGAGTCATCTGGTAGTGCGGGGTCTTTGAGACCGCTTCATGTCTTGAGGAAGGGGATTTCCTGAAAGAGATAGAGTTTTGAGACTGAGGGTATATTTTGTGAGGCGGCCACGATGGAGACCAAGACACCTAGCGAGACTGAGACTAATGAAGCCATTGTTGAACCTCCTGATGAGCCTCCGAATGAGCCATTACTCCTTTGGGAGGTTCATGAGGGTGTCATTGACTTTGTTGTAAGTAAAGCTGTCACGGTTTCGGTTCGGTTCTCGTTCTACTAAAACCGTGAATCAAACCGCTAAGCTAACGGTTCTTCAAGTTAGTACCAAAATCTTATTTGGTTTGACCGGTTCCAGTTCTGGTTCGGGTTCCATCATAATTTTTTGAACCGTCGTGTCAACAGTTCTGGTTACGGTTTAACAAGAAGCAAAACTAAACCGGTCACTAATGGTTCGGTCTGGTTCTATGCGGTTCGGTCCGGTTCCAACCGGTTCCAATCGGTTCCAACTAAAACTAAAATCAAATTTTGCAAAATGAAATAAAAGCGGTCTGCAAAAAACTCAAAACACCTTCAAAATAGAAATAATTAAGTTGCACAATTCTCGATGGTCTATTTCACGATCGGTGGGCTAGTATATGTCGCATTCCTACGCGTGTAGACTTGCTACGACGTCTAGTTGGCTTGTGCGCGTCTCGTCGACATGCTTCTATGTGGTTCGGTCCGGTTCAAATGAGTTCCAACTAAAACAAAATCAAATTTGACGGAACAAAATAAAAGCGGTTTACAAATAGTAAAACTCAAAACAATAATGAAATAAAAATAATTAAGTTGTGCATCTCGCCAGCTTGCGCGCATCTCGCCAGCTTGCGCAACCGTACTAATCGACTACAATTAGTTGTATCTTTTATGATTACTATTTAATAGTAACTGTATAAAATCAAAATGTACTGTAAAAATCGACTTCAAATTGCACCAATGCCAAACCATATCACACGGTTTTGGTGCGGTGTGGTTGTGGTGCGGTTTTGTTCAGTCTAAAACCGAACCATTTTGGTGCGATTACGGTTTGGATTCAAACTGCACCAGTTTCACCACTGATAGTAAGTATAAATATTATAGATAGATTATAAAGTTATAACAATATTATAATAAAATTAATAATTATAAACGGGTTGCGGTTCAGTTCTAGTTCGGTACGGTTCGGATCGGGTCCAAAAATCTTGAAACCGCTTGAGACTTGTATGTTGCGGTTCCGGTTCCAGTCCAGATAATAAAATGTAAGAACCACACCAGAATCAAAGTTGTTCACGGTTCCAAAATTCAAATCAGAACTCGAATAATTTCCAAACGGTTTGGTCTGGTTCTTTGCGGTTTCGGTTCGGTTTCGGTTTGGTTTACGATTTTTGGTTTTAAGTGACAGCTTTAGTTATAAGTGACCTACTTGTTCCCATGTACACTATCGTTATTTGTGATTTCCTTTTGGAGGGACATTAGGCCATTGTTGACCCCACCGGGATTAAGTTCCCGAGGGGCTCACTTGATGAGCTTCCCCACTTGCTCTTTAGTGATTGGTTGTATTTCCGTATTAGTCATCATCTCACACGCGTTGGCTTTTAGCATAAACCCCCTGGTGAGACAACCGACGAGCTTTATCATTCGAGAGGTACCCATCACACCCATACATCGTGCTCCTTTATCACCATCTACGACGTCCCTACGGGTGATGACGCCATTCACGCCGATTTTTTCTATCGACCACATGGTGAGCCTCCTGATAGGCCGCCCCATGTTAGAGACATCCAAGTCATTGCCCGACATTCCCTTAGAAGGTATCTCGAGTATGTTATGCTCCATTTGCATCATTCACTTTGTTTTTGTGAGTCGGTTGAGTTATTCGTTTATCATTTGCTTGCACTCCATGAGTTGGTCCGTAAAAAAATTGCAGTTAGTAATGATTATTATAAAGATCAAGCAGACCATCACAAGTGGGAACAAATGTTTGAGGCAGGGGAACAAGTATTAATTCGCCTTCGATCCAAGAGAGTCCCACACAGACCAACAAAGAAATTAAGCGCACGCAGAATGAACCACTATACAGTTGTACGTCAGATTGGTACGAGTGCATATGAGATAGACATCACTAATGGTATGAGCATCATCCAAGTGTTCAACGTAGAGGATTTAATTCTTTACTACAAAGAGCGCATGTATGTAGACCCTTCTTTCACACCTCTACACGAGTCTTCATCTCCCATAGCCCCACTACCCGAGCCTTCATCTCCTATTGCCTCAGCCAGTCTCTCTCCATTGCCACCCGCAGAGTCGCGCCATGAGGATTACACCGCACCATCGATGGTTCCACCGACACAAGATCCAAACGAAGATACATTACTGCCAGACAGAGATACATTACTGTCAGACAGAGATACATTACTGCCAGACGGAGATACTTTTCTGCCAGATGGAGATACATTAGTGTCACCCACTTCTATAGACTACATACTTCAGGTCATCGACCACGACTTCTACACCGCGGGCAGACGAGATATTGTGCGTTATCTTGTTTGTTGGAGTGGTCGGCTGTTGGAGCGGTCGACCCCTGCATGATGCTACACAGTTTTCTTCAGAGGAGCTTGAGAGACTCGCCCCGCGGCTACACAGCGAGTACGGCCACCCTTAACTCACTGGATTTGAGTGCTTTTAAGTCGGGGGAGTTGACAACATGCCATGACCGACATACGTATATTCCCGCAGGAGGCGGTGATCCGCTGCCCAGACGGACGATCAGAGTCTGTGGTTGCGTCCGGATGATCGATCCGAGTCACTTTTATATTTTACTTTTTTTTTTATTTCGAGTTGTATTTAGCCCCCGATCAGACCAAACAGTTTGAGTCGTCCAGTTCGGGTGGTTTGATTTTACAGTTTATTACTGCAGTTTTTTTTAGGTCTTTAAATAGGCATAGACGGTTCATTTATAGGGGATCAAAAGGTTTCCTGCAATTGGGAACCGTCCGGTCACAGTTTGATGCGAGGCCGCCATTGCTTCTTCTCCGGTGCGATGCTGGGAAGAAATCCCCTGGTGTGACTTCACGTAACACCCACAACCTCCTCTCTTCCGTTCCCATCCTGCTATCGCCGCTCGCTGCTGAGTCCCCTTCTCTCCGCTGCCGCATCCACTCCGTGGTTTCCACCTACGTTAGTTTTTTATACCTACAACATCATTGTTGTCCCTCCTCTCTCCCGTCTAGCCACCCAACCCTAACCACAATCTTCTGCCAGTCTCCCCCACTGTCAAAGCTCCCCCATTTACAGTCAATTCCCCACCAGACCCCGCCGCCGGTTTTCTCCCCATCGACCAACTCCCTCCGGTTGATTCCAATCATCACCATCCCTCAGATTTTGACTTCCCGTTAACCCCTCTCTCCACTCAGGAGTAGATTGTCCTATTACATCCCTTAAACCTTCAGCCATCCTCATCTTCGAGAGCCCCATTCACATCCCTGTTCGAGCCAACAATTTAGTCCAGGTCTTCCAGTCCAACATTCCTATGTTGCAGCCACCCTATAGGCCCCTTCAACAACTGCCTTGCCGCCAGCTACATGTGTGAATTGTGGTAAAGTCATTCTTTTAGTTGTTTACTATTGACAACTCATATTGTGGTGGATTTTATCGTATTGTGCTATTAAATCGTTTGTTGTACCACTTGCCGAGCTTATTCTGTGAACGCTTAAAATAATTGCGCCTCTGTCAAAGTAAAATTGATAATTGTTTCCTTTAAATTAATTATTTGCAACCGCACGTGCGTCTGTTAATTTCTATAATATTTAATTACTTGTAATTTTTTTAGCGGACCACTCTTGCATGAGCATTCCACTGCATCACATTTAGGGTTGCATTTAGAGGGTCCATCTCATGTCGGCCTTACCATTGCATCACTTCTTTGGTTTTCCCTTGCGTGATCTCTTCGAACCTTGTGAACTTTGCAATACTCTTCTGGTATTTTGGGCCACTAGAACCAATATCATCAGATGCGAATGTCTGCGTGTTTATATTCTCTACAACATTTCATCATTTGAAACAATATCATTAGAAATATGGTCATGTTGATCAAATGCAGGTGACATAGATCCCATGGAAGGGATTCGAACATTTTCACCGTTAGCTGCAACCTGGCCAAACATCCAGTAAAGTTTCTCTTCTAGCTCCGGAGCAATTCCTGCGTTTCCGTTTTTTTTTGCGGCGGGCAACATCTAAAAGATACGATAAAAGTTAATATGAAAAATATGAAAACTAAACGATATTAAACTTAATAGATTGTTTATAACCTCTCTTCTTTCTTTCCACCATTCATCTGGTGCTTCAATTGTTTTTTTAGTAGGATTCCTTCCTACTCTAGTCTTCCCTCTTTTTAGAGCTCGTCATAGCTTCCAATCCCTCTTTAACTGGTCCCATTTATTTTTTAACTGAACCCAATATTATGTTAATCCTGTGCGCTCTTTGAAATTATCTATTAAGTTTTTCCAACTCTCCTTGCTGAAGTGGGTGGTTGGTTAATTTCCCGGCTCAATTTCTCGAATACATATATCACAAAGAATATTAACTTGGGTGTTTTCCCATGAAAGCTGAAATTTCAACTTTTTTTGTTTACCCCTCTAATTTCCAGGAGAAACTATCAGAATCAAAAAATAAAAACTTGTGAAAATAACTAGCAAGTAAAAGAAACCTATAAAAATGAGAAATACTCATCACACAAGTGACCTTAAGCAGATCCAAATATTCTCAAAGAGCAAATCAATAAAAAGAGAAATGGTGATCGACTGCACAACAATTTGATTTCTCCAATACATATTGATTTCTCGAATACATATATCATAGATGTTAATGTCTCGTATTGACTTGCATATCTAGAAAAAAAATAAAAAGTGCAAATTGTTAAAGCCAAAAACTAGCCTCAACGAGAGTTCAGACCTTGGGGTGTAGCTGACACCTACTTCTCCCAAATCTTGACCCCTGACTGGTAACAAAAAACCTGAAACTGACCCTAAGCCATAGCTGAGAGGTCCCTCCTTTAACCCGGAAGATCTCTGAGCGCTTTCCCTTCAAAGCCAATTGCTGGGCTAGGAGTACCTCAGAAAGTGCTAGAAGGATTTAAGAAAATATGAAAGTCTGCCTTCTGAGGTATCCTGTGGGTCTATTTATAGATTTTCTGCATCTGGTCTGCCAACAACGTAATTCCGCTGTTTTGAAGGGATATTTGCAGCCCAAAGTGGCCTGCCAACAGCCAAGCTCCGCTGTTCTGAGGAGATAAATGCAGGCCAAAGGGCATTCAGGTAATTTCTCCTTTGGATCACACTGGGCAGGAACCTTTCCGCCACTAGCCTTCCGCCTGCCCTATGCGAAACCATGGGGCAAGCTGCAAAGCGCTGAAAGCGCTGAGTGGCGGAACCGGTCTTAACACTAAGAGAAAATGGGCGTTGAGTGACAAAGTCTCGCTCAACGCCAGAGGCGAAATGACGTTGAGTGGCAAAGCCTCACTCAACGCCGAGAGCTGCTGGGCGTTGAGTGGCAAAGCCTCTCAACGCCGAGAGCTGTTGGGCGTTGAGTGACAAAGCCTCACTCAATGCTGAGAGCTGCTGAGCGTTGAGTGGCAAAACCTCACTCAACGCCAAAGGCTAAAACAACATTGAGTGACAAAGCCCCACTCAACGCCAAAGGCGAAATGACGTTGAGTGGCCAAGCCTCATTCAACGCCAACCCTGAGGGCATCCCGCCTTCCCAAGCGCAAGCCACCTCGCATGCCCCGGGCGGGAACCCTCTCGGCTATCTAGCTCAAGGCTATCCCAACCCTGGTCCTTGAGGTGTCTAGGTCCCACCCAGCGAATATGGGGTTGTACACAAATCACAAAAAACCCCGTCAGAATTGGAAGAAAAATGTAGATCACTAGCAAATCAAACTACGTGCAAATCGGAAAATAAAAAAGACCCTATCAAATTTGAAATCAACCAGACTTCCATCAATCAACAATTTGCTCTAACATAATGCATGACCCACTAACAGATCTGGAAATCAAACTACTCGCAAATCAGAAAAACCTAGCAGAAATCAAATTTCTAAAATCCTAAACCCTGGAATAACCAGAAGATCCTATTCACCAAGTTTGATCTATTCATTTTATTTTTAGATAATAACATTGCCATCTTGTTGTTTGATCCGTTCTAGTACAGTAAGCATTTCTAAAACATAAAAGGTACAGATCAAACATCAGGATTATATCAGACTTTTGCCAAAACAAAGATTTCAAAATGGAGACACTAGCTTGAGGATGGAAGAATCCATGGAAGGGATTGAAAATCAAAACAACCTAGCAGATCAAAATAACCTAGTAGATGATTGAAATTCCAAAAATAAAGCCGATCAAAATAAAAATATGGTGTGAAGTGTACCTGAAAGCTCGTTGATTTGTTGGAATGGTGATCGAAGAAACTGGCTGAAGGAGGCGATAACCAGTGCAAATTGCAAAAACCAGCGGAAGGAGGCAATACCAGAGCAGATCGTGTGAAGAAGGAAAAATAGATTTCTGACAGTGCATCACGGCCCCCTGCGAACTGTGGAAAAATAGGTAAAAAAGCCGAAATATAGAGGTCTGCGGTGGGAATAAAGGCACACTGAAATAATGTTTGGCGCGGATTTTGGAATAGTAGCGGCTCCAAATAATCTGCACCTAACATAACCTTAATCTTGTATTTTGGGGTTCTAAAGAAGTGATGTTGAGAAGGAAGATGAAATGTAAAGTATAAAGACGTGGCGAACTTGATAAAAAGACATATTTCTAATCACTTAGGCTCCGTTCGGCCCCCAAGAATTGGATTTCGAAATTTGAATTCGGTGCAACGGAATTCATTTCCAGTGTTCGGCAAGAGAGAATTAATGCGGAATTGGAATTGGGGCGGATTCTAAATATTTAGAAATAGGCGTGGCCCAAATCTTAGGGGTCCGCCTAGTTTCTCCTGAATTTTTGCTCCCGTGTTTCGCAAAATGCGCACCGACATTTCTTCCTCGACGACGAACCTGCTCGCTGCTCAGATCCTGTCGATCTCACCATCGCCGGAGGTAAGATCTTCCTTCCTCCATTTCATTTTCTACATCACCTTCTTCCTTCCTCCATTTCATTTTCTACATCACCTTCATCCTTCCTCCTCAATTTGCGAACCTATTTCGCCGATCCTTCGTCCCCCTTTGCCGCACCAGTTAGATTAGAATGTTCTGTTTCCAACTGTATCAAATGAGATACCATTTTCTCCTCCACTTAGGTTAGATCCTGTCGATTTGAAGTAGTATGATGTGTTGCAGTTAGATCCCGTCGATCTCAACTAGTATCGCTGCTCAGACCCCGTCGATCTCCACCAAACAGTGTTTCAATTAGATTTGTACATGTTTGATGTGCTGCAGTTAGATCTGTACATGTATATGTGTTGCAATTAGGTTAGATCTGTACACGAACTTGATGAGTAAGTATGTTTCAATTTTCTGAATGCATATAGATTTGAACGTGTTTGATGTGTTGCAGTTAGATCTGTACATGTGCAATGTTAGATCTGTACATTTCAATTTCATATTTGAATTTCATTCGGCATCCGAACAACAGAATTGTCCAATTCCAATGCCTGATGCCCAATTCTGCGCAGCAGCCGAACAACAAAATTGGAATTCAGTCAATTCCAATTCCTGCTGGTTTTGAAATTGGCTGAATTCCAATTCCTCAATTCCATTCCATGGGGGCCGAACGGAGCCTTATGATATTTTTACTGGAGACCATGGCTCAATTTGGCGGGGCATTTTTTTCTCTGGTGAGTTTAGACAAAAACATCACCATCTAGAATGTATGTTTGGCATAACAACAGTTATGACTGCTCTCAAGAAAAGAAACTAGTTTTGAACATAAAAATGAATGAAGTTCTTTAGGCGAGGTTGGGTATTCACGAATGGCGGTTCATAACCACCACGTTCACGACCGCTACCGCCGTGCCAAACAAAGCTTATGATTTTTTTGGCACGGCAGTGGCGAGCGTGAACGTGGTGGTTACGAACCGTCATTCGTGAATGCCCGACCATACCTAAGGAACTTCATCCACTTTTATGTTCAAAATTAGGTTTCTTTTCTATGTGGCAGTCATAACCGTTGTCATACCAAACATACATCTATGATGGTGATGTTTTTGTCTTGCAATATCCAGTTTGTTTGGATTTCTAACCTGTCGTATCTCAGGATATCTTATTTTAGTACATGTAAGCCCATTTGATATTTTGTACAAAGCATTCTAGTGAATGCTAAATTAAAAGTTTAAAATTTTCAACATTAAGATTTTATAGCCTTCTACATGGATGATCTTGGCTATAGTTGAATTTTAACTTCCTTTTCGTTGTTGGTGGTGACTATGCTTTGCATGGTCCAGTTTGTTTGGATTTCTAAATCTTTCCTATCTCAATATATATTTTATAATACATGTAAGCCTATTTGATATTTTATAGAGGTTCTTCTGAGTGTCAAAATAAATTTTCTATTTTGTATCGATAACATTTTATAGTCTTACGTGGATTATCTAGATTATATACTGTTTTAACTCATAGTTCTTCTTTAGGGTTGTTCCATGTCATCATTTAATAACAAAAATTGCTTCAAAGCTTTCGTATAAGGTTTCAAAACATAGATTTTCCAACCTATGGGTTTCATGCTATTAGGTTATCCATCACATTCTAAAGGTACAGAAATTTTGCGGTTCTATTGAATAACTCCTTGTTCTTTTTCATTTCAATCTATTTGTCAATTTATGGGCTTGTTTGGTGGAGTCAGAAGTTGGCATGGAATGCATGCAAACTCATAATTTTGTGTTGGCTGGGTATCCCTCACTGGACTATGTGATTTAGTAGCTTCATTGGTTGGACAGTCTTGTACTAAATTTAGTGCACCTCTCACTACTCCCTACTATTCTCTAATGCGATAGTAAAGCTGCTATTTTTATATCCCGGGAATCGTGACTTTCATGGCGCTCAATGAAAGGGAACACTGCTATTGAAGTTGATTTTCACTTTTTTTCATGAGCGCAGAAAGTGTTCTTATTGAATTTTGTATGCCTCTCACTATTGTTTTTGCCTCTCAAATTTCGCATAATTTTAGCCAGGTCTTGCCACAAACTCTTTATTTTTAGTTTATTTTCATTCTTGGAGCCTACAATATGTTTGCTTTAACATGTAGGGAACATTGCAAATATGTGTTTTTGTATATTGATGTATGGGGCTATTTCCCACGTTGCATAAGTTGTCTCCCCTGGAATTTACAAATAAGTATACATGTGCTTGCATTTTAGTATTCATGTTGATGCGGAGCAGAGACGAGGACACGTTTTGGGCCCGTTCAGGGCTGTTGGCAACTTTCCATATATGGCGTGCCCGGATCGACGATCGGGCTCCGCGATTGCGTCCGGAGCGTCGGCGCGAGTCAAAACGCTATATTACTTTATATTTTTTGAGTTTATTTTGATGTATTTTAAGGGCTAACCCACCGGCCAATCATAGCCGTTGATGGGGATGCCCTAGTTTGTGTTTCTTATAAATAGGATGCTAGGGGCTGATTTGGGGGCATTGCAGAATTTGGAGAATTCATTTTCGGATTCCTGCGATCCTTCCCCGGTGCCGACGCCGTGGAGCCCTAGGTGACGACTCCTAGGTGGTTTTCTTCATCCCCAAGGTAATACCCATCCATAGTCTTCTCCCTCCCCCTCGAAACCCTCATCCGCATCCCCTACAACCCCCAAATCTCAATCCCACCGCCAATTACTGTTCATGATCACTGTTCACGGGCACTGTTTACCGAAACTGTTCACGGGCACTGTTCACTGGCACTGTTCATCCGTCATTACTGTTCACCCGCACTGTTCATCCGCCGGCACTGTTCATCCGCCGGACCTATACCAATCCCGCAGCCTCCTTCCCTCCGTGGATCCACTTCCCACCGCCCCGAAAACCCTAGATCTATTTTGATCTAGTGCTACCACCCTCCGATCCGTTTTTCCACCGCACAAACCTTCCATTTTTGCCCGGATCCGCTCCTAAATATCGGATCCACTCACCCCCGGCCCGGATCTACTCATTCGTGTCCGGATCCGCCGTTTTACCTTCCGTTACCACCACTTTCCACTGAGGGCAGCCACCGTCACCGTCGTCTCGCCACCGGTTCCACCTCCGATCGCCCGTTTTGCATCCGGTCCCTCAAATTCTCCACCACCTCGGATCAGCCCACTGCATCGTGAGTATCTCGTGGTATTGTGTTTTATATTTGACATTTGCACTTGGTTGTTTATCTATATTTGTGCTATGATCATAGTTTGATAGTTGTTGTACTTTTGCGCTAATATTTGTTTATGGAATTAATCGCCGCCGCTTGCTTGGGCCCTCCGCGCGGAGGAAGCCGTTGTCAAATCGCTAAAATTATTTAATTGCTTCTTTATTTTGATTAGCTGCGTGGTGTTGTTAATTCTCATTGCTTAAATTAATTGTCGTTGCTATCCGACTGTTTCATTTATCCCCTCACACGGCTCGAGATCTACCCCTACATCATTTGGTTGTTAAGATTATGTTTGGGGTCAAAATTGAGTTCTGATTATTTTTTCCTCTCCTCTCTTGACAGCGTAAAGCCATTTCTATAATACATCATGACACCGACACAACCTCACCACGCAAAGACGATGTTAATTGATTTAGGTTAGTTATGATTTCAGTCGTTTGATTTTGTAAAGCATCATTTGGAGGATTGTTTTGGTTATTTCTTAAGTTACCCTGATAATGCCTACATTTCACCCTTGTGGCGGGACCCTTCCCCGGACCCTCACTGCGCATGTATGCTTTGTGCACGGGGCTGCCCTTTTCCCAAGTTACCCTGATAATGAGTCCACATCAAGTTGATATGAAGCATTCTGTAGAAAAATATGCAAGAAACATTGTAGACTGTATTTCTTGCATAAACAGTAAGTAAGAATACACTTATATAGGAGGAGAGGAGGAGAAAGATCCCAAGACTAACAATGTGGGACTAAACCTAAGACAAATGTGAGCTCATAAATGGGCCACTATTACAATGAGCTTTTACACAGTTTTTCACTATCTTCTAATACTCTCCCGTAAGCTGGAGCATACAAATCGTAAGCACCAAGCTTGGATAGAAACTGCGGGTGCAATGGCCGAGGTAGAGCCTTGGTAAAGATGTCAGCAACTTGCCTGGAAGCTGGAACATGTTCCAATTCAAGTTTCTTCAGTTGCACCTTCTCCCGAACAAAGTGACAGTCAACCTCAATGTGTTTTGTTCGCTCGTGGAACACAGGATTCTTTGCAATATGTATAGCTGTCTGACTGTCGCAGAATAGAGTAGCAGGTGAGGAGAGTTTGACACCCAAGTCACAAAGAAGGCTTTCTAATCAGGTAAGTTCAGACACGACAGTAGCTATAGCACGATACTCAGCTTCAGCCGAAGAGCAAACAACAACCGATTGCTTCTTGCTGCGCCATGTGATGAGATTTCCTCCAAAATAGGTACAAAAACCAGTGGTGGATCGTTGATCGTCAAGAGAGCCCGCATAATCAGCATCAGTGTATGCAACAAGGGATAAAGAGGAGGATGACTTATATACCAGCCCTCATCCCGGGGCAGCTTTCAAGTACCTGAGGATGCGTTCGACAGCCTGTAGATGAGATGTTCTTGGTGAATACATAAAGCGACTTACCACTCCAACAACAAATGAGATATCGGGCCTGGCGCCGATAATATTCAGGATTTGTAAGTAGAGAATCTGATTCGGCTTCATGGGCACTCAGCTTGTGGTTGACATCCATAGGAGTTTTTGCGGGTTTACATCCGGAATTACCAGCATCCTGAAGAAGGTCAAGACAATATTTTCGTTGAGATAGGACCTGGCTATCCGGTCTTCGAGCAACCTCAAGTTCAAGGAAGTACCGAAGGTTTCCCAAATCTTTCGTTTAGAAGACAGAGTTTAAGTGCTGTTTGATCTGTTGTATCCTGGTCGAGCCATCGCCAGTTATCAGAATATCATCCACATACACTAGAAGAATTACCGTCCCTGTTGTTCAACGACGTGTAAAAAGAGAGAAGTCAGCAGAGTTTCGCTGAAAACCAATATCATGTACAGCCTTGCTAAATTTTTCAAACCAAGCTCGATGGGACTGTTTGAGACCATAGATAACTTTCTGCAGTCGGCACACCCTAGACTCCCCCGTGGTCTCAAACCCGGGAGGTTGGTTCATGTAGACCGTCTCTTGTAGATCACTATTAAGAAAGATATTTTTAATGTCCAGTTGATGTAGAGGTCAGCACCGGTGAACAACAAGAGATATAAGAACCCAGACAGAATTTAACTTGGCGATCGGGGAGAAAGTCTCCTCATAGTCCAAGCCTTGTTGCTGAGTGAACCCACGAGCCACAGGACGGGCTTTGAGGCGATCGATAGACCCATCCAGAGCATGTTTAATGACAAAGATCCATTTACAGCTAACACAGGACTGAGCAGACGAAAGAGGTTCCAAATCCCAAGTATGATTACCCCACAGGGCTGACATCTCAGCTTTCATGGCCGCACGCCACCCAGGGTGTTGAAGAGCCTCCTGCACAGTGTTGGGTAGAGAAATGGAGGAAAGAGCAAGAGCAAATTTTTGCAAAGGAGGAGAGAGCCGATGTAGGGAAATATAGTTGGTCATCGGATGAGCCGTTGAGGCGGGGGCAGGGTCAGCTGCCGCGAGATCGTACTGGTAGACAGTAGCAGTGGCTGGGCTCTGGAGTTCGGAGTTCGGCGAGCGTAGACACAGATGAGAGATGGTTTGGTGGCTGGCGGATTGGATGATGGTGGTGTGGGAGCTGGTGGGTCCACGTGGGGCGTTAGAAGAAGAGGAGGTAAAGAAGTCGTGACCGGAATAGCAGGACGAGGCACATGTTGTCCAGAAGAAGGTATCAAAGTGGAGGATAGAAAGGGTTGGTTTTCCAGAAAAGTAACATCAGCGGACACAACTACTTTTCGGTCGATAGGAGAGTAACACACATACTCTTTTTGAGTCCGAGAGTACCCTACGAATATACACTTCGTTGCACGGGGGGCAAATTTGTCCGTAGGTGGACCAAAGTTATGGACATAACAAGCACATCCGAACACCCGAGGTGGGAGAGGAAACATAGATTGAGAATGAAATAAGAGGCTAAATGGAGTGACGAAGTTGAGAACGGAGGAAGGTAGGCGATTGATGAGGTGGCAGACAGCCGACAATGCAAAGTTTCTGTATTCGATGGGTACCGTCATCTGGAGCATTAAGGAGCGAGCAACGTCAATGAGATGTCGATTTTTACGCTTAACAACACCATTTTGCTGAGCAGTGTAAGCACAAGATGTTTGATATATAATGCCAAATTCAGCACAAATAACGGCGAACATTCGGCTCGTATATTCCCGCGCATTGTCAGTGTGGATAATTTTAAGTGGGGAAGAGAATTGAGTTTGAAATTCAGTAACGAACGTTTGGAATATAGAGGGGAGTTCGGTACGATCCCGTAGTAAATAGAGCCATGTCACCCGAGAGTAATCGTCAATAAATGTTACAGAGTAGCGATACTCAAATACACTAGGGACTTTATAAGAGCCCCAAATATCAGAATGAACAATGGATAAAAGAGTACTACTCCAATTACAGACAGAACTGAAAGAGACTCGATGTTGTTTACCAAAGATACACAACTCACACGAAAACTCATGGAAGGATACATCGAGAAGAGCTTGCTTCAGAATCTGTAGGGGAGCATGTCCAAGCCGACAATGCCACTCAATTGAGGATACGACAGACGGGGTAGAAGGAAAGACATCAAGAAGATAGAGCCCATGAGACAGCCGTCCGCTACCAATAATATTCCGCATTTGCCGATCCTGCACAACAAAAGAAGATGGTGAGAATGTAACATGACAATCAAGGTCCTGAGTAAGTCGGCTAATAGAAAGTAAGTTGAACAGAGAGCCTAGAACATGAAGAACGAAGGTTAAGAAGAGGGTGGGTGTGAATTGGATATCAGCAGCTGCAGAAATAGGTGTGGAGTCATCATTGGCAACAGTAGTGGACTTGGGATGAGGAGTAACCAAGTATTGTGGCGACTTCTGGCAAGTAATGTGGTGGGTGGCACTAGTCCACAATCCAGTGGGAGCTTTGAGATACACAAGTTATACCTTCATTTGTAATGGAGGCCACGGAGCCCGAGGAGCAGGCAATTACCCCTTGGAGTTGTTGGAGCTGGGTGCGGATAACATCAATATCAGACTGTGCATTTGAGGACGTCGAAGGAGTAAACAAGGACGAAGACTCAGCATTTGTAGAAGCAATAAGGTGGGGTGACAGACCATGCTTACGATAGCAGGTAGCGTTCAAATGATTCTCCCGATCACAGAAAGTGCATTTAGGGGGGGGGGGGTTCCAGTACATCCTCAACCCCGAGACAAATGGCAACCCCCGCGAGTCGAGGTACCACAGGTGGATGGATGTGATGAAGGTAACTGGAGCAGAGCTGGAGAGGGAGGCAGAGGAGCCTCGGGTGGTGGAGTGACCTTTAGAAGCATGGAGCAAACATCAGAGAGAGGAGTTGTGGCAAAGGAGAGTATCTGAGCTCGAACACTGTGTAGATGCGGAGGAACCCTTGTCATCATCATGACAATCCCAACAGCTTCTTTCTGTGCCCGTTGGGCAACCAAATCAGTAGTAGGCGGCTGGTGTTGTATTCATGCCTCAACAAGAGTCTTGGACTTGACAACGAAAGAAGTCATATCGCTAGGTATCCCGGGATCAAGGGATTGAAGATCAGTGATGATGTCGAACAAATGCTGAAGGCTATTTTGGCTAGAATAGAAGGAGTGGAGTTCCTCCCACATGGACTTAGCTGTGTCATGATACATGGTCATCCTGTATGGCTCAGTATCCATGAAGTTGAGGGGCCATGATTGCACACGACCGTCATCACGAAGCCATTCGTGAGTTGGAACGGTAGGAGTAGCCCAGGTCAAGTGATGGAGCAGACCTTTGGTCTGGAGCACATGACGAACTGAATGGACCCATTCTACAAAGTTCCTTTTTCCAGAGAGAGATATAGTGGTAATCCTGAGTTCATCTCGAGGTTCCGTAGCAGAGGAAGTAGCTCGAGATGGTAGAGAAGTACCAACGGACTCGCCGGAAGCAATGGATGAATCCATGAAGCCGCAACGGACAGAGAGCAGAAGCGGACACGACGGTCTGAACTAGCCGCACGGTCTCGGACAGCAGAAGAGGGAAGCCCACAACGGAGAATACCGAAGCAGAACAGAAACTAGGCCGCACGGTCTCAGTGATACAACACCAGCGACAAGTGGCCGCGACCAAGATGCAAAGCCTACAACAGGTTGAGAGGCCGCAGCGAGCGGAGAGGCCGCAACGGATTGAGAGGCCGCAACGGATTGAGAGGCCGCAACGGCTAAGAGAGAGAACCCGCAGCCGGATGAAACCGGGTGAAGAGAAAGCGAAGCCGCGCGGTCTCGGTGTGGACACACCAGCGGTAAGAGACCGCGACCAAGGTGCAGAGCCCCAACGGGTAGAGAATCCGCAGAAGAAGAGAGGGAAAAATCGCAGCTGGATAGGGGAGAGCCCATAGCGGGAAGTGAGAAGAACTTGCAGCGGGTAGCGGGTAGCAAGAAAACGGGTCGGGTGACTCGGGTTGCGGCGGGTAGAGAAGAAGCGGGAAGGGCCCGCAGAGCAGACCACAAGAGGATCGTAGGAGACCGCCCGGTCAGGGAAAAAGAGGGTCCACAAGCCGAGAGGTCTATAAAAGGGAGTGGGGGTGGGGGAACAGAGAAGAGAAGACAGAGAGAGCAAGATGAGCGGACAGAGGCACAAACCGCGCGGGAAGCCGCGGTTTGAGACCAGGAGAGACCAGCCGGTTAAGCCGAAGAACCCAGCGGACAGAAACGGACAGGTCGGACCGCTCCCTCTGATACCATGTAGAAAACGATGCAAGGAATCTTGTAGGCTGTATTTTTTGTATAAACAGTAAGTAAGAATACACTTATATAGGAGGAGAGGAGGAGAAAAATCCCTATACTAACAATGTGGGACTAAACTTAAGACAAATGTGGGCTCATAAATGGGCCACAATTACAATGGGCTTTTACACAGTTTTTCACTATCTTCTAACACATTCAATTTAAAGCTTTTTTTACCAAATGTGATACTGAACTTTAGGTTAAGAGTTTCTATTGTATGCTTTAGATGATACATGAAAAACACACATGCAAAATGATTATAAAAATTTTATAGGGATAAATTTGATTGATTAATAGATAAACTATGAATATGTTGTGTGCTCGCCGGAGGAATGATTGGAGGCAGAGGGGATACTGTTGAATCGAAACCGTGGCTGCCTAGGTGGGGTTTGCTCTGGAGAAGAGAGCTACCAAAATCTCACATAGCAAGAGAGAGACTAGAATATTTCTTTGATACCAATACAAGATTCAGTGGGTCCCTTAAATTGACATACAAGGGCATACTTGTAAATAAATCCCAACACTTCGACTTAAAAACTAAGCGATAACAAGACTGAACAATAACACTAAACGATAAAAATAAAACCCTAAGATAATAACTGGGCATGAAGCCCATAACAAAATATTATTAATGCTGTAAATTTAGAGTCTTTATTACATTTGACAAAATTAAAATTCACAATCACACACTCAATAACTAGTACAATAAACAAGGAAGTGTTTAAAAGTAACCAAATGAGGCGGTGCCAGGTCTGTCGCATGTTGACGAAATTATTATTGCACCTAACCTAATATATTGTACGTGCATCCAAAGAGACTTTAGAAAACTTGAACAATGAGGACAAGTGGGGAATTTAATTAGACAAATTAGAAGAGCACATCTTAGAAAACTTCTAGTTCTTTTATAGATTTCAAGCATAAGGGGGTGAGGGTTGTTTCTCCTTTTATAAAAAGTCAAAAACAACATCTTGGAAAGGAGATAATGTGTTGACAACTGAAGAAAGAAGGAAAATTGGGAGAGAATCATGACTTTAAGTAGTATAGATTAGGATTAGGTAGCTGGAAGCTTGCGTGATTGGGGACAATGGGATTGACAACTAAGGATGGAGAGGGTTGCAGCCTGCACATAATTGAAAAGTTAGGAGGGATTGATTGTATTGCTTGAGATTCGGGTTGGGATAGGATCGTGGCATTGGATGGTGCGATGTTGTAAGACCCTTGGGTAGGGACAACCGTGCTCGAGTTGATGAGGTCGGGCTAAATTGTTGTTCTCAGAATGAATCGCTACGATCTATGTTATTAAATACACACACATAAGCTTAAGGCTCATCATGCTCAGAGGTTTGAGCCTTTGTGTGCCTTTGCGCCTTTGAAGCATAAAAGGCGCGTTCGACTAAGATTTATATTATAATTTTTTTTTAAATAAAGAAAGAAAATGTAATAACTCAATAAATTTTGCATGATTTAGTGTTTGTGAATCATAATATTGCATTGAGACTTAGATATGATGCAAGTGATCATATTGATTTTATTTTTTAAGAGATATAAATGATGGTAATGAAATATTAATGAATTAAATTATATGAAGAATTGATCAAGAAGATCAACTGATGTTTGATGTTGATTATTTAAAATGAATGTGTAGTGACTAAACTCTCACAACGCCTGACAGGTGCCTCTAATAGTCTCCTTTGTATGTGTTTGAACCATCTTAGTCGAGCTTCTCACATCTTCTCTACAATTGGTGTCACTCCTGTCTTATCCCTGATACATTCATTTCTAATTTTATCCAGTCACGTGTGCCCACACATCCCCCTAAGCATTATCATCTCTGCAACTCTCATTTTTTTGTTCATGCACACAATCTACTACCCAACGCTCAGAACCGTAGACCATCGTTGGACTAATTTAAGTACGATAAATCTTGCCTTTAAGTTTTAATTTTTTAATGGTACTTTACGATCACATAAGTCCTTGATGCGTTTGTCCACTTCAACCATCCTGCTGGGATTATATGTATCACATCTTTATCTACATGTCCTTTTGAACTATCGATCCCAGATATTTAAAGTACTCATTGCATGAAATATCTTGTTCACCCAACTTAATAATGGAGTCATTTGTCCTTGCAGTGCTAAATTTAAGCTCTATATACTTCCTCTTTGTCCTTCTCAACCTAAAACTCTTTTTTCTAAAGTGTCTCATCAAGATTCAAGTTTCACATTTACACCTTTCACTTTTCATCGACCAAAACAATATCATCGGCAAACAATAAACACCAAGGTATTGCTTGTCGGATATGTCTGGTGAGTTTATCCAAGATAAGGGTAAAGAGAGAGTGACTTAAAGCTGACGCTTGATGTAAACAAACAGTGATAGAGAATTTCTGTGTTAATCCTCTAGATGTCCTCACCCCAGTCACTAAATTGTATACATATCTTTGACTATGTCAATGAAAATATGATACATTTACATCTTTATTTTCCAAGACTCTACATAAGACCTCTATTTGAACCCTATCTCTCAAGGTCTATAAACAACATATGCAAATCTTGTTTTTTTCTTTCCCGATAGTTATCAATGAGTCTCCTTAAGAGAGATATAACTTCCTTGGTTGACCGCCCTGACATGAATCCGAGGTACTAATCTCTCGTCTAACTGTTCTTTCTATTACTCGTTCTTATAGTTTCATGGTATGACTCATTAATTTAATTCCTCTGTAATTGACACAATTTTGTATATCTCTTTTGTTTTTATACAGAAGTATTAAGATAATTTTTCTTAATTGGTTCGATATTCTCTTTGTTTTCAGTATCTTATTGACGAAACATGTAAGACACAAATTTCGTCTTTTCCTAGACATTTCCATACTTCGATGGGTATATCGTTTGACTCAATTGTATTTTCATTTTTCATCCTCTTTAAAGTATCATTTAACCTTTAATGCTTGAATTTTATGATAAAACATTATGTTCTTATACTTCTTCGATTTATTTCTTTCTTTCAAGCTCAGTTCATTGTCTATTGCTTCATTATAGAGTTGATAAATATATCTTTTCAATCGCTCTTTAATATCCACATTATTTATCAAAATCAAATCTGTTTCATACTTAACTTGACTTAAATTCCTTGGCTTCTTCTCTCTAGCTCGAACAATTTTATTTATGTCAATAATGTCACACTTTTCATATTTTGTATCTAGTCGTTTATAAAGTTGTTCATAAGTTTGACTTCTTGTTTTATTTACTGCATGTTTAACTTATTTTTTTGGCGGCTTTATACTTTGTTAAGTTTTATCATCTTGCAAGTGTAAAGTGTTTTATAGCTGACTCTCTTTGCCCTCACTTTTCTTTCATTTCTCTTTTTCACCACCGCAATTCTTTATTTGGGGGCGCACAACCTTTTGACTCTTCAAGTATGTTTTTTCTACTTATCCTTAAATGTGAAAACCATAGTTATCAAGGCGCGCGCCTAGGCGCGCCTGGCGCTCCTGAGGCGCCGAGCGCACCAGGCGCGCCGCCGCGCCTCAGCCGCGCCTCAGCCGCGCCTCAGGCGCACAGCTGAGGCGGGCGATGTGCCCCAGGCGCCCTCAGGCGCGCCAGGCGCGCCTAGGCGCGCGCCTTACAGGCTCCCAGGCGCGCCTAGGCGCGCGCCTTACAGGCTCCCAGGCGCGCCTAGGCACGCGCCTTACGGCTCCCAGGCGCGCCGAAGGCGTGCCCGGGCTTTCAAGGTATTTTTTTCAAACATTTTGATATGGGCAAACCCCCCTACATGGGGCGCCCATATTAGTTGATGCACCTGAGGCACCCCTAGGCGCACTTGGGCGCCCAATTCGTTGAAATTGAGCAAATTCGGCGCCCAATTCGCTGAAATTTGAGCGAATTGGGCGCCCAATTCGCTGAAATTCCACGCATTGGGCGCCCAAATCTCTGAAATTCCGCGATTGGGCCCCATCGCTCAATTTCAGCGAATTGGGCGCCCAATTCGCACAATTTCAGCGAATTGGCGCCCCCATTCGCACAATTTCAGCGAATTGGGCGCCCAATTCGCTCAATTTCAGCGAATTGGGCGCCCAATGCGCTCAATTTCTTTCTTTCCCCAATTTTGGGCTGTAAAGTGCCTCAGGCGCGCGCCTGCGCCTTGCCCTAGGCTCCAGGGACCCTTTGCGCCTCGGTGCGCCTTGCGCCTTTGATAACTTAGTGAAAACATAACTTCTTATGAGACACTAAGATCAACATATGTTTAATATAACGTTTTTACGTCTCCTCGATATGTTTATTTGTAGAGAATTTTTTGTTTTTTTGTCTGAAGAGATCTAATTTGATCTAATTTTCTGCACTTTAATTCATGTTTGTTATTGTGTGTGTTTGTATATATCTTAAGGGTTATTTAATTGAACCTCTCCTCGCAGTTTGCGTGATTACAACTTACACCCTTCTAATTTTCGAAATTACAATTACCCTCAATGTTTACATTTCATAACATCCATGCACAAAAGTACCCCATTGGAGTAAATCTTCAATGGGGTCTTTTTATGCGTGAATGTTATGA
Source organism: Platanthera guangdongensis (assembly GCA_039583875.1). Taxonomy (NCBI): domain Eukaryota; kingdom Viridiplantae; phylum Streptophyta; class Magnoliopsida; order Asparagales; family Orchidaceae; genus Platanthera; species Platanthera guangdongensis. The sequence goes on along the minus strand of CM077166.1, from coordinate 30,789,585 downwards.
AATGTAATATTGGGGGGGGGGGGGGGTTCAGTTGCGGATGCAGGACTTTTTTTGTGTGTGGGTGAGCAAGAGGACTAACTACGAACATGAGTGATACTTCAACATAATGAGGAGTGACATTACAACTGGTAAAAAATACATAGGATTTCTCAGATATATATAAGCATAAGACTGGCCTCTATCACAGATTGTCATAGGTTAAAACTCAATGACTTCTCAGATATATATAATTCTTCAAGTTTGACAACTAGAAGTTTCTTTTGAGTATAAAAAAGAATAGTTCAGCTTTATAATTTAAAAACCATTTAGTTAGCAACTTTAGAAATAAAAATCTAAACTTATATTAAGGTAGCAGCATATCATGATTTTTCCCCAAAATTAATTAATAACTTAAATAAGCCGGGCCATACAGAAAAACCCATCAAATATCATATGTTAAATGGCACAGAACCTGGTTGCCTTCTACTCCACTAATGCCCACACGGCCATGCCAATATCACAAGAAAAGGTTCCATGTATTTGCAATTGCTAGTGACCTAGTAAAAACAAAGTAGAATGGGAAGATCCGGAGCATGTGCTTACCAGCAGCAGGCCAAAAATCCGAAGTCCTTGAATTAAGAAATCTGGAAATATAGAATATAAACTCTTGAATCTGGAAATCTGGAAATCCGGAGCAGGGGCCGTAATGTTGTTCATACCTGCAATCAGAAACCGAGGCCAGATAGAAGCTCGGTTCTGTAGGTTGTGGGAGGAGATGGAAGCCCACCGAGGAAAAGAAGGATCTTTTACGCTGTCTGAACGAGAAGAGGAAGAACCTTTTTCATGCTCCTCTCCTCGTTCGCGAGCGGGAGTGAGCGTGAAAAAGGTTCTTCCTCTCCTCGTTCGGATGGCGTAAAAGATCCTTCTGCTCCTCGTCGGACTTCCATCAGTTCGGAGGCTAGGGTTCGGACGGCTTAAACCCTAAACCGATCCTTATTAGAGCCGTCTCCTCCCACAGGCCACAACTGACAGAACCGAGTTTCTATGTGTCTGTTTCTGATCGCGGGTATGAACGGCATTAGGGCCCCTGCTCCGGATTTCCAGATTTCCAGATTCAAGAACTATATTCCATATTTTCAGATTTCTTAATTCCATGACTTCTGATTTTTGGCCTGGTAAGAACATGCTCCGGATCTTCCCATTCTATTATGTTTTTACTAGGTCACTAGCCATTGCAAATGCATGGAACCTTTTCTTTTGATATTGGTTTGGTCGTGTGGGCATTAGCGGAGTAGAAGGCAACCAGGTTGTGTCATTTAACATATGATATTTGATGGTTATTTTCTGTATAACCCGGCTTATTAAGCTATTAATTATGGGAAAAATCATGATATGCTGCGACCTTAATATAAGTTTAGATTTTTATTTCTAAAGTTGTTAACTAAATGGATTTTTAATTATAAAGCTGATCTACTCTTTTATACACTTTTTTTATACTCAGAAGAAACATTTAGTTGTCAAACTTGAAGGATTATATATCTGAGAAGTCATTGAGTTTTAACATATGACATTTACCGGGCTAGATGCCAGTCTTATGCTATATTAAATAAGTATTTTTTAAAAAAATTAGAAACAGTTTATTTTAGACTTGTAGAAGGCCAGAGTTCTTTCCACCACTGTTTTTACTCAGATAACTATTTTGTACTGCATTAATGGTTGATTCAATTATGAAGTTTCAATTTATCTCTTTTAGCAGGCTTTGATAGATTAACTTCTTATCTTAGCTTAAGTTTATTTCTTTTGATTATCTTTTTTTATATTTAAGAACTTATATCTTAGCTCAACTATTTTGTACTGCATTAATGTTTGCAGGTCTGCACACAACGCTCTTGGAAAAGGCCGTATGGAGTGGGTCTACTTGTTGCTGGCTTGGATGAAACTGGAGCGCATCTCTACTACAACTGCCCGAGCGGAAGCTACTTCGAGTACCACTCTATCGCCATAGGATCCCGCTCCCAAGCAGCGAAAACTTACCTGGAACGAAGATTCGAAGGGTTCGAAAAGTACTCCCGGGAAGAGCTGATCAAAGACGGCCTCTTCGCCATCAAGGAGACGCTCCAGGGCGAGAAGCTGACGAGCGCGATATGCACAGTCGCCATCGTCGGTGTGGGCGAACCATTTCATGTCATCGATCCGCAGACGATCGAGCGAGTGATCGAGTCCCTCGACATTGGGGATGAAGATGCCCCGCCTCCGGCTGCGGCGGCATCCGCCGCCGATGAGCCGAGCGCTTCTCAAGAACCTGGGGCGGCCCCCATGGACATCTAGTAGTTGTGGAATCTACTGAATAATGTGGCTTTGTTTGAAAAATGAAATTCAGATGCTGCTTCAATCAAATATTTATGATCCTTGATGTTGATGTTGGGAGGAGTTGGATGCTGAGGCGAGCTTCTTCACTTTGATTATTTTCTGGCTGGGGGTAGAAAGTTCTGCTTTGCCTCCCTCTATCTTTTGAGGGTCGAGGACATGAAGGTTATTTTATGCTTTTTTGCATCTCTCTTTTGGTGATTTGGATCATAATTTCATTTCATGTTTGGGACCTTTTGACTCTTTAGAAAGATGAGCTTTCAATGTTTTTTCCTCATTTTTTTAAATTTTTGAATTGGAATGATTCTCGGACCTTTCGGTAGGTGAAAATGTTGGGATTTCCGGGCATCAAATGCGCATCAGAAATACACGAAATCTCCACAAGACCCTTGGGAAACCTAAACTAATAAAAAAACGTGTTTATATTTGTGATGAAATCAAATTTCGTTAATGACAAGTTGCCAAACGTGAAATGAGATCTACAAATATTTTCGCAAACGTCAAGAACTTCATGCAGAGTATATCCAATAGTCTCGGAGATGGAAGATGATTAATTACGTCCTTCGCAAATAAGATGCTAGTCCTATTTGTTCTCACGAGAGACAAGACAAAACATGGCAACCTTCTCCTTGGTTCTAAACCCAAAATAAACCTCTTGTGGTAGTTTCTAAAGCTGCTGGCAGTTGCTGTTATTCCCTTAAGGAATGAAGATAGATCACAATCAATTAAGCTTGCCCTGTTTCTCGCAACTAGGATGTGGCGCCTTGATAGAGCAAGAAAGCGCGAGGAAAAGTGGTGAACTCAGTAAGTAATAACTATATCAGTGTATATTTCGGAATTGATTTTATTTAAATGTGATCATATATTTTCATATTATGTCGACGATAAAATTAATATATTGATAGGTTTTAGAAGGCCAACCCGCCCGCAGCACTCCTGGATAAGGACCAGTCTGCAACACCTGTGGACACCACTCCAGCTCACAACTAACTGCCAAGTCCGTCAGGTTTGCCAAGACCGCCGAAGGTAGGCAAGGCTGTTCACAACAAGACTATGAACAAAGCATCAGACCGCCAAGTCCGCCGGATCAATAGCGATTTCCCGAACTCCAACTTCAGTCCGCATAGGCCGCTCAAGATCAATCTTCACAACATCCTCTATACACTGGGCCGCACCGCAGCCCGCATAGACCGCGGCCCCCAGTCCGCTGTGTTGTCCGCTCAGTCCGCGCAGTCTGCACGGTTTGCCTGATCAGCCACTTATACAGTTATACTTCAACAATTTCAACACATTGGTGGCGGTCGTTAATATGGGGGGGGGGGGGGGGGGGGGGGTTAAACTGTCATTCTTTAACGCGCATCTAAGGAACTTCATCCGCTTTTATGTTTAAACGGATGAAATTCGTTAGGTGGCCGTTAACGAATGACAGTTTAACCCATACGTTAAGTTTACGATCGCGGTGCCAAACTGAGCCATAGCAGTGAGAAATTAACTTCTTAATTTGCTTGAGTGCTCAGAAATTTGATAAAATTGTTTAGGAGGAATTCTGATAAGTTGGGATTATTTGGCAAAATATTGTGACCCAATGAAGATAGTTTGAAATGCTGCGGCGAAGTCAATACTTTGCGCGCGCATCTACTATTATGTCTACATCACACAACAACAAGTTTTTCTTAGAATGCATGTAAAATCACACTGGCATTCAAACATAAGTAACCGAGTCCCCTCATTCCTCCGAAGGCCTGAGAAGCACACGCATCCCTTCGCCAGGCTGCAGGTGATCCTTTCCGTGGGCATGTGCTTGTAATCGGGAGAGAGCGAGAAGGAGAAGCTCTGCAGGATCATCGAGAGCACCGTCTTCGCCTCCATCATCGCGAAGTTCTGGCCGACGCATCCCCTCGGCCCCATGGAGAACGCCCGCATCGCGCTGGGGTGCTCGCCGCCTTCGCCGCTCCGCTCTCGAACCTCCCGGGGTTGAATTCCCCCGCGTCGGGTCCCCAGATCTCTTTGCTTGTGAATGACGGAGATTGGGATGAGTATTTCCATGCCTTTCGGGACCGTCAGCGACGGGCCCAGCTTCGTGTCCTCTTGAGCAGTTCTCGCTAACACCCCCACCGGAGTGTAGAGCTCAGGGCTTCCAGGAGAACCGCCGTCATCTGCGTCCAACCCAATTAGCAAACAACCATGTAAATAAGATTTATACAAGCAGGTCGTCTGTATTGTAAGAATGCTTGCAGTATATTAATTAATTTGAGAAATTAAAACCACATTCCCATGGCCTGATTTAACCTGAAAAATCAGCCTAACATGCGATAAAACAGATCAGAATAGAGTGGATTGGCAGTGTGAGACTATAATTATTAACAGGGGGTTTTACCAATTTTAATTTGCCGAGTTGATCGGGATCCGGAATGTGGCTGCCGCATTGAAGAAGCACTTCTTGTCTGAGCTTTTCGCTGCCAGTCTTGGCTGGTGCTGAGCAGAAACATAGTCCATGTTAACAAATGGAAGTGGTCTCGTGGCCGGCGAAGAAGAAAGTCTTGCATCATCAATGATCTCATCCATGCTCAGCTGCGTCTTGCCTTCTTCCCATTCATGCAGGCCTCCTATCATAAGCCCAGAAGATCCTGCCC